>CAHIKZ030005432.1:1097500-1660000 GCA_903632075.3 Acanthosepion pharaonis | reverse complement strand
ATAAATTTAAAACAAAAACAGTTCAGTTTGGAACCTTAAGGTTTTGAGAATTATGACAGGAAAATTTTTTTTTCATAAACTAACTGAACAAAACTTTTTATAAAATTACATACAAAACATCAATACAAAAACAATTCAATGAAGAAACTGTATTTTGTGTACTTTTGAAAGATGTTAAATTAATAAATTCAATAAAAAAACTTTATTTATATTTAATCATATTTCAATTAAAAAATAGTTTTTTTTAACAATTATTAAAGGACAAATGTTTTTTCAAATGATTCATTAAATTTAAAACCAAAATCAGTATTAACCCTTTAATCTCAGTTCAGTTAAAAAAATTATTTCATAATCATGACAGCTATGCTTTATGAGAATTATGGCAACAATGTTTTTTTTAAATAAATTGGATATGTTGGCTTTGGTTTCCTATAAAAAGCAAATCAGATGAGGCTAATTTTCCTTTAAAAGTTTTAAATGATGTCCCTTGAATCCGCTTAGACATAAGGGACTAATTAATCAGTAATGCTCCCAACAATAATTTCTGTAACACCATAAACAGTACTAAAATTAGTTATCAAATAAAACAGAGGTGAGGTGATTGCATGTGAACAAAAAATGTGGCAAAAAGTTCACAAAGTAAGAATTGGAGTTGACACACAAAAGCAAATTTGGATAAGCAAACATAACATTCTGAGTTCAAGGCACAACAGATTGGAACTGAGGTTATTTAACTTGCATCCCCACAAGGCAGGATGTGGCACCAGGCCGTTTTTTATGTGGGGCAAATCTGAGCGCGTAGACTTCGACAAAAATTCCTCACGGACCCAGCATACATGGGTTCAGGCTTGTCTACCTCCCCATGCATGACTGTCCTTCGGCATAGCCTTGTCTGGGTTCCTCACTGCCTAAAGGCAGAGAGTCTGCTGCAAACTGCCTAACTTGACAGATTGGTACTGAGTCAAATGAAACCAAGGACGAGTCTATTTAATTGGCTAGGGAGTGGGAAAGTATTTTGCAATCATTTCAATACAAATTAGAATCAAACCACCTCAATCTAATGATTGAGTGCACTAATTTTTCCTACCCTAACATTGTATTTATTGGCTTCCATAGAAATTGGGCAAACAAGATACATATAAACATTTACAATTGATTTGAATTGTCATATATATACATATTAATATTTATTGTCAGCAGAGAAACTGAAGATTGGTATGGAAAATATTAATGTCTATCTTGCAGATACAAAACACATTGATTTGGAAATTCTTACAAAAAAGGTGCTCACATTATATTCTGAACTATTTTTACAGATTATCCACCAAAGAAAAATATTATACTTTCATCTGCCATACAAGCTCCCACCACCTTAAATAAACAGCTACCAGTGTTAAAAAAAAACTATGATAATTTAAACTTAAAATGCAATTAATTAAACATTAAATCAGCTAATATTCCCACAACAAAGTGTATATATATATATATATATATATATTGAATTATTTTAAAATTATTATTAAAAGAAACTAGAGGAAGAAACTAAAGGAACTAGAACAGTCTCCCCCAGCGAGCGAAATAAAGGGTTCAGTTTGACATTCCAACCACCTGAAGAAGGTTGGAGCATACAATGGCTAAAATGTTGTGATAAATATGGCAACAAAGATGACAATGATAGTCCAAACAACATAAATAAATGTACATAATAACTCATCTCAGAAATATAGACAGATATTAAAAGAAATGTTTGTAAGATGAAGATTTGGCAAGCAAGAGAGTAAAGTGTCTAATATCTGCCAATACTTAATAAATAATGGACTATTTTGTTTTGTGTAGCAAAAGAAAAAATGGACTGCTCCAGATGTAAGAGATCTGAGACTCCACTCTCTGCCTGAAAACTTTATAATACCTCAAACTTTGTCAGGTGGACTCTCTCCTAGGCCATCTAGTGAGCGGTTGTCTTGCTGACTGTCCAACTTCACCTTAAGTTGTTTAACAGAGTAGAAATATTGAAGTATGACTGATGCTGTTTGCTTAAAACATGGCAAATGGAGATGTCATGCCAAAAGTTGGTATATTTGTTTGATTCATGCAGAGATGTACACATTTTCTTATACTTAATAGAAATGTTACAGTACATGATGATTTTATCTGATAAGAGTTGCCATTTATATTTTGTGTGCTCCAACAAAAAAAACTTGGTTTTGGAAGGTGAAGAGGATTGCAATTCTTCTACAGTTGACTCCTCAGGCTGAGTCAAAGAGGTGAGAGACGTAGGTACAGGTTGTGGTGAGTTACTCTTGGAGAACTGAGCAGACACTTGAAGGGATTCAGAGATAGAAATAGCAAAAAATGCAGGGGGGAAAAGTTATATAAAGCAAGTAAACAATATATGCAAGATGTATTAACAGTGATATGGCAAAAAGTTCACAAACTAAGAGTTGGGATTGACACGCAAAAGCAAATTCGGATAAGCAAAGGTAGTGTTTTGACCTCAAGGTAAAGACAGACTGGGACTGAGTCAAATGAAATCGAGAACTGGCCTATTAGCTATGAAAAATCCCAGTATGCATTTGTCTGCTTCTGCCTATAAATTGAGGAGGGGAAAGTATTTTCTAGTCATTCCAATAGAGACTGGAATCAACCACCCACCTTAATCTAATGGTTGAGTGCACTTAATTTCCTCCTCTAATTTCCCCCACGTTTGTGGGGGGGGATATATACAAAGAAAATGCATATAAACATTTGCAATTAATTTCTATTATATATATATGTGTGTGTGTGTGTGTGTGTGTATTTAAATATTTTTTGATTACAACTCTTCTACAGTTGACTTCTCAGGTTCAGTCAAAGAGAAGACAGATGTAGGTACAGGTTGTGTTGTGTTACTGTTGGAGGACTAAGCAGGCTCTGGAAAAGGTAGAAATATCAGAAAATGCAGCCACAATTGTCTACTGAGCAGCAATGGGTTTTATCTTTTCTTTTAATGGTATTCTTATAAATTTTCCTCCTGTTGTTCACTCAGGAAAAAAAAAATCTTTTCTGAAGTATGACCCATGTTCTGATGCAGTCTGAACATCACAAAATCATCACAGTAATACTAAGAAATTTCACCATAGCTAAATGTGTCATTTGGAATGAAAGAAAGTCAATTTGTTCTAAGGTCTGTAAAACAAAAGGACTTAGGAAAAGAGAAAGGTGAAAAACCCCTCTCCCCCTGGTTAGAAAAAATTCTACTGAAATTGACAAGTTCTGGTAATGATCAAAAGAAAGAGGGAGTAGGGGGAGATAAAGAATACATTTTTATTGCCCAAATTTTATAGTCAAACATCAAAAATTGACTTATTTTGAAAAGTAAATTGTTTTTTTTCAACAAAACTTTATACTTTTACTGATGCTATCTTGACTGAAAATGCAGATCCACAAAGTTCCCAAAGATATGTTTTTTCTCTAGTGTGTGCACATTTTTAGATGCATTCATGTGTTTCTACAGTCCATTAGATTGCTTAAAACAAGGGTTAGCAAACTTCCAGGTGTTCAGCTGCTTCAAATAAAAAATGAATGAAGAACGAGCCTTGTAGGGCAATATTGATGTATATTTCATGCTACTCATACATCTTACCAGCCAAAAAAGAAGGAAAGATAAAAAATGTGAAAAGTATTTGAAAGAATAACATCAAATGATGTGCAGTGTTTATTAAAAACAATTACATTTCACTCAAAGGAATTTGTTGTTGGTTGATTACAGGAAGAATATATTAGTTACATTTGAAATTATATCAGTGGCATTCATTTAGTATCAGCCAACAGCAAATTTCTTTAACTATGGTCACAATTGTTATGGGTTGGTTTTGTGCAATGTATCATTTTTCATGGGAAACATGTTCCTGGAATGCACAGATGGGGAAGTTACTGCATAAAAGTTTTTATGCAACTGTGATGCAGGATGTGCACCTATCAGTATTGCTGTATGTCTGTTGCAGTATTTGAAAATAATGCATTACAATTTGTACAAGAATATGATTCCTACTACACAAGAAATATGATCTCTCAGAAAAGGTATATGTACAAAACAATTGAAAAAATTTTTTATCATTTTTTTATCACTTGACAAGTTGCGGTAAAAACCAAACAGGAACAAGGAATAGGATACATAGAGAATAGATTTTACTGCCCAGGTGAAAGATTCACCAACTTTGAAAATGTAATTTTTTTCTTAGAAAAAAAAAAATATTTTTAATGACTATCTTGACTGAAAATGCAGATCCACAAACTTCCCTAGAATATGGTTTCTATCCAATGTGTGTACGCGTATGTCTCACTAAATCAGACTTCTGTGAAAATGCAGACCCACAAACTTCACAAGAATATGGTTTCTCTCCAGTGTGTGTACGCATATGTCTAACCAAATGTAGCTCCCGTGAAAATGTAGATCCACAAACTTCACAAGAATAAGGTTTCTCTCCAGTGTGTGTACGCATATGCCTAACTAAATTTGATTTCAGTGAAAATGCAGATCCACAAACTTCACAAGAATACGGTTTTTCTCCAGTGTGCGTACGCATATGATTGTCCAAATGCAACTGCCGTAAAAATGTACATCCACAAACTTCACAAGAATAAGGTTTCTCTCCAGTGTGTGTACGTATATGTCTGACCAAATGTAACTCCTGTGAAAATGTAGATCCACAAACATCACAAATGTGAGGTTTCTCTCCATTGTGTGTATGCATATGATTTTCCAAATATAGGTTTCGTGAAAATGTAGATCCACAAACTTCACAAGAGTATGGTTTCTCTCCAGTGTGTGTACGGATATGAGTGACCAAATGTAGCTCCTGTGAAAATGTTGATCCACAAACTTCACAAGAGTATGGCTTCTCTCCAGTGTGTGTACGCATATGTCGAACTAAATGTGGCTTTTGTGAAAATGCAGATCCACAAACTTCACAAGAATATGGTTTCTCTCCAGTGTGTGTACGCATATGCCTGACCATACTTAACTTGCGTGCAAATGAAGAGCCACAAACTTCACAAGAATATGGTTTTTCTCCAGTGTGTGTACGCATATGATTGACTAAATGTAGTTCCCGTGAAAATGCAGATCCACAAACTTCACAAGAGTAAGGTTTCTCTCCAGTGTGTGTACGCATATGTCTAACTAAATGTGACTTCTGTGAAAATGCAGATCCACAAACCTCACAAACATATTGTTTCTCTGTAATACGTGTCCCCATCTGGCCAATTAAGTCCAACTTAACACCAGCCAAAACATCTGTGAAGAAAAAAGGATAAATGATACATTAATAGGCACATTGAATAATATATGAAAGCAGTCAATATTATGATACATACTTGTAATTATTATTTCAATAATGCAGCAGTAGCCGCCACCACTGAAGATCAAACATTTTGCAGTGAAACAAGATTGCTTCACCATCATGTCATATCTTATGAAATTTATGTGATTACAATCAGAACATTGTCAATTCAGAATTCCAATATGGACCTTAAAAATATCTACTGATTTTAATTTTTTCACATGATGCATTAATAAATAATTTTCTGTTGATTCAGAAAATAAATGTGCACTAAGATAGTGTTTCTGCCCACTGTGCATTCACATGATGCACCAAAACTGATTTCTCTGAAAATACATATCAGCAAACATCACAAGAATATTTTTTCTCTCCAGTGTGTATACACAGATGGCTCAAAAATATTTGTTCAACGAAAATGGAGATCCACAAAATTCATGAAATTATAATTTTTTCTCTAGTGTGCACAATTATGATTGACCAAATTTAGCTTCTATGAAAATGCAGATCCACAAACTTTGCAAGAGTATGGTTTCTCTCCAGTGTGTGTATGCACATGCTTGACCATATTTGACTTGGGTGAAAAGGCAGATACAGAAACTTCATAAGAGTATTGTTTCTCTCCAGTGTTTGTAGACATATGTGTCACCAAATAAATAATATATGAAAGCATTCTATATTATGAGCAATACATGTAATTATTATTTCAATAATGCAGCAACAGCCACCACCAGTGAAGATTGCTTCACCATCACATCATATCTTATGAAATGGACACAATTGAAATCAGAATTCAAATGTAGATTTTGAAAAATATCTTTAGTTTTTTTAGACATTGTCATGGACTAATGTCACCAGAAACATGATCAAGTCCATAGCCGGCATCACTTGATGTGAGATTATATACTGTAGTTATCTCTGCCCAATAAAAACAAACTATCATTTACATCAGAGTCTAGATGAGATGATCCTTTGCTAAAACACCCTACATGCAATGTAGGGTGTTTTCAGCAATGGCACAAACTCAAGAGATAAAAGTTGATCTGGGAAAGCAACTGAAGTATTTGTTAAACTAATAATTAACAACTGGAATATAAAACCAATAGTATAAATGAAATAATTTTCATATTTGTCTGATCAAATTAATTATATATTGCTGGTAAAATGTTTTTATTTAAACTGAGGAAATTATAAATAATTGTGAAAAATGTGATGAGAAGACTTATTTCAACTACAAATATTTTAATAACTTTATGTATATTGATACAAAAATAGAAGCAAAAACAATTGAAATATTTACAGTGTAAAATGTCAAACCCCAACTTTCAAGGTGAGTGCAATATGATGGTTCCAAAACAGACCAACCTTTGTGATCAAGTTCATTCATTTACTGCAAGATTATCTGTTGCAGGTATCTCCACCCACTAAAAACAAACCATTATTTTCATATCTATATATATAGTTGACTCTCCCGTCGAATTCGACGTATGAGGGTCAAGCAGGTCAATTTCCAGGAAACCTACAGCCTGACAACGACATGAGATTTGATTATAGTGGTGAAGGCTTCGTGCAGGACCATCCACTTTTTAAAGGGACGAATACAGAGACTTGGTGCACTAAGTGCCACAAGGTTCCCAAATGATCCTCCGCAGGTTTTGAATTCAGAGTTGTCCTTCTCCTAGACCAGTTGCTATCCAAGGCTATAGAACCCAGTCTGTCCTACTATTTACCCATAACTGGAGGGAGAAGAAGACGATTTATACCTTTTCCAAGGGTATTAGCATGTAAGTGAATGTAATGGATTCAACTGGAATTCAAACTTGGCTCTGCGATTCCTCAATCCAAGCCGCTATCCATTACTCCACCATGCCTCCAATGTATATATATATATATATATATATATATTGGATTGATATATATTTATGACCCTTGAGTTTCATGCTTTTGCGAGCGTCAGACAAATGTGAAACCCAGTCACAAACTCACATCAATCTAACCATATGTGTGTGTGTGTGTATATATATATATATATATATATATATTAAGAAACATAACTTTAAGGGTTCATGGGATTATAATTTATTTTCTTAGGACCGGGATTCTGGTTCTAATTCATCAGATCTCCATTTTCTTAATTAATATTTACTGTGTTTTTATATTGAGCTGTCTAGATTACACCCTCCTTGGAATGATCCATATGGATTACCAAAGAACTTCCTATATATACATATTTTCATATCATCATTTTTCATCTTTAAAATGATCCAGTATTGAAATAGTAACATGGAAGTTTTTAACTGTAAAAACAAAGTAAAATGCAATGACACATCTGGTTTTCTTTATCTTGTAGCATTATCCTCTCAAACAAGGTGATAATGTTTACTAGGATGCAGGGAGCAAAAGATTGGTTGATTGTTTTTGTTTAGTGGCATAATCTATTGGTTATTTAATGCCAAAATAGTGATATCTTGTGTGTATTCATATTTTTATTTTTTTCCAGAAAATATTAGTTTTAGACTTAATAATTAACCAATAGCAGACAGGAAAAGAGGTGGATTCTTACTTTTGCTAAACATAATTATGCGTAAATAAATATAATGAACTCAACTGGAATTGGAACTTGGCTCTCCGATTAACGATTCTGAGCAGTTATCCATTACACCACCTGCACATCCAAGCTGACAGCACTAGATATTATTTTCAAGTGGTCACTCATCTAGGTACTGACCAAGATCAGTGTTGCTTGACTTCTGTGATCACATGGGAGCTAGGAATCAAAGAGAATGGAAAGACTTTAGTGAGGAAAGGGCAATTAAGGAACAGGGTTTACAAAGACAGAAGATGGCAATTGATATTGCACTTAAATTTTTGAAGATTGTAAATGTGTCAGGAAAGCAAGAAATTGGGAGTTCCACAGGTAAGAAGTGCAAGAAAAGAAACTGGTAGAATAGAAGTGGTAGTTGCAATCTAGCTAGTTCAAAAGCAAAATAGTGGGACCTAGTTGCCAATTTAACTTAAATTCATACAGTTTAGGCACTCGGGGGGGGGGCTCCTCAGAACAGTTTCCATGAAAGACTTAGGGAAACCACCTCACATCAGTGAAAAAGTGAAAATAATCGACATTTTTAGTTTGAAGGCTAGGAAGATTAGTAGTAAGATGTCTTTTCATTTTACTTGGAACCATTGCTACATTAGACAGCGTTTGGTCGCAAACAACACATAGCGGAGAAGGAATCTGTGTATCTCCAGTCCAGTGAAATCCAAATTTCAAGTAATCATCACTATACAACTGGTGAACTTTTGGTTGTAGAATTATTCTTGTCACCATTGCCTTTTCTTTTCAGAAACATGTCCATAAAAAATTAAAGGTAAATTGAATCTAAAATTGAAAAAAATAAATCTCAAAGAATTTTTATTATATTTAATTTGTTTTTTGTTTGTCTTACTAAAACTTTATTTTACAACGCCTAAATATTTAATAAAAATATCTACAAAGAATCTGTATATATTGTGAATGAGATACATAGACGATATAAACTGGTGATAAAACAATACCTAAATTTTAACGATTCCAATTCCTAACCAATATTACTTAAACGCAATTGAGCGGTGACATCATGATTAAGAAATTAAATGTCTTTATTAAACAAAATGAAATTAAATGGCTTCTAGGTATTATCTCTTCGCGACACACCAGTAATCATTCCGTGGCACACTGGTTGGGAACCACTGCATTAGAGACACTTCTTTGATGCTTCTGATATGTATTTAAAGATTCTTGATAAAATACAAAGAAGAATCTGCAAAATTATTGGTTCTGACCTGGCATCTTGTCTTCAGTTCCTTTCCCACCTCAGTGACATAGCTTCTCTGTGCCTTTTCTATAAATATTTTCATGATAATTCTTCTACTGAACTTTCCTCTGTGGTACCTAGACTTGATAAGTTTCAGCGCAATACTAGATTGGTGGCAAGGTCTCGTCATTTTACAGCTGAAATGGCTAGATTGTATGCTAAAAGATTCTTCTAACACATTTCTCACTTGTGGAGCTCTCTTCGGGCTTCATGCTTTCCAGCCCACTTGATGATGATGGAACAGATGATTAAAAAAATAGTTACCTTTTGGAGGTGTTAAAATTAACAAGTTACTATTTGTCCCATTGAACAGGTAGGTAATTTTTTTTTTTTAGATCAGCTGCCAATTTGACCTTATTGAAGCAATCAGATTTACTATTAAAACAAGAGTAAATTGATATCTTTTCCACTTTTCTCATCTCTACAAATGCAAAATGAGGATCTGGTACAACAGGCACATCAAACAATTGGATATGGTCTACATTCGCAGCCTTAACTCTAAACTTGGGGTCAAGTTGCAGGATCGCATAACTGACCTTGAAATTGTGGCCTGTGCAGATTTGACTTGCATAAAAGAAACTCTGAAATGCACGATACTTATTTCAATAGTGAAGATTATATTAAGATAAAAATTATATTAACAACACATTTCAACAGAGAAGCGTATGCTCTCTTTGGCTCCCTCAGTTTAAAGTGAAAAACACAAAAGAGAAATGAATGATTTGCTCACAGCCAAAAGATGAACATTTTAGGAGGTTCCAGAAATTAGGAGACAAACCTTAAGATACATGATTTTTTAAGAAGGATGTCATGTATGAAAACGCCAACACCAACCAAAGAAAAGGTCTTGTTCCATTGTCTGGTCTTCTGTGCTGACGTCACTATATCTATATGTAGAACAAACTGGGAGAAATACTTTCTTTAGTTTTATGATGGTTTGATTTGTCTTGTAATAATGATCTATTTTCATTTTGAAAAGATAAGGATTTATCAGTTGCATATGTGCTATCAAAAGGGGAAACTTTATACTAAACAAAAAAAGTAAAGTGAATAATTTTATATTTGTAAAGAGCATTAAAACTTAATGATCAAATTAATTTCATGACTTTATAATTCACGATACATGGAAACAAAATGAGGCGGACTGCACTGTTAAGATTTATTGAATTCTATGGATGTAAAGCTTGTCATTTTTTAATCAAATTTTCAATGCAAATACTTAAAGGAAATTTTCATAATTTCTAGTAAAAATTTAAAAACAAATGATTGAATTTTTTTTATTTGTAAAAAATATTTCTATAAAAATGTCCACAAATATGCATGTGTCAACTTAAAATTTGCTTATGCTTACATGATTTTGCCTATGTTTTTAGTATTTCTAATTGTTTTGAATTTTGTTACTGTATGTTAGAACACTTACAAAACTCATTATTTTATCAATTTAATGAAATTTTCCCCAAGACATCTGGAACTTTCACTTGTGTTATTGTTCTTGTAGTTTTTTTTACTGTCTTAGATTTTGACAAGCATTTTAAAATAGGGTGTAATTGCACTTTTAATTCATTTTTTTTAGTTATGTGAACTGCACTTTTGACATGAGGACATAAATTATTAGTCTTAGCCTTAAGAAACCAATTCTTTAGGCAAGGCACATCCACTTACATGCTGAAAAAACAGAATAGCATGATAAAAATGGCCCCAAAACTTAATAAAACAAAGTTTTATCATTAAAATGTTTATGTTGTTATTAAGAGGAAAGACAAAGGTATTTTTAATTATTTAAAATTTTTTTTTAAAACCTTCCTAACATGTTTGTAATATTGTTTAAAAAGCCTGTGTTTTTTTACATCAGTGATGTAAGTAATTTTTACAATGAAGTGTTTTTATGCTTTTTGATTTGGAAATTTTTGCAAAAATCAAATAATTGTTGGATTTTACGAAAACTTTCAGAAATTATTCACAAATGAATGAAATTATTTTTGAAGTTTTTCTTTTTAGAAAATCTTGGTAAAAAAATTATTTTTTTTTTTTACATACCCCACTTAATTTCATGAAAATTCAAGAAATTAAATCGTATGTTCAGACTTTTTTTAGTAGTTAAAAGTCGCATTCCTTGGAGAATGTAAATCTCAAATTTTTTTTTTTAAATATTGCTTGGTTTTTGAAAATCTGCTCTGAATGGTAAACTAAAAAAAATGTAATAAAACTATAATATTATTTAATTAGAAAAGCTTTTAATTGCTTTTGTAAATAAGTTATAACAAGGACACTAATTTCTTAAGAAAAAATGTTTTCGATGAATAATGAATTTTTACAAGAACTTTTTTCATTTTTTAACATTTTTTAAAATTTTAATCATAATAATTTATTATAATTTAAAAATTGTTTAAAATTCAGCATTCACATATTTCTTTTAGATGATATTGTAATTAAGTGGAAACTTCATTTACAAATCAAAAACTGAAAAGCTGTAAGTCATTTTGAACCAATATATTTTAAATAACATTTTATTTGCTTTTTTTACAGTAAGCATTCACATTTTCCATCTATGGTAGCCTGTATATGACATTATTATAGAAAGGGCACATGTTCTAAGAGTTGTTCTCCCTTTACAGAGAAGTTCACTTGTCTCCAATTTGTTATTCATTACTTACATTTCATGAAATACTCACTGGGTTCATAGTTGGACGTACAATCAAACATATTTGGACAACTGATCGTGTCAACTGTGAATACGTTGGCTACATCAGTAATTTTGCAAATTCATTTTATATGATTCCATATCTTAATAATGTAGCCGACTACTATCATTTGAACAAATAATGAAGTTGGCGCTGACTATGTTATGCAGGACTTGGATTTCGAATGATGAGGATTGAAGATGAAGTAGAAGACAAAAACAGAGCAACAAAATATTTCTGGAAGTCTTTTTCCTGTTACACATAATAACAATTTCTTTTAAATAGTGTTTATTGGGTTAAAATAAAAGTTAAACAATTATGTAATTAATAATAAAATTTAAAGTACTATAAAAACTTAATAAAAAAATAACCATCATGATAACAGTTAATAAATAATAAAGAATAAAATAAAAAATATATATATATTAAGAAATATAAATTAATAATAAATGAAATACAATAACATTTCATAAATTACCTCTGTCATGGTATTTCATTTCAATTATTAAATCCAAGAAAATTTCATATTTTAAATTTATTATTTTTTCATAAAGCATCTTCAAACGTAACTAAAAGTCAATAAAATATTAGATAATTGCAGAAAATATGATAATCTGTAAAAATTATTAGGTCGTTAAAAAAAAAAGTGTACACTTAAATTTATGTCAATTGTGGTCATCCATTGTCAATATCTCGTAACTTTAAGTAATATTTATTTCAAATCAGATGAATTTAACTTTAAATTTGATCATTTTACTCCATATCGAGGACACATGGCACAGTGGATAAAGGCATTGGTTAGATCCAGTGACAGGACCCAAAGAGTGTGAGTTCAATACCCGGTTAAGGTAGTGGGGAATTAACAGGTGATAACTGATAACTGACATCCATTAAACATGGGACGTGGAACTAGAACAGTCTACCCCAGTGAATGAAATAAAGGGTTCAGTTCGACATTCCAACCACCTGAAGAAGGCTGCAGCATTCAACAGCTGGAACATAATATGGCAACAAAGATGAGGACAGTAGTCTGAATAATGTAAATAGTGTACATAATACCTCATCACAGAAATATTGACAGATACTGATATTCTAGTAGTTTTTTTAAAACTGATAATTTTGTTTTGTTTACATACAAATTTCTTAAAAAGTGAGAAAATAGTCGCTTGTAAGATTTTTTGCAAGCATGCATTCCAATCTATACAATTTCTATTTTAAATACACCAGATTATTTTACTTACTGGAAATAGTAAATTTAATCATTTAGTTTTCAATTGAAGCTGAAATAGGTACCTCCATGAGATCGCTAAAGAAGAGCATAGCATGATAAAAAAGATGCCAAACTTGATGAAAACAAAATTTTATCATCTAAATGTTTATCTTATTATTAAGAGGAAAGATCAAAGTTTATTTTAATTATTTTAAAAAAATTTTCCTTCTTTTTAGAACATTCTGAATTTTGATTTAAAAATCCTTGTTTCTCTTTGTATCACTGGAACTAGTAAAATAACATACAATTTTTGTATGACACACATTAATTTGGAAAATCTTGCAAAAATAAAAATAATTGTCAGATGTTAATGAAACTTTCAGAAACTATTCAGAGATGATCAAAATTATTATAAGTATGTTTATTGTTTATTAAAGTCATGGCAGAAATACTTTTTTTATATTTATTACCCCACCAATAAGTAATTTTATGAAAACTCAAGAAATTCGATCGAGTCCACTTCAGTAATTACAATAGTTAAAAACACAAGGCTTTGAGGAATGCAAATCATGTTTTTTTTGTTTTTGTTTTTAATTGACCTCCCTACCTGAAAATCAGCTCTGAATTGTAACTTACAAAACTCAATAAAACAAAGATATTATTTAATTTCAAATGCTTTTATTTGTTTTTAGTTGTTTTTATGAATATGGACAATATTTTCTGAAAGCAAAAAATTTTTTTCGATGAAAATGAATTTTTAATACAATTATTTGTTATTTCTTTAATTATAATAGATTTTTAAATTCATTATAATATAAAATTAGTTAAAAGCTGCATCCACTTTTGTAAATGTACTTATGAGATAGATCTTTTTTTTTTAGCTCGTTGTAAATTGTAATGTTTTGACAAATCAGAAGACCCGTAGTAATTAAGAAATGTAATTTTGTGTTTATAATCGGGTTGTAATTATAAAGTAAGGAAGACCAAACAGAATACAATTAAGTTGCGTTATTTGAGTTAAGCATTGTTCTCCATTGTTAAGGCCTTTACTTTTGCAAAACACGTGTGGAGAAGTTAATTTGATTTTTCAATTTCAACTGAGAAGGTTACCTACAAGTATCACTATCATCATATGAAATTTAAATTATGACATTTTTCCATAAATGAAATATCAAAATTAATAATAAAATGAATGGAAATACAAATAACACAGTAAAATGTAGTAAATGTACATAAAATTATAGTATTTTATGTACACTTCTGATAAAATTTCATAAGAAAGGTACCTATAAATTAATTAGATACCTTTCTTACGAAATTTAACCTGACTCATTTCATTTTTCTCTGTCAATATGTCATTCATCACCTGTCAAGTGACGTGAAAGATTATGACATGCTTTGTTTTATTTTCAAACTACATCTTTTTGGTGCAGAAGCTAAGTTAAACTTGGTTCAAAATATTTTAAATAAACATTATAATTTCTGATTTTCTTAAAATAAGTTTTCAAAAAATGATAATTGATTTTTAAAAGAATTTCAAACTGATATTTTCATTTTTTTTTTTTTATAAAATGGAAAAAAAAACGGTGCCATAAATGATTATCTGTCAATTTTGCTGATTAAAAAAAAAAAAAAACAAGATTTTTAACGAAAATTTCGGACGTGCTAGGAACGATTAAAAAAAATGTAAAAAAATACCCCCAAAATACTTTGATCTTTCCTCTTAATAATAGCATGAACATTTTTAGACGATGAAATTTTGTTTTCGTCTTTTTCATCATGCTATGCTCTTTTTTTTAAAGAGATAGCTTAAAGAATGATTTTTCATTTTTAAAATGTCATTTTTAAAAAGAGGTATCGAAACTGAGAAAACAAAAAAAATGTAACAGAATTTCTTTCAAAGAAGACATTTAACATGCGTTTTTCGAAGGCTTTTCGTCTAATTAAACAGAAATGTTAATTCAAAGAAGGAATTTAATAAATTATTAAAATGTGTTTTTCGATGTTTTTTTTAAGGAAATGGTTCGTCTAACTTTCACTTACCTTTTCACGTTGAATCTCAAACCTTTTCATAGAAAAAACAAACAGGATTCAAGTTGCGGCTGTTATTGGACATGATATTTCTTTCTCTAGATCAACAATATTCTGTAATCTATAAAACTTCCTATTTTTTTAAAGAAACTGTAATTAAGAAAGATTAATTATTTAAAAATAGAACGCACAAGAGTAAAACAAACAACTAAAGAGAAAAAAAATGGAATTACCAGAAACGGTGTACAAGACTTTGTTCCTTGTTCAAAAATAATTTGGGTGAACAAAATATGTCACAACATTGTATCGCCAACTCAATTTGTTTTTATTCATAATTATTTAGAATAATTAAAAAAAAAATAAACTAGTCGCAGTTAGATACTTTTTAATACCAAACTGGTTTAAAAATAAAAAAATAAAAGCAATTTATTAAACTCAAAATTACTGTTTAACTAAAAAATAAAAAAAAAAAACAAAAAAAAAAAAACGATTTGTCTTTTTAAAAATAAAAAAGTATATAAGTTTCCTAAAATCATATATAATAAAAATATTTTGAAACTATTTGTTAAAATTATATTTGGTAAATTTTCATTTTAACACCCGAGCGTCATTTACTGCTGAACTATTTTCTTTCAGAAATTAGTACGCGCTTCCGTTTTTTGTACTTTTAAGAATGAAGTTAACTTTCAAATATATGTAAACATCGACAAATAAAAGAATAACAAAAGAAAAAAAAACACCTAACCCTTATTAGAAAGTTAACTTTCTTCTTAAAAAAAAAAAAAAAAAAATAACCACGAAAAAAAAAAACACCTACCTCTAATTTGAAAGTTAACTACATGGAATTACTGTGAAGGGAGTAAATAGGCCCAAATTGTAGACGTCCGCCGACAGAATTCAGCCGTGAATTACTTATCAATAAGACGCTAATGGCCGACGAAAGACCAGGAAAAAGTCGGATTTTTTTCGGGTCGTTAACATCCAAAAAGGTAGGTTTCTTTAATATCTAATTGTTGATTTGAGTTCAGCATATACATTTGCACGGAAATAAGACTATTTTGGAAAAATTTGAAGGGATATTAGCGCTCGGGTGTTAAAATTTACCTTATATTTTAAAAAATACCAATGCCTTGCTAGATTATTGCACCGTTGGTGTAATTTTTTAACAAAAAGAAGCAAGGGTTATGTCATGACCATTTTTGTAAACTAATAGTCTACACCAGGCATAAATATTTTCATTAAGTTTTAACTAAAAACTAAAAGGCAAACAATAATTTTACAAAATCCAGTTTTTAGGTACCTCTTCGACATCGCTAAAAATCAGGATAAAAACAGTCCAAACAATTTTTTTAACTTTTATCGACAAAATCTTTGTTAAGACTAAGAGAAAGGATCAACAAAAAATATTTTTTTAAATTATTTCATTAAATTTTTTACTCCTTTTTAGAACATTCGAAAATTTGATTAAAAAAGAAAATGTTTTTCTTGCGCCGGGGCTTTTTTTTAGTCTTCTTTTAGCAATTTTCGGCTTCTTTTTTGCAATGACAGACATTAATTTGGAAATTCTTGCAAAAATCAAATAACCGTTGAATTTGAATTTGAATTAAATTGCCAGGATTTATTCACAAATGAATGAAATTATTTTTGAAATTTTTTTATTTGAAAAACTTGTTAAAAATATTTTCTTTTTACATATGTTTCACCCTTTTATGAAATCGGTAAATTTTGATTTTGTTTCCCGAGCGCTAATATCCCTTAAAATATTTTCAAAAATCGTCATAATTCCGTGCAAATGTACATGCTGAACTTGAATTAACAATTTGAAGAAACCTTCATAATTTTTGAGTTATCGACAAGAAAAAATCGGACTTCTTGTTGGTTATTCGTCCCCCATTACTGCCATCAGGATTACTAATTCACTGCGTAATACCTACAAAGGCGTAATCAGAAAATTTGGCCTATTTACTTCTTTTACAGACTTTCCTTGCAGAAAATCACTACGCATTATCGTAAAGAAATGTAATTTTTTTTTTCTTTTGGTATTCAAAACGAAAAAAAGGTTCTGTTGTATTATTTAATTTGTTTTTGTTATAAATAAAACTACACTTACCAACAAAAAAAATTTCGTTGGGAATCAAACACTTCTTCTTACTGTGTTCTTAGCCTCTGTCAGGGAGGAGGCCCACGATGTATATGGCGGGCTGAAGTTTGACTGTGAGGAAGACAAGATGGACATAGGGTGATTGACCAAGAAATTCGCAGAATTTGTCGTAGGAAAAACATAGGAAGCCTATGAGTTTTACAAATTTCATCTGCGAAAGCAAGAAACACCAGAAAGCATCGACAGCCATATTAGCTGCTCTACGATAACTTGAAAAGAACTGCAATTTCGGACAGCTACAAGACCAAGTCATTGTTGGGTTAGAGACGACGCCATCAGTGAGAAGCTGCTGTAAGATAAAGAGCTTAAACAAGCGCCTACAAATAAGCAGAGCTCACGAGACATCCAAACAACAGACACAGGCCATTTCCTGTTGCGCCGATCTGGCAGACTCAACCGGCTTACAAAGAGAAACTTAAATTAAAATTAATTTCTCCAAAAAGCGACCAATGTCGAAAACGATGCTCAACAAATGTACACGTTGCGGAAAATTTCCGTTCCATAATAGGAATGACTACCCAGGAAAAGAAGCACACTTTAGAATTTGTTTTCAGAAGGGACGCTACACATTTGTTTGCAAGAACGACAAGGCGAAAGTGAGATAAATAAATGAGGAAGATGGTACTTTACGTTTTCTAGGTTCAGTCAGTACGGAAAATATATATGCGGTCAGCAAGGACCATACCCCAAATTGGCAGGCTACGGTCAAGGTCATCACTAAAGTTTGTACCGAAACCATCAATTTTAGGCTAGATATAGGTGCAGATGTGACTGTAGTTTCGGACTGATATTTCAGGAAAATACCAAACTCATCCAACCAACAAGCAAAAGACTGAACCTGGGCATCATGAAATCAAATGCAGGTCATTGGATGTGTGGAGGCCAATTTGGCCACGGAAAAAACAGCTCGCAACAAGACCTGTATAGTATAGAGAGGCTGAAAGAACCACTAGTGAGAGGACCATGTAGTGGATGGGTTAATTATTTTGGTAAATACTTGTTGAGAATAGGCTGCGTGCTAATTAACGATTTCCACTAACATCAAAAATCTCTATGTTCATACATAGAATAATCATACAAAACTCAATGGAATGATTTCAAAACATAACAATTAGATTTATTAATGTTTGATGTACAAGCATGCGAACTGAAAAGGTAGGACAGAGTCGTGTCCCTTTGATTTGGTAATATTTGTACCGGAGTTCATATTAAGAAGAAGTAATATTGAACTTGTAATTTAGAAGAATAAAGTTTGGAATTGTGAATTCTAAAGTTGGTAAAAGCTCAGGAGTGATTTCAGAGTTCGTGAATATTGGTAATTGTCTTTAACGTCTGGTCAGCAATGACTAAGACGGAAGTTGGTGAAGTTTACATCTTGGCACTTGGTAGCAAGGAATGAGACGTGCGAGAGAGATGAATGAAAAATTACTACTCCTCTTCTTTAAAAAGTTCACACGTGTTCGGTTTATATAATGGCCGTGTATCACGTGGGAGGCTCCAACGGAGAAAGCGGGAAAAACAGATTGGTCGCGTGCAGGCGGTTTGATTGGTCGGAACTGACCAATCAGCAAGCTAGATTGGAGGTGATTGACCAATGAATACTTGTTATAATGTATGGAAGTAGAATTTTACTTACCAGATAGGAAGAGTGCATTTCCTAAAAAGAGGTAAGGCTGGTTTGTTGTGGTCAGATTCCACAACCAGCAATCAAAGCCATTAATCTGTTGAACGCAGTTAATACAGTCAGAAGCGAAAGGCATAAATTACAAGGAAGAGTTCCCAGAACTGTTCATAGGCCAAGGGAAAGAGAAACATGAGGACATAATCCTTCAAGTGAAGTCGGCAAAGGAATTGGTGTTCCCCAACAGTTGCTGTCCAAAAAAGTAACAGTAAAGTCAGATTGTGCGTCGACTTTATCAAGCTAAATGAAAGCGTGAGGAAGAAATTTCCTGTAACCACCACAAATCAACTGCTGGCCAAATTCGACGAAGCCACAATATTTAGAAAGCTCGATTGCAACAGCGGTTTTTGTTTTTTTTAATAAATCGTTCCCCACGAAAAATCACAAGAACTTACTACATTTATAACGCCATATAGAGGAAAACAGCTTCCATTTGGGATAAGTTCCGGGCCTGACATTTTTCATAGTGCGATGACACACATTTTGACTGGGATACTAGAGGTCACCTGTGATAGGCGATGTTCTAATAAGCTAATGAAACCAGCAGTAGCATGACCAGCGGTTAAAAGCGGTACTTCAGAGAATGAAGGCAGCCGGAGACACACCTGTTGCAGAGTTAAAGACTATTGATTTAAAAATAAAATTCAGAGAGATGACATCTTTTGGAATTTTTTACGTATTCCTTTTGTGTGCTCTCAGGAAAGTTTCACTACTTCCATTTACATAATAATTTTTGTGACAGTGAATATTAATAAGATTCGATGTTTTGATTTGTTTCTTTTTGTAAGTCAGTTTTTAAATTGTAAAATACTGTTCTTTTAAAAAGCAAATCAGTAAATTTTCGCTCACAAGAATATTTTTCTAAAACGAAGAAAGTTGTCTACCTTTAACTGTGAATAGTTTCGCAGCGAAGTTTCCTTTTTTTATACTCGTTACAATTACATCGCATATTAAGAAATAAAATTTTAAATAATAAATTCGGAAATGAATAAATTTATTTAACATATGTTGTGAGCTTGGTATGCGAACTTGCAAGATGATAAATTTGTTATTGAAATAGAATTATCACTTGATATATTTTTTCTTTGTTAGGTGTCAGGTATTTTTTTAGAAAAGATTATTATTTGAAATTGAGTGAATTTCTGAGAAATAAAGTTTTTTTTTCGTACATTTCTTGTCGTGCAGTTTTTACAAGAGTAGATGCATCTTCTTTTTGTAGCGAGCGTTGAAATTTCTGATGCAGTATTTGAGAAAAGTTTGTTTGGTTTCACTGTATTCGGCTGCGATTCTCACGAAAACTTTCAGGTTTCCTATTGAAAAAAAAATAACTAAGACATATCACTATATTAATTGAAATATATACTTAGTTCATGCCATGAAAAACACTTGTAAAAAAGGAATTCGTGAATTTACCATATTACAAATTTCATATAAAAATTCTCACTTGAAATTTTGAACTTTAGCATTGCGACTAGCACGTTCCGAGATTGTACAACCGTCAATAAATAGCACACTCTTTAAAAAAACATCTTTCGGTCTACAAACAATTATTTCGTCTTCAAGTTTTAACTTTAAAGGAAAAAAATTAAACAGCCTGACGATGAAGGAATGATTCTTCGAAAGTACTTGGAATTAACTTAAAATTTACGTATACACTCCGAAAAATCTTTGACAACAGTTTTACTTTTTATAAATGAGGATCACATCATTCAGTGGATTAACAGTTAATTTTGTTTCTAATTGGAAGAAGTGATTTGATCAGTTTCCAGACTCCCTGAATTCTTCCATTATATAAGGTTTTAGATGTCCAAATTGGCTTTTAAGTTTTACGCAATTTAACTTCCCCTCACGTGAAGTTTTTGAATTACCACGTTGCGAGCCAATAGAAATCGCTGCTTAGCACAGTAAGGTTTTTGATTGGTTAAGTTGATTCACGTAGGCGTATAAAATGGAATGTTCCTGTTGCTAGGGGTGATAAGGTAAATGGACGAGTCCACAAGTCTACCGCCAAAATTGATTGACAAATTAGGATTCAATGTATAAATTTTTCGAGAATGGTATTTTTTTTTACATATATTAACCAATGAAAAACAAGTTTTTGGGACGTGTGATAATTTGGACGGATCCAGCTTGATCCTACTTTTCTAAATAAAAAGGACCGATGGGTTTATTAAAAGGATAAATTAACTAGAAAATGTCTATTAATAGAAATACATTATTTAATAAAGTAATTCATTGTAAATTATTATTCAACAGTAATTAATAATGTCAAGGTCGTCAAGTGGAAGTAACGCGTCAAGGTGTTTTGGAACTTATGTTGTTTGACTTGTTTGACTCAACTTGAAAGAATGGTTGACATTGAAAATAAATACAATGTATCTAAATACAAATTAGACAAAATATCATAACAGATCCTTCCATCTTAAATAATTCAACAATGTTTCGTGACAATTTTTGACATCAACTTGGGAATTTTCTTGTTAAAAAGTTGAATAATTTTAACATTATGAATAGAAAATAGTGAATTTTATTTTGATATAGTTTTTATCAAACGTTAGCTTGAGCAAATCAAATTTACAGATTTGAACTAAAAAAAAAAAAGACTACATAATGAAATCTGTAACAGATTGATAAATAGTACTGTACTTATTTGCATATGTTAAGTAGAGGAAAGTGACAGGCGGAAGTTGACTATTGATCATTTTTCGTAGAACAACAAATGGAATGTTTAAGTCGTTTGGATGAACCTGAACTTATCGAGAATGAGAAACGGTGTGTTGTTCTAGCTAGCTTGAAAGTGAAGGGCTTGAGAGATCGGGATAAGGCTGCCTGTCTGCTTCATGGTCTCTCATCCTTTGGTGTAGATGTGTCCGTGATACAGGAGACACACTTTGTTTGCGACGTCGATGCTCGTGTGCTGTCTGGCGACTTTGTAGTCTATTCAGCATACGGGGACCAATCCCCATCAGAGGTGTTTTTACAAAGGCAAGTTTTAGTCAATAGTGTTGGCCGATATTGTCACTAGCAGTGGTTCGTTTCGGGTCGTTGCGGTTTATGCGCCCAACGATCAGGAGCAGCGTGTCGATTTTTTCCGTCAGATAGGGCTGTTCCTGGTGGATTCGTCGCGCTTAGTCCTAATGAGGGACTGGAATGCCATCCTGGACCCCAAGATAGACAGGAGGTGGGGACCTAGTGGGAAGGCATCGGGCCATCGTAGCTTGGTTAATCTGATCGGCGAGTTTGGGATCGTCGATAGATACCGGGTACATCATCCGGGGCGAGAGATGTGGACGTGGGCTCTTAAGTGGCCGTCTCTCCAGGTAGCCAGCTACCTAAACAGAATGTTAATAAAAAGAGCCGACCTAGATTTACTAGACTGTCCCGCATTCCACTGCTTAGAATATTCGGATTACAGACTCGTCTGAGCCCGGATGGTGTTAGGCAATATATCTAGAATGGCTGGACACTGGAATTTTAACGTGTCCTTACTGAACAGGCGGTACTTTCAGCATCCGCTGACTAGATTGCTGCAGCGGAAATTAGTGGGGGGCGGTTATTGGGAATAAGTGGTGGGAGAGGCTTAAGGATAGAATTAGGTCCTTCACCACTGAATATAGCCAACGACTCGTTCTAGATAAGGCTAATAACGTGAAAGCTCTAGAAGATAGTCCGTCCCGGGCGGTGGCTGAGAGGATTCCCTAGAGATAGCCGTAGCTAGGCAGGACCTGCAGCATGAGGTTAGCAAGCGCTATCAGGGCCAGGTAGTTAGACATAGGTTAAACAAGATGTCTAACGAGGCTGTGAACGTGGGCGCAGAACTGCGCAAGAAAGAGATCCGTCGAGTTTCCGATTCATACATTCGCGAGGTCATTACCACGGAAGGGTATTCTCTGAACCAACGACATGTATGAGGCGTTTCGGCGGCATTTTGAGAGCCGTTTTACCAAGGAGCCTGGCCTCAGTGGCGACGAGCTCCGCAGCTATTTGTCAGACTTTCCTCGGCTTTCGCCGACTAAAGAGTGAGATCACAGAGGGCGAAGTTCACGTGGCATTGAAGAGTGTCGGCAGTGGCAAGACTCTGGGACTTGATGGTCTGCCCTACGAAATGTTCTTGAGGCTGTCGCACATCTGTGTGAACCCTCTCCTGGTTAAGTTAGACAATATTATGTTTTCCTAGTTAATGTGAATAAGTGTTGTTCCCAGCCTGTTCCCGGCATTCTCTTTTGTTATGACCCATGTTGAGATTCCTAACCTCCCCTAGTTTGTTTTTGTCCCCCATTTTTCATCCTGATTGGGTCAGTGTTATGGTCCAGGTTAGGACCAAGGAAGAACAACACGAACACAAGAGTAGAAGTAACGAAGGTATATTACACGAAATAATAATAAAAGATGTGGAAGGTGTTAGTATGACTGTCAGTCTGGTTTGGAGTGAACTACTATCGGCTCGACTCGATTCGGTATCTAGCCCCCCTCTCACCCCCAAACTTCTGACGGTTGCATGTTTCTGACAAGGCCGAGTTTAACGTGGGTTTCTCGAGCCCGTAGGCTCGGCCAAAAATGCCCGTAGAACCTGTATAAACTGGATCGGATTGGTCAACCTTCCCGAACGAGACTCTGCCGTTCGGCGGAGCCTCGTCCGGGTTCCTCCCTGCTCAGAGGCATGGAATTAATTCGATCGTCAAGCCGAGAAGTTCGGCTTGATTCGGTCATCTAGCCACCCTCCCACGAGGGTTGCATGTGGCACAAGGCCGAGTTTAACGTGGGTTTCCTGAGCCCGTAGGCTCGGTGGTGTCTGCCCGTAGAACCCGTATAAACAGGATCCGGGTTGGTCAACCTCCCGAACGAGGCTTTACCCTTCGGCGGAGCCTCGTCCGGGTTCCTACTTATGTTTCAGAGGCAGAGTTGGACGTTCGACCGTCAAGCCGAGAAGATTTGGCCAATTGATTCGACCCTTTGAATCTTTGAAAGGCGTAGTATATATAGTGTTAGGAAGAGTTCATTCTGTAGTTATAGGTAAGGACCCATGACAGTCAATTAGGATTTTGATTTTCCCCTTCCCATCATTTTTCTACCCTTCCCATTCCATTTGTGAGTGTTGTTATAAAATAAAATATCTCGGCTGATTTACAGGCAAATACTTAAGAGCGAGAACCGGATGTGAATGGGACAAAGCCCCGTCACAAAATGACCATTATCTTTTTTTACAAATGTTTCCGACACACGTGTTCCGGTCGAAAAATAAAATAATATTTAAAGTGCTCTATTTTTCGTCCAATAAAAATGCTTCCCTCCTAATTATACTCGCTTCATTTCTCGAGCCTGTTAAGCCATAAAAATCGCTATAAAAGGGGTCACACGGAAGTTCAACAGGCAGTCCACAGGTGCGTCTTGAGCGACGGTTCGGTTCAACTCTCTGTCTACGGACGGAGAGGAACCCGAAGGAGGCTACGCCGAAGGGCGGAGTCTCCTTCGGGGAGGTGAAACCGGCTCTGAACCCGTTTATACGGGTTCAAATGGGCTATTTTTGGCCGAGCCTAATGGCTCAGAAATGCCCACGTTAAAAAGGCCTTGTGCCACATGACGCCCTCGTTTTTATGGGGGACGACTAAATATAGTCCACAGGTGCCCAGGATAGAGACCTGTCACGTTCAGCTGCTGACTGCTGACTGTTTTATTTAATTACAAAATATTGTCGATCTTGAGAAAGAAATCAAGTCTAACAAGAACAGCAATAATCCGGTTTGTTTTTCTTTGAAAAGGTTGGGATCCGCCCTGAAAAGGTAAGTTAAAGGGTAAAAAAGAGTAATAAAGACGAACCGTCTTCATAAAGCCACACAAAAAAGCATTTTAAATAATTTAAATGTCTTCTTTGACAGAAATTCAGTTACATTTTGGTTTTTATTTGATAATAGCCAAAATTGAATGAGCATTAAAAAGAAAAATAAATTCATGTATATAAATAAATTATTTCTTTTCAGGTATTTTTAAAACATCGACACGTTTTCTCGTTTTTCAATGAAAAACGAGAAAACGTATCGATTTTTTATCCTCTTCCCATTTCAACCCCTACAATATCGTAGGGGTTGAATGTGATATGTTCAAGTTTTTTACGTATTTTAATTCACAAATGCCACAAATAATTACCTCCATGAGATCGCTAAAAAAAAACCGTCCGCAGCATGAAAAAGACGCCAAACTTTACGAAAACAAAATTTTATCGTCTAAATGTTCCTGATATTATTAAGAGGAAAGACCGAAATATTTTTAAATTAAATTATTTCAAAAAAATTTTTTCCTTCTTTTAGAACATTCTAAATTTTGATTTGTTTTAAATCCTTTTTCTTTTGATACAAACTAGTAAAATAACATATACAATTTTTAGCACGTCGTTTTTTTTTTTTTTTTTTTTTTTATGG
Source organism: Acanthosepion pharaonis (assembly GCA_903632075.3). Lineage (NCBI taxonomy): Eukaryota > Metazoa > Mollusca > Cephalopoda > Sepiida > Sepiidae > Acanthosepion > Acanthosepion pharaonis. The sequence goes on along the minus strand of CAHIKZ030005432.1, from coordinate 1,634,648 downwards.
CAGATATTAATTTATGAAATCTTGCAAAATAATTGTTGGATGTTAATGAAAATTTCAGAAACTTTTTGCAAATGATGGAACTGATTAAAGATATGTTTTCCTTTTTTTTTCATGGCAAAAATTTTTTTTATATTTATTACCGATGCCCCCCCTCCATTTACGTAAAACTCTATAATTTTAATTTTGGACAAATTAGTGATTATATTATTTAAAGACACAAGGCTTTGAGGAAACCAAATCATTTTTTTTGCTGGGGTGGGGGGAATTAATTTTTTTTTTTGGACCATCTCTGAATTTTATCATACAAAAGTCACTAAATCAAAGATATTATTTAATTTCAAATGCTTAATTTCAAATTATTTAATTTCAAATGCTTTAATGAATATTGATATTGTCTGAAAGCAAAAAATTTTTTTCGATGAATAATGAATTTTAATTCTTCTAAAATTAGTGAAAAGTTTGTACAATTTAGTCAATGGTGTTATTAAGTAGATCTATAATTTACAGATTATAATTTCTAAAGCTTCTTACAAACTAATGAACACCAGTATATAAAAAAAAAAATTTTTGTTTCCATAAAAAACGGCTTGTAATTCAAACCTACGGAAGACCAGAAGTATCATGAATGCAATAAAAAAAAAACATCACATGGATTGAGTTTCTGTCTAGTATTTAAGGGTTGTTCTCTATTGTTTACAGATTTATTTTTGCTAATTGTTCATGCGAAACATGTGCGGAGCATTTTCTTTACTTTTTTTAAAAAAGAAAACATTTAAGATAATGTCATCCCCTAAGTGCTATTGTCATCACTTGGGTAAAAACGAAACACAAAAAAAAAAACACATCAAACATAGGTTTGTAAAAAAAAATCAATAACAAGGCCTTTTTACCAATATTGCTCCTTTTTTTCACTCTTTGCTTTTATCTTGTAAGTGGTGGAATTTACAAGGTGATGACAGCTTTTTATATCTCTCACTGGCTGGCCTTTGACCCAGACAAGTCAAAGTCAATTTAGTTTAATTTTCATTATCACTGTTATTTTTTTTTTAAAACTCCTGGTTTCCATTAGTCAGGAATTGTGGATAAATCTTTTGCCTTTTAATAAGATTTCTGTGGCCAGGTGCCAATTTTTTTTAACACCTGGCGGTTATATAATTGAAAATTACCAATGGACTTTGGTGAATTTTGACCCCCTAGGAATGTTGTTTTCCTTTAAACTCTTAATTTTATGCCTGAAATAGTTTGATTATGATTTAGGCTTTCTGATTTTCAAAAAAAAAAAAAAAAATTGGTTAATTTCCCATTATTGGGGAAATTTTTTGTGTAGAAAATATTCAAAATTTTCACACATTTTACCCCCTGAAAAAAAAATTTTGAGTCATTTACACCAGCCAATTTTACTTTTAAATGAAAGAACATATTGTTTGCTTTCAGAAAATACCTAGATTCATAGGGTTCAGATCAAAAATTTCCTTGATATTTTGTTAAGATGATGACAAAAGTGATTTTTTAATATTTTTTTCCTTGTTTTACCCTATAAAAGCATGAAAATACATTTTTTTTTTTAGAAAATAGGCTGTAACAAAATGACTTTTACTATGTCTGTGATGATTTTTACTTTGGATAGAAATTTTTTTTGGACATAGCAGATCTGAATTGACTTTAGTTAAGTTTGATCCATAAATTTATTAAATAATGTCAAAACATATCGCTAGGATAAATATTGGATTTTTAAAATATTCACATCCTTATTTAAAAAAATAAAACACAAAAACAATATATATAGTACACCAGAAGTACAATAATGAAGACATTATAAATGTGTTGATTTTTTGTAGATGTAACTTTTAAGAAGTATATCATGTATGAAAGCATATATGACACCTTATTTTATGTGTCTTAAAGGTTATCTCCCCTGATGGGATTAAAAACCTCTCTTAAAATGGACAGCTATTTGTTTGTGAGTAACTCATTTTTTTTTCTTCTGTCTTTTACCAAGGTGGATGTCTTAACAGGATTTGCAAATCATCCATTCAACATTTTAAAGTAAGTCTTTTTTTTTTCATTCATATTTCTCTAAATATTTTTAATTTCTCTATTTAATGTGAGTCATACTTTAATGAATTTGTTTTTCCTTTACTTTAAATTTCAAATAAATAACAAAAACAAACCCAAACCTTTTACAAATGAAATATTTCTTCTTTATTCAATTTCCATTTGAACTTATTTTTTTTATTTGCCTCTCATTTTGAAACTTCCTTTCAAAATTTTAAACTCTTCTTATTTTTACTTTTAACTCCTATTTCATAAAAATAGTTTTTATTTCTTTTATGTTTAGTTTATTTTTTTTGTGATAGTTTCATATTTTGTTAAATTAATTAAAAAATCTTAGAATGCAACCTTTTTTAATTTTAATGTTTAATTATTTTTATAATTTCATTTTGATTTGAAATTAATTTTCTCATTTTATAATTATAAATATTTTTTTCAACATTGTCATTTGTATTGAAGAAAAATGTATGCTTCACCTAACAAAACTGATTCAATGACATTAATTATTTGAAATGTTAAACTGAATTACTATTTTTGACAAAAAATGGATAAAAAAATTTAAAAATCTCTTAAAAAATCCAATATTTTATCCTAGAGATAATTTTTGAACTTCATTTAATAAATTTATGGATTAAATTGGATTTTGTAAAAATAATGTTTACTTTTTACTTAAAACTTAATGAAAATAAATGACATTTATTTATATATGGTAAACCATGGGTTTAAATCAAAATAAAAAAATGTATACTATCTGAAATGAATTTTGGTAAACATTTCCAAAATCATAACTCTTATTTAAAAAACAAAAAAAAATATGGACAGGACACCAGCAGTGAAATAATCAAGACACTGGTATTTATTTTTAAAAAATCATTATTATAACTTTATATAGCCAATACTTTAAGAAAATCTTTATATGACAATTGGAATTTTGATGGAAATCGAAAAATGAAATCAAAAATTTAATAAAGAATTGTTTTTTTTTTCGACTTTCACTCCAGTCAATATTGAAATTTATATATATAATCTATCAGTTGGGCAGATGTATTTCCTATAACAAGTCAATGTGACACATCCTGGCCTTTTTGAAATCCATGAGTGGCATCCAACAGTGGTGAATCTAGCAGTTAATCTTGAAAATTGCTAGCATGTATATATCACAGAAGATACTGCTCAAAATTTAATTGAGAATAAATTAGAAACTACTTTGACAGCTTTCTTCAAATTATGATAAACACTGCTGTATTTTGAGGTTCCGGTCTACTGCACCTGGGCATATAATAGACTGAGCAGGCGCAAACAAGGAGCACAAGTTGTGAGTGCTGAGAAAGAAAATGCTGTCTTCAGAAATGGTCCCATTGGGTCTACAGTGTGCACCCTATTCAGCAAGAGTGTTTTTTCTGTGTCTGCTGTTGCACAGTGTCAGAGGTCCTACATCATTCCTGCAAAGACATAATGGAGAATTGTGTATGACCTACAGAGAAGCCTGTGCCAAACATGGACTACTGGAGGATGATGCCCACTGGGACCAGACACTGACAGGCAACAGTCAACAAGCACCAACTCAACTGTGTCATGTATTTTTAACATGTTGATGATATGTGGCTTGGATGAGCCCCACCAAACTTTTTGGTGACCCCAAAAAAACATCATGGCAGAGGACATCCTATGAAGGATTCAAAGGCAGACCTTAGTGGAAATTGCCACATTCAATGACAATTTAAAATGTGGCATTTGTTGACCTGGACACCCAAGTGTAAGCTATGAAAGGCCAACGAATTGCCACATTTGGCCTACCTCAACCTGTGTGGATAGCAAACAATCTGACAATTGAACACATTTGCGAGATTAACTATGACACTGTGTAAATGATAGCTCAGTGATTGCAATTTGATTATCTTGGTTGAGGCAACAATGAGCCATAAGGGTTCCATTGAGGCTTCAGGATCTTAGATACAGCACACATGGGACGTTCAACAGTTTTGTTTACAGGAGAAATTAGAAGGGTTTTTTTTTTCCAGTGATTCTGAAAGGGACAAGAGCTGACAAGGTAAACACCAGTTATAAAGTCTTCCTACCTGTGGAGCAGTTTGAAAAAGCTGAGTCTCACAACCACCATGAAAATGCAGCTTAGTGGTGATGAGGAAGTTGGTACTTTTTCTAAAATCAACTATTGGATGTAGATAATGGCACACTGGTTGGTGAGCAGGATGGCCAGGTTAGTTTTCCTTTTTGGACATTTGGTATCTGATTTAAAGGAACTAATGAAATTTGAGTGTTTCCTGATTTGAGGAATCAGTTTATAGACCATAACTGGCTGAGAGTCCATGCCATTTTAACTCCAAAGAATATGGCAGTTGTTGATGTGAAAATTTTAAACTTCTGGAAAAAATACTTTTAACAGCTGTCAGGTAAAATATCACAATGTTTAATTTATTCTTTGAAAAGTTTCATATTTTGTTAAACCATTCAAAAAATTGCCATTTAATATTTAATTTAATTATTTTCATTATTTCATTTCCATTTGAAATTAATTTTCTCATTTATAATTATGAATATTTTTTCATTGTTACCTCATTTTGAAACTTTTTTTAAATTTTAAAACTCTTCTTAAAAGTAAAAAAAAATTTTTTTTTTCCTAATTTCATAAAAAAAAAAAAATTATTTCAACACAGAAAAAGTAAATCATATTTAAATATTTTTTTTTAAAAGAGTTTCATATTTTGTTAAAAAAAGAAAAACCATTCAAAAGGCATCCTTTTTAATTTTAATGTTTAATTATTTTTATAAATTATTTCAAATTTCCATTTGAAATTAAAATTTCATTTTTATAATTATGAATATTTTTTCATCATTTTTACTCTTGTATTGAATAGAAGAAAAACCGGATGTCTGCAGAAATTCTTTCATCAACTGACAAAATTGACCATGAATGACATTAATTATTTAAAATATTAAATTTTCTCGAACAATTAATATTGACAAAAATGGAAAAAAATTTTACAACTTTCAAAAAAACTCCTTTATAAATCCAATGTTTATCCTAGAGATATGTTTTGAACATTTAGTAAAAAAAAAAAAAAAAATATTTATTTTGTAAAAAATTGTTTACTTTTTTTAATGGATTAAAACTTAATTTTAATTTCCAAAATAAATTAAAACTATTTAATGCAAATAAATTAAAACTATGGATTTAGGATTTAAATAAAAAAAAAAAATTTATACTATTTGACTTGATTTTCAAAATCATAACTCTTCCTTAAAAAGACAAAAAATATGGAACACCAACAGTGAAATAATCAAGACATTGGTATTTATTTTTAAAAATCATTATATATAACTTTATATAGCCAATACTTTAAAAAATCTTTATATAACAATTGGAATTTTTGATGGAAATCGAAAATGAAATAAAAAATTTAATAAAAAATTGTTTTTCAAACTTTCACTCCATTCAATATTGAAATATATATATATATATATATATATATATATATATATATATATATATATATTTTTATGAGTTGAAGATATTTTCCTATAAAAAGGCAATGAGACACATCCCAGCCATTGAAATCCATGAGTGGCATCCAACACTGGTGAATCTAACTTTTAATCTTGAAAATGGTCACCATTATATTTCTAAGAAGATACTGCTCAAAACGTAGTTGAGAATACATTAGAAACAACCTTGACAGCTTTCTTCAAATTCTGATAAACACTGCTGTTGAGGTTCCCATCTACTAAACCTGGGCACAGAATAAATGGAGCAGGCACAAGCAAGGAGGACAATTTGAGTGCTGGAAAGAAAATGCTGTCTTCAGAAATGGCACTATTGGGTGTGCATTCTAATCATCCTGGAGTAGGCAGCAGTCAACAGACCAAATCAACTGTGCCATCTATTTTTTTTAAATGTTGATGACATTTTTTAGGGAATCCACCCAAACTTTTGATGTTGATGTGTATTCCGTTTTGGAACCAAAGTGTTCCACCCAAACTTGAATTTTTATTTTACTTTTGTATTATTTGTTATTTAATTTGTTTTTGTTTTTTTATCAATATTATAAATTTTCAAATTCAAATCAATCTTCTCATCAAATATTTCATACACTTATTTATAATTTCCTCAGTTGAAAAAAAAAATTTCCTGTAATATATTTTTAATTGGAAATAAATAGGAAAATTGTTTTTTTTTTTATTGTTTTATATTCCAATTGTAAACATTAATTTAATAAATACTTCAGTTGCTATTCCATTTCAAATTACATCTTTGGTTTTGGCTGCTGCTGACTAAGCCAAGTTGAGGGTCTTAAGAAAGGGTCTTCACTTCTCTTAGGCTCCAATGAAAATGAAGGTAGTGAAAAGCAATGGACTTGAACATGTTGCCATTGATGTTAGTTCAAGAAAAAAAAAAAAAAAAAAAAAAAAATATTTTTTTTAGATCCATATTTAGATTTTTCTGAATTGACAATGTTCTGATTTTAATCACATCTGTTTAATAAGATATGACGTGATGGTGAAGCAATCTTGATTCATTTCAAAATCTTTGATATTCATTTTGGTGGTGGCTTCTGCCTCATTATTGAACTAATAATTACATGTATATCTCATAGACTGCTTTCATATATTATTCACTCTCCCTATTATATCATTTATACCTTTTTTTCTTTACAGATGTTTTGGCAGTAGTCATTATTAAGAATTTTAATGAAGGAAAAAGACATCTTGCATTCCATGAAAACAGACAAATAGATGCTACATAACTCATGTGAAAGTCATGGATTTATATCAGTAAAAAGCATGGTAATGAACTTTATCTGGCAAGAAATTTATCTTACTACAAAAGTATTTAGAGTTATGTATGAATAAACAGGAAAGATGGGATGAATTCATGTAACATCTGATAAACACTGGTGACATTGGATATAATCACAAAATGGAAAAACATATGACAAAGAAAACATGTTCTTGTGAAATTTGTGGAATTGCATTTTCACGAAAGGAGTATTTGGTCAATCATATGCGTACACACACAGGGCATAAGCCATATTCTTGTGAAGTTTGTGGGTCTGCATTTTCAGACAAGTCAAATAGGGCAAAACATATGCGAACACATACTGGAGAGAAACCATATTCTTGTAAAGTTTGTGGATCTGCATTTTTGCAGAAGTCACATTTAGTGAAACATATGCATACACACACTGGAGAGAAACCATATTCTTGTGAAGTTTGTGAATCTGCATTTTCACAGAAGTCAATTTAGTGAAACATATGCGTACACACACTGGAGAGAAACCATATTCTTGTGAAGTTTGTGAATCTGCATTTTCACAGAAGTCAATTTTTGGCCATGGTCATCATATGTGTACACACATTTTCTGGAGAGAAACCATATTCTTGTGAAATTTGTGGATCTGCATTTTCACAGAAGTCATTTTTAGTTAGACATATGCGTACACACACTGGAGAGAAACCTTATTCTTGTGAAGTTTGTGGATCTGCATTTTCACAGAAGTCAGATTTGGTCAAGCATATGACACACACACTGGAGAGAAACCTTATTCTTGTGAAGTTTGTGGATCTGCATTTTCACAGAAGGCAGTTTTGGTCAAGCATATGCGTACACACACTGGAGAGAAACCATATTCTTGTGAAGTTTGTCGCTCAGCATTTTCAGATAAGTCAACTATGGTCAGACATGTTCGTACACACACTGGAGAGAAACCACATTCTTGTGAAGTTTGTCAATCTGCATTTTCACAGAAGTCAAGATTTGGTCAAGCATATATGCATACACACACACTGGAGAGAAACCATATTCTTGTGAAAGTTTGTGGATCTGCATTTTCATGAAACCATATTTTGTCAAACATATGTGTATACACACTGGAGAAACCATATTCTTGTGATGTTTGTGGATCTGCATTTTCATACAAGTCACACATGACTAATCATATGCGTACACACACTGGAGAGAAACCATATTCTTGTGAAGTTTGTGGATCTGCATTTTCACGTAAGTCAACTATGTTAATTCATATGCATACACACACTGGAGAAAAACCATATTCTTGTGAAGTTTGTGGATCTGCATTTTCACAGAGGCCAATTTTTAGTTAGACATATGCATACACATGCTCGATAGAAACCATAAACTTTTGTAGTTTGGGGATTTTCATTTTCATAGAAGTCACATTTACTGGCACATATATATATATAAACATACTGCAGAGAAACCATTTTCTTGTGAATTTTATGGATCTGTATTTTCATGAAAACCAAATTTGTCAGTCATATATGTATACACACTGGAGAAAACTATAATATTGTGAATTTGTTTTCCATTTACATGGAATTGTTTTTTTCTGACCCATCTAAATACACACACTGGAGAAAAAAAAATTCTTGTTTTGTATGCATTTTTCACATAAATCACCTTTGGTGATTCATGTGAATACATTGGACAGAAACCCTATCTTAGTGCACATTTATTTTCTGAATCTGTAGAAAATTCTTTTTATTGCATCATGTGAAAATATACATCAATGTTGCCTTACCAGACAATTTCTTGTTTCATTATTTTTTTATTTGAAGTCCCAGAACTCATTGAAGTATGTCACAGTTCTTTTAAACTATCTAATAGTATACCCAAACTCTTGCTGAAATGCATGAATGAATCTGAAAACTTACAAATGTTACTGATTTCTAAACCGTATTCTTGTGAAGTTTGGGTTTTACATTTTCACTGAAGTTAGAACTGATCTGTTATTTGCAAAAATTGGCACTTTAGAGAAACCATATTCTTTTGACATTTGTGGATCTGCATTTTTCATTCAATGTTTGTGTCACTAAATACATACATTTTGTTTTAAAAAATTACTTTTCAAAATAAGTGAATTTTTTGCTGTTTGACTGTCTCCTGGACAATAAAAAAGATATTCTCAATCTATCTTATTCCATCTTCAATTTTTCACTTTAATGCAACTTGTCAGTTACAGTCAAATTGTTTCTATTAGACAAGAAAAAAGAGAATTTATCCCAAACTTTCTTTTTTTTTTCTTAGTTAAATCCTTTTGTTTTTCATCATTAGAACAAATTAACTTTCAAAGTAATTCACCACAATTTGTACCTACATCTGTCTGCTCTTTGACTGAGCCTGGAGAGTCATCTGTAGAAGATTTGCCATCTTCTTCATGTTCTTCCAATAGAAAGCAAGCTTTTATTCTAGTTGTGGCTCACAAAATACAAATGGCTATGCTTTTCAGATGAAAATGTCATGTACTGTGACATTTGTACTAAATAAAACAAAATCACATCTAGGCATAAACAAATGCATCAACATTTGGCACCTCACTCTCGCCATGTTTTAATCAAAGAGCATCAGTTCTGCCTCCTTATTTCTACTCTTCTAAACAATTTAAAACAAATTTGAGGTTGAACAATCAACAAAATAAAGTAGGGTTGGTGGTGTTAAAAACCACTCACTAGATGACCCAGGAGAGACGACCTCTGTCAAAGTTTGAGTCACTACATTGCTTTGTGACAGAGATTGGAATCCCAGATCCCTTATCTCTAGAGCAGTATGTCTTTTGTTTTTCTACGCAATCAAAATGGAATAGACTATTATTCATGACATATTCGCAAATATTAAACAATTTCATCTTTCTTTCTAGCCAAATCCCAATCTTAGAAACTTTTCTCCTAATAATAAGTTAAAATAATTCACCAGGCAATATTATTGTATTTATGTTCACTGAATTTTTGTTGATTATTTAAAAAAGTGATTTCATCGTCTGATAATGTGGATCTGGAAGAATCTATTTATTATTCTAAAAAGGAACTTGACTAAGATCAAAGTATCACCTAGTATCTGTTTATATCAAAGCTTAATCTGATTCTCTCTTTTCAATTCTATCTTCCCTTCTTTCTTATCTCCCCAGATTCAAGATACGCCATGTTTTAAATCTAGAGCATCATCTACAAAAGTAATGTTCATCTTCATTTTCCTACCACCAACCAAACAACCCTTTAGACATTAATGAAACATTGGTTGAAATCCTGGTAAAATAACCAATCTTCATTTGCCTTATTTTTCACTTCAGATTACTTTTCTCTCATTCCTGTGTCACTATCATTGTTTTCATCAGGTTTTCATGTTCTTCTTAATTTCCCTTTACTTTACTATTCATAACCAAAAATTTTTACACATAATATAAAATTAAATCAAGTGGACAATAGCAGATTAATTGTGGAAAAATATATCATTACTAATGTGGCTTTTCAATTGTTAACTATTAGTTTAATAAATACAAGGTAAATTAACAAAAGATTTCTCTTGTCCTTGGTACTGATGAAAATGATGGTTTGTTTTTATTGGGCAGATTAACAATCATCTCTCGTGTATGTAATGTTGATAATAGGTCCAAGAAGGAGTCTTTGCAAAGAATCTTCTCTTCCCTTTGGCACTGATGAAAATGTTAGTATGGATTTTTTAGTAGGTAGAGATGCCTTTGACAGATAATCCCTCAAGGTGTCTGGGTCTTAACTTGATCATTTGGGGCAAATACACTTTGGAAAACATTGTATTGCACTATTATTTATAAATGTTGGCATTATACATGTTAAACATTTTACCTCTTCATTTCTATCAATATATGTTCCTTATTAAACATTTTGAACTTGAAAAATCTTATCATTTTTTAAAACTTATTCTTAAATTTCCAATTTTAAATAAAATACTTTTCCTGAAATATTCAATTAAAAGTTAGACTATTATTTTATTTATTTTTTTAAAAATTCCAATTGTTAACAATTAGTTTAATAAAACTTTCATATTTCCCCAGATCAAATTTCATCGCTTATTGTTATTTTACTTACCGGTAGTCCTAAGATTTAGCAAATGATCTTCTCTTCTCTAACTCTCATGAAAATGAAATTTGATTTTAATGGGCAAAACCTTTAAGTATATAAATCCACAAAATTATCAGATGTTGGATTTGATAATGTTGCCATGATCTTTGTCATTTATGATGTCTAAAAAACATAAAATAATTTTCAGAAGGAAAATTCTTTGTTGCCATATTTATTAGATTAATTTTGCTGTTGTTGATCCAATCTTCTTGGAATGAATATGTAATTTCAAACTAAACCCTTTCATTTGGCTCAAGGGGTAAGACTATTCTAATTCCAATCCATTCAATGGATTACAATTTATCCAGTTATCTTTTGTTAATTCCTTTTTCAAGTTCTCCACCACCTTAAATTCACATGTGAAACAAAATCAAAATGATGTCAAAAGTTTAATAATTGTTTAATATGGCAAGAAATAATAAAAATATATAAACATTTTATTCTTTCATGAAATGACATTAGTGTTACGTATGAATAAAAAGGAAAGATAGGCAAAATATTGACATTTGCTAAACTGTTTTGAAGTCGGATATAATAAGCCAAATGGAAATATATATTACAAAATGATTCATATTCTTGGGGAAGCAACTTTTTCTCTGAAGTCGCATTTCCTTGAGACATATGCTTTTGCACTGGAGAGAAACCATATTTTTGTGAAGCTTTGTGGGTCTGAATTTTTAGGGGAAGACAGATTTGTGGTCAATCCTCATACATGCACCAACATTAAAAATGTTAAAAAAAACATTCTTGTGATGTTTGTGAATCTTGAATTTTTAGTCAAGTCTTCATCCTCAAAAATGGATGTTCACCCAAGAAAAAAAGAAATGTATTGTTGTAATTTTGTGAAAATACATTTTCATGGAAATTTATTTTGGTCCATCAAATGCATACACACAATTCTTCCTAAAAATAAAATAGGCCCATTCTTGGTTTTATTTGAACCATTACTTTTGTGTATACTCAGAGAGAAAAAAATATTTTGCTTGCTTTTTTTTGCTGATATGCACTTTTCAGCAGAATTTTTTTATTGTTCATAGTAAATAAACATTGTGAAACCCGATATTATTTTTTTTAAAAAGTGAAAAGTGCTTATTTAACAAGGAAGACTTTTTATTCCTTTTAACTGGTTTGTTTGTTTGTTTTTCAAGTTTTTGACACTTCATTTTTGATTCAACGATCATTGACAGTGACTCATTAAGAAGTTACAATTCATTTTCAGTACCTACAACAGCCTCAGAAGTGGTCAATTGAAAATGTTGAACAAACTCTAAAAGATTTCAGTGGAAAGACAAAAACAAACTTTTTTTTTTTTTACCATTGGGAAAAGACAACAACAGTTTATGTGAGGAAGATGACAGTTAACCCTAGACTTGACAAGGTTAAAATTTTAGTGATTGGAGAAGCAGCCTCTTGGGAATCTGTTGCACAAGTCAGTGTTTCATGGGAAGAAACTGCTTGAATAGAACTTTGATTTCACTAAAGGAATATAAAGGTGTGATGGTATAATGTTGAGAGTGTAGAATCAGATTCCTATATTTTTTTTAAATCTTAAATTTTGTGCAAGTTAAACACATAGAGGCTCCCAGCCAAATATAACAACTGATGTATTTTGATTGGTTGTAAAATATTAATTAGGTGGCGTCAACTACGTCCGAAGGTACCGACCCAAATTTTGACCTCTAGTTGACGCCATAAAATGTAAACATATTTACGAGCCTCCCCACGTGACCAAGGGAACTAATAAAAACGAAACTTCGATGCGACTTGGTCAGTGGGCACTTAAAATATTGAAACCAATTCACTTGACTTCATTGGAAATCAACACAGTAAAGGAGACAAACTTTATCTTCAATACAACAACAAACTTTGTCAACCATCTCCAGGCTTAACGCTCACTCCCACAAAATATTCCATTCCACAAGAATCTTTGGTTAATGAGCGATAACAATCAGTGAGTCAAGAACAATACTTTTTTTCTATTTAATACACAAAAAAACATCTGTTTAATTTTCCTACAAAAACAAATATAGCTAACTAAACCTTGTCATTTTCATACATACAGTACAGTAACTCAAATTCTTTCAGTAACACACACACCAAAGAACTCTATTGTGTTTATCAACTTTTGCACTATATATTATGTATTTGTTGTGTTTATAAAAAAATATTTATTGTTGAACAAAATTCACATTTTCTTCTACTTGATTATTTCTCTTGTTGTTGTCTTTGTTACATTTGATATTGTAAAAATTGTAGAGGGTCAGTTTTTATTTCTATTTATAACCAATACAAATTGGCTGACCCACTATAAGAGAACAGAGTTCAAATTGCACCTGTGGTCTCACCCAGAGGCAACAGCATCTTTTGTTGTATACTGTTATTACTAACTCTTACTAACACTCACCATCAACATTACCTCTTACTAACACTCTTCCTCAACACAACCTCCTACCTCCTAATAACATTAAGCAAAGGTACCACTTTCAATAAAGATTACACAGTGTTCCAGCCCATTGTTTTTACCTCATTCTTTTATATAGCTATTTATTTGTTATTAACACAATAGCATAATACTAAAATCTCTTGGGGGGGGGCTTGTTTTTTTCTGATGTGTTGAGTGATATATTGAATGGCTGATGTTTATGAAATGTAAGTTAGGGGGACTGAATTTGAACAGATTATTAATATAGTTTCTGTTTTTCTAATTGACCAGTATTTAAGAAAATATTTTAAGCAATATAATTTTATTGAATTTTAAAGCCTTACTAAGTTGCTTAATGGGAAATGTTCTGAAATTATACCACAGAACTTGGTTAACAACTTTTATTTTCTATTTGCTTATGCCTAGAAAATATGAAAAATGGCTAATATTTTTCTTCAAACATTGACCAGGTTAATAATATTTCTGAAATTTACTAATTTCTGTTGAAAGAAAGTGACAAGTATAAACATTCTTGCTTATAAGAATGAAATGACGATTCAAATCTATCATGTATCTTACTTATAAAACGCAAATTGTGTGTGTGTGTGTGTGTGTGTGTGTGTCTGTATGTTTATATATTGGATCGGATTTCCTACATTTTTCAACCGATTTCAACAAAACTTCACTTTTTTTTGGCAGGTAGTGTTTCTTATTGTCTTGCACTTTTTCTTTTTATTTTACATTCAGAATGCTTTAAAAATTCCATTTACAAGACAATTGTTTATAATAAAATTCTATTCAATCGATAGACTCATAACGATTGAAAACAATGTTTTTGTTTGAGTTTGGGTTTGACCAATTCGTAAAAAAAAACAACAAAAAAAAACTAATTAAGACATGTGTGTCCGTCAGCCTTAAACAATAATCTTTGTCAATTTTATTTTTCAGCCTTTATGATGGTTGATACTTGATCTATCTGTTACTGTTACATCCCTGGGCAACGCCGGGCTCTACTGCTAGTTTATTCCTAAGATTACTCAAGAGAAACAAAAAATTTAGTAGTGAGTATTTTTTTGCAATTTATGCTGATACTGTAAATCACTTTCACAAATCACCTCCCATCCACAAATATAGTATTCCATCATGTTTTTATTATACAATCTTTAGTAGTGGCATTCAAAGTTCAGTATATCCGGTTGGAAGTGTTTGCTTTGTTCCTCTGAGTACATCTTCATATTTTTTTCAATTTATGAAGATGAATACGAAAGATATGGACTTTGAGGGACATCCTGCAGCCTATTTTGCCATAGTTCTTCATCAGGGTCTCAAAAAACTCAACATAGTTTTCAGCTTTGTGATTCCCCAGAAAGCCCCGAAACACTGACAAATCTGTTCCATGATGTTTTCTCCATCCAAGCAGTCTTCTTTATTTGTGGTCCGATGAAACCAGTGGTTTTGACTTTTCCTGCATACATCCTAGGAAACAGGTACTGAAGGTACTTTAAATTTGCAGAATCCTTATCTAGAGGTGTAAGAAATTGTTTCATGAGGACCAATTTTAAGTACAGTGGAAAGAACCATACTTTCTGGGGTTCAACAGTGGCTCACATTTGATGTTCCCCTCTACACTGAACTCGGTCTGCTGTGGCCAGTACTGTGTTAATTTGCCACAGTATCCCCACTGTTCCAAAGGTAATAAACTTTGTAAGGCCACCTTGGAGATCTCTCAGAAAAGGTCACCATTTTGAAATCTCCTTAAATCTCCCAATCATACTCTTCATATCTCAAAGCATCTAGCAAGATCTTGATCGTACTGTATTCCTGTTTGAGCTGCACTGAGTGAACCAGGGGGAATGATACTACATGTTTCTGTTTGGAAGCAGCATGGCTGCTTTAAGGCTCCTGGATGAACTCTCAATGAGGAGGCACAACTTACTGGGGTTACAGGTGATTCCAAAGCCCATCTTGACAAGTGAAAAATTTTTAAAAACACTGTTGATATTTTCTCCGACCTGTAACTTGCACATTTTCATCTAACCAATACCACTGCTTGTGTCTAAACGTCAAAAATTTGACACTGGATTTTCTGAGATCAAGATCTCTAATCAGGTCCTTGATGTCTTTTTGTTTGGGGTTGTATGATTTTTTTTCTTCAGCTGCAACTCTGTAATCTAGATCAATGACTTCATACTCACCTGCGAATTTCATGGCTCTATTTTCCTCTCTATCCAGGTCACAAAATAAAAATTTGGAAGGAATAATAGTCATTTCCTTTGCTTTCTAGAGAGAAACAATTAAGAATTAACACTTATTGACCTAAGACAAAAAAAAATGGTAACACAGTGTTATGAATAAATTTTAAATTATTGGTACTACTATTAGTTTCTGATAATGTCATGTATGGACACCCATATTAGTAAAACATTGACATGTTTACATGAAAACAAAAAAATCCAAATTCTTTTGAAAAAGCTGTTGACTGTTGAATTGTAATAAGCCTTTCAATTTAAGATTGATTTTTTTTTGTTTCCCCTTGTGTTACCGCTTTACAATGTTCTTGCAGTCTTACCTTAAGGGGGGGGCTGTTTCTCCTTTAGATTTCTTACCACAGCTGCATGGTGGAGTGATGGATAGTAACTCAGATTAAGGAATCTGAGAGCCGAGTTCGAATCCCACTTGAATCCATTACATTCACTTACATGCTAATGAGTTCTAAAGCCTTGGATGGCAAATGGTCTACCGTAGAAAGAAATGGAAACCTACTGCAGAAAAAAAAAATATGCCTCGTCAGTCATGTATCAAAAGACATATGATCACGTAAGCGTGTATCACACATGATACATAACTGACTAAAATGGTTTTAATTTAATAACAATATCACTTGGCCTTGCAATTTAATACAGAATTTGAAGAGATTTCCAACATTACAAATAATTTTTTTTTTCTGAAAAAGAAACTACTTCTGAAGATTCATTATTCACCAAGAAATTCTTTTTCTTAAGACAATAGTGTTCATGATATGTTATTCATAAAAGCAGTTAAAAGTGTTTCTAATTAAAAAAAAAATGTCTTGGTTTTACTGCATTTTTTATTTTGCAATTCAGTGCAGATTTTCTGCAGCTAGAGGTCCCCTTTAACCAAACAATAACTAAACAATTTAATTTTTAGATTAAGTATTAATTTTTGTGAGTTGACTTTTTTTAATACAAAGGTAATCATTAATTAAGTGTTGAACATTTTATACTAATCGTTTTACATTTTCAAGGAATGTAAATTCTGTATAGATTCTACAATTTAGCTTACAGGATAAAACTATAATTGTTATTAATATTGTAAATATATTTTGCTTTCAACTACAATGAAAATGTTATTGATCATGTAATAGAGACATAACTACATAGAAATAATTTTGAACCTGCAGCTGAAAAAGATGGTCAGATGATCATGGAATGGTTATTTGTCATTCTAATCTCAAAATAAAGTGGAAGTAGGTTGGAATTTAGTGAAAGAGAAATAAAAGTCATGAGCAAAATGAACATTGATTTGTTATATATTTATCATAATAATTCCTTATACACATGACTGATCATGATAACAGTTAATTTCACACTCAACACACATTCTTAAGGCTTTTGATACAGCTCTGTTCAGTGATATGACCATTTATATCCATTTAATTCCTGTAGAACTTCAGTTTTAATCAGAAAAAGTATTTGGGCTTCTGACAATATGGTCCATAACATATATTATTCATAAATGCCATTAAAAGTTTTTCTAATAAAATAACGTGTTGGTTTTATTGGGTTTTGTATGTTACACAGGATATTATAATGAGAGTAGCTGGTGAATAAGAAAATGTCAATGTGGCCATAAATTGAAGAGTGAAAAATCTACCGCTATTTGATGAAAAGAAACCCAGAAACACCAGAATATATTTACAATTGTGATAGTAGTGTGCTCAATGGCAGAAGGAAAATCCAAGTTGGTGGATGTTAGGATGGATAAAAAAAAAAAATATATATATTCCAAGGGAAATAACTCTTTCCTGTTTCAAACAGAGTACTTCCATTTTGCCTCTGTCCAAACCACACGAGTCATGTGATCAACACAACTTTGAGAGGCGGGACGCGCAAAAAGGGAGCAGATTGGAACATGGCTACCAGACAATAAGGACACTATATATTCTCCTGTCCCAACGGTTGTGACACACAACCCAGTAACTTGGGACCGTGATTTGTACATAACTAAATATATGTTGTAATGTTCTCCTGTGAATAAATGGTAATTTCAAGCCAACTGTGAGTAGCAAATTACTCTTTTCTTATCGCATCACCTGTTTTCGCATATGCCACACACACACATGTATATTCATTCATGGACCGTGACTCAAAACTCATTCAAGGCATTTCTTTTGATAGTTATGAGACTGCAACCACATGCGCGTTCATAACAGTGGAGTAGACTGTTCATGTTCCATTTTCTGTGTTAAGTGATCCAAGATATCCGCCAAGCATTGAAAGTGGAATTAAAAAAAAAATCTATATAAACAAGTAGGTTATAATGGCTAAAATATTGCAAATATAGACACCAAGATGAACTGGCTTACTGACTCTTTGACTGACTGTTTTATTACAGCAGCATCAACTACAATGAAAATGTTATTGATCATGTAATAGACAAGAGGCATAACTATATAGAAATAATTGTGAACCAGTAGCTGAAAGAGATGGTCAGATAGACATCATAGAATAGTCCTTTGTCATTCTAATCTTGAAGTAGAGTAGAAGTGAAAGAGAAATGAAAGTCCTAAGCAAAATGAACATTGATTTGTTCTATATTTATCAGAATAATCCTTTCTACACATGACTGAACATAATAACAATTAATTGCACACAGTCTTCAGGCTTTTGGTATGGTTCTGTTCTGGGATATGATCCTTTATATCTGCTTGGTTAACCCAGGTTATTATAACTTCACACTGTTCAGTGATGTTCAGCATTTATACCCATTTGCCTAACCCAAGATATAATAAGGGTAGCTGGTGAATAAGAAAATGTCAATGTGGCCATGAAGAGTGAAAAATCCACTGCTATTTGATGAAAAGAAACCCCAAAACACCAGAATATATTTACAATTTTGCCAGTAGTGTGCTCAGTGGCAGAGGGAAAATCCAAGTTGATGGGGCAGACAGTTCATATTCCATTTTCTGTGTTAAGTGATCCAAGATATCTGCCAAGCATTGAGAGTGGAATGAGAAAAGTTTATGTAAACATTGCAACCAAGATGAACATGCTTGTTTGAATAGGGTGCAGACTATGTCATAAAATGCAATAAAGTTGAATTTACAGTAATTTCAAGAGGAACAGATAATTATCATATTTTTTTTAGAAAACTAAACTACTTCTTGTAAACATTCATTATTCATCAGAAAATATTTTTCTTAAGACAATATTGATCCAAGGCCTGAAACTTCAGCCATTATAGGTTACCTTCCTTCTAACTCTGTTTTGAAAAACATGATGTTGAAAGAAAAATTAAATTCCTGCTTTAAATTGCCCATAAAATCTGTCAATATATTATTTATTGTCAACCAAGTGTTTACTAATAAAGAAATCTTAAACAGTGGACACTAAACATCTTGACTAAAGCAATGAATTGTGTTCTTTGGAATGGTTAGCAAAACGATGGTGAATCAGTCAGATCAGCTCAAAGAAATCATGATTTGTATAATTTTTTCTGCCATTACATAAATATCTGCTCAGCTACAGGAATTTTGGGCTGGCATTGCTCATTTGTTATTTCCATTTTCTGCTCCTTTGATATGATGCTATATTACTTCTGCCATTAAGCACTTTTTGGACACATTGTTAAATGGATTCTGGATATTTTTTTTTTTTTAAGTTTCACTGACTTGATGCCTATTACATTCTCCTCCATTTAGCTATTCCCTCCTTGGAGATTTTGCTTGGTGAGTATATTATATATGTATACAACAACTAACCTTCCGATGACATTTTGGGTTATCCAAGGCGGGAATAAAATGCCCAGGTCACGGAGCTTTTAATACTAAACAGCTGTAGAAAGCATGACTGCCACACAGGAAACAGACAGGAAACATTACTATATTGTAATGTAGGTGTATTCTAGTGTGTAATTTATTGCAAAGTCTGCTTGCCTTAAATGACTTTCTTTCAGAAATCCATTAACTGACAGCATTTCTGGCTTTACACTGCCATATCCTGTTGGAACTCTTACATTTTCTAAAAACAATTGGAAGATGCAGCTTAACCTTTCATGATGATTATGTTGTATTAACCAAAAACAGGAGTCAAGCAAAACCCATCATGTATTTATAAAAAAAAAAACCTACTTTTTCAGCGCAATTTTGAAATTCATTCTTTTGCTGTTTGTAACAAATGTCTTTTTTTTTTTAATTTTTTTATTAAATAAAGGTATATTTTTTAATATTTACTTAATAACTTTTTCGAATATACACTTGTTTTTAAAAAGATTTTTATTTTACTTTTTCATTCAGACAAAAAAAATGATTTTTTTATATGGAAGTTCTTTATCAATTTCCTTCAGTTTCATCAATTTTAAAATAAAACTTAGAATTCTTTCAATTCAAAAAAGTTTTTATTGTTATACACAGTTCAAATTAATTAAGCAAGTAATTAATTTCCATTCAATACCTTAAATGTCGCATGAAAATAAAATTAATTATAATTTTCCTAAAATTCTGTAACTTGGTTACATTGTCTATTAAAAATAATTTATTTTTAAGCATAAGGAAAACCAATTTCTACATTATAATGTAGCCTATTTGATCCAACCTATTTTTTATCATTTCAAGCCTGCATTGAAATGACAATAAAAAACAAAGGCGTTCTTTAACCTGTGACCTTGACGAAGCCTCATGGGTTATGGTGTTTAAATATACGTTATTTTCGCTATGTTTCAACAAACAAAAAATAATCATTTTAAATTTTAAAATCAATTAACTAACAATAGTTGGTAAAAAAATGTTTTAAAATTTAAAATATTTTTTTTACAAACTATTGTTTGTTACTAATTTTCATTGAAACAAATCTCTTGGATAAACATTGAATTTTAAAGAGGTTTTGAATTTTGTTGTTTTCATTTTTTGTTCATAAAAGTTTATAAAATCAGAAAAAAGAGATCGCGATACAAATAAATACGTTTTTTTTTTTACTTTTGTTTGACATATTTTTGCCAAGACTATTTTTGAGCAAAGACACCGGTTACATTATTAATTCCTTTGTTGTGATCGCTGTTTGCTTTTTGTAGGCTACATCCGTTCTATTTTCAAATCTTTTCTTAATTGCTGATAATTTGAAAATAGGAAGTTTCATTGATCGAGCTTGAGAAAGAAATATCAAGTCCAACAACAGCAACAACCATAATCCCGATTGTTTTTCTATGAAAAGGTTTTTAGAGAGATTCGTCCTGAAAAGGTAAGTTATTTAGAGACGAACCGTTATGGACTTCTTCCTAAAAGCCCCTCCCACAAACAAAAGAAACGCTTTTTAAATAATTTAAATGTCTTCTCTTCTCTGAATGAAATTTAGTTACATTTCGTTTTTAATTCAAAGATAATAGCCTAAAGCTAATACGCATTGATAGAAAAAAATTAATTTCCGTATATAAGTAAAATTTTGGGCTACAGCTGACCAGGAAAAAAAAAGAAGATTTTTAACCAAAATTTCGAACGTGCTAGAAAGAATTAAATTTGGGGGGGGGGGGGGGGCACTTAGCGGTTAAATTTAGATACCGATACTTGCTCGCTGAAAAAGGCCCCAAAATTTAATTAAAAAGTTCCTTATTATTTAAAGGCGAAAAACAAATTATTTTAAAACATTTTTTAATCCTTTCCATTATTACGTAATATTTTTTTACATTAGACTTTTAGAGCCTTTTTTTTTTTTTTTCAGGTGAAAAACACAATTGATAGGGAAATTCTTGTAAAAATCAAATAATTGTCGGATTTTAATGAAACATTCAAGGATTTGTATTTTTGAATTTTTTTGTTTTAGAAAATCTTGGAAATTTTTTTTTTTACTTAATTTCATAAACTTTCGAGATTAAATTTTCTGCCCCAATTTTTTTTTTTTTTTAACTTAAGACTCCTTGGAGAATGTAAATCATCGAATTTTTTTTTCTTAAACTACTGCTGTTTTTCCGAAAATCTGCTCCGAATAGTTAACTAAAAAATGTAATGAAACTGTCATTATTTAATTAAAATAGCTTTTAATTGCTTTTATAAATAAGATATATTAAGCCTTAAGGAAACTATTGTCTGAAGAAAATTGTTTTTGAGGAATGATGAATTTTTCCAAAATCTTTTTTTGCTTTTTAGAATTTTAATTAAAATAATTTATAATAATTTAAAAATCATTTAAAATTATGCATTACTTCCTTTCTTTTAAGTGATATTGTAATTAAGTGGTAACTATATTTACAAATCAAAAATCGAAACTAAGTTGTTTTGCATAAAGATCTTTTTTTAGTTTAAACATTACCATTTTTCCTTGTACATGATACTATTATTAAAAGGTCACATGTTATAAGAGTTGTGCTTCCTTTACAGAGAAATTCGCTTGTCTGCAATGTGTTATTAATTGCATGTTTATGTCTCAACAAGCTTTGCACATCATCCTTTCAGAGTTTTAAAACTTTAACATTTAAAAAAGATATTAAAAATATAAATTAATAATAAATAAAATGGCATCCATAACGTTTCATAAATTATTGTGTTTATCTCTATTGTATTTCATTAACATCTTAGTTATTATACAGTGTAACCCGGATATAAGAGAGTTGTCGGGACCGGAGAAGAAGTCTCTTATATCCGGGTTTGGTCTATTTTGTTTAGGTAAGTATGGGCTCTAATTTGGGACCAGAGAAAATCTCTCTTATATCCGGGTTTCTCTTATATCCGGGTTACACTGTACTTTAAAAATCAGTTAAGAAAAATTTATAGTATTTCAAAAACCAAAAAATATGTTCATTTTGATTTTGTAAATTTATGTCAATTCTGGTCATCCATACTTACCTGTCAACACCTTAGATCATCAATAACCTCAATAGCAGGTCAGAAAAAATGTAGAAATGCATCTATACTACATTTTTTATGCTATAAGTGATATTTGTTTCAAATCAGATTAAATTTGCTAATTTTGCACAAATAACCTGTCACAACTGTATATTTTATTTTTGGATGATTTTTAAAACCAATAATTAAATTTTATTTACAAATGTGAGTAAAATTTCATGAAATCAAGCAAGTAATTGACATTCCAATCTATATAATTTCTCACTGAAATAAACCAAATACTGGAAATACTAAATTTAATCCTTTAGCTTACACTGTCCGGACTGTTGACTCTTCATTGTCATATTCACAACATTTCAGCCATTGTACACACCAGCCTTCTTCAGGTGATTGGAAATTTGAACTGAATTCTTTATTTCATCCACCGAAATTCCACGTGCCATGCCTCTTTCAAGTTTTTGATCACCACTACTATGGCTAGGTACTGAACACACAATTCATTGGATCTAGCCAATATCTTTATTCACTGGGCTGTGTCCTTGAGGTCATCTGTGTATGAATTTTTGGGACATAAACTTAATGTTAC
The DNA here is from genome assembly GCA_903632075.3 of Acanthosepion pharaonis. Taxonomy (NCBI): domain Eukaryota; kingdom Metazoa; phylum Mollusca; class Cephalopoda; order Sepiida; family Sepiidae; genus Acanthosepion; species Acanthosepion pharaonis. Next base: position 1,611,605 of record CAHIKZ030005432.1, on the reverse strand, counting down.
AGGTTCATTTTTTCTGCAGAGCTCACATTACAATTTTTGCTGTTATTATTGCAATTTTTTTTACCATAACTCATATTGCAATTTTGTTATTGGTTTTCTTTAACACTCCTTATTACTGGTTCCCATATTGTATTCATTTCTATGTTTGGCTGGCTTAGGAGATTTTTGTAGCCTAGCATATGTGCTGATTCCTTAAGTTTTTGTATTTTTCCAGTGATGTCATCTGTCTATTTTTTTCAGTCACATCCAACAGAGGGCAGTGATCTCCCTTTTCCCTCCATATGTGGTCAGCTACTTCTGATTGATCTATTTCCCCACTTGTTACAGTTTTATGATGTTCTTGCAATCTTACCTGAAGGGGTCGGCCTGATTCTTCTTTATATTTCTTAACCATAACTGCATAGGATGGTGTACACACTGTTCTTAGTCATGTTCCACTCTACAGTGTGGGGGGTGTCTTACTTGGAAGAGGTGTCTGCGAAGAGTCAAACCAATTTTCAAGGTGAACCACAGATTTTTCACATAGGCAGACCAAAGCTGTTTTCTGAGTATTGTTATCTTCTTGTACCTTTCTATCCCATTTTGTTGTATCTTCTACCATGTACCCAGGGTAATTGTTATGTTATAGGGTACTGCTTATACTATTCCTTGATTATATGTGTCTGTGTTGCCACTTATGACTTTTGTTCATTGTTGCAAGCAGCAAACGATCCCTTTCTTTACACTGTATGGATAATGGGAATTGAAGTTGAGGTATTGTCTGGTGAATGTTGCCGTGCAGTATATGAATATTTTGAACCCATGCTCTGTTCTGGATTTTAATACATCCATGAATGTGAGTTTGTTGTTGTTTTCTTTCTGCATTGTGGACTGTATCGATGATATTCACCTGGTCCCATGGTAGCTGGACCTCTTCCTGTTTCGACCAGAGTCTGAAAGTGGCATTTCTTCGAAGTATTCCATCTATATGTTTGCCATTGCTGATGATAATGGCAAGGCCATTGCTGAGCCTTTATCCTGTCAATATATGTCTGATTCCATTCCAAAGTGTGTTGTTTATTTACAGAAAATCAGCATCTCCATCAGGTTATCTATTGGTATACTGGTCCATTCTCCTAGGGTTGTTTCTGAGGCTGGTCTGTGTGTGATTACTGAGAGTTCCATTTCATGGGGACCTTGGTGAACCAACCACTTCAGGCTCACCATCTGGTTGAATAAGATGGGGCCATCTTTGATTATTTCCACGAAGTGGGCAGAGTTTCAGACATATGAAGTTGATTTTCCTTTTAATGGGTCAGTTATATCTACAAGGAAGTGACCCAGAGTGGCACACAGAACCTTGATAGCTAACAATCGACTTTAGTGGAATACCATCTTTGTGAATTTTCGGGAGACTGTACCTGTGAGGTAGCCTGGTGTAACACTGTGACAACTGCCTGTGTCTTATGTGCAAAGTGGTCCTTGTTCTTGATTAGGATCTGCAACAGTTTTTGTTTTGGTTTTCATTGTTGGGTCTTTCTTTACTGTAGATACCATGAGGTCTTCCAGCTTTCCTGTATATTCCGATTTGTCCATCACTACAGTTGCATTGCCTTTTTCAACTGGTAGTATGGCGATGTTTTCATGCCTCTGTATGATTCTGATTGCCAGCCTCTCCAGTTTTGTGATGTTTGATTTGGGCGGCTTGGCTTTCTCCAGGATCTGTCTCACTTTCCATCTTAGCAGAGTGAAAAAAATACTTGGAGAGTTCAGTTACTAAAGGAAATTAACTGATACTGTGAGGTATTCAAAAAGTAAGTCAAAGACATGACATGTGGAATTAGAACAATCTAACCTGGTGGAGTAAATAAAGAGTTTGGTTCAAAATTCCAGCATATATCACCTGAAGACGCCCTGTGAAAATGTTGTAAATATGGCAATAAATATGAGAACAACAATCTGGAATGTATAATGTAAACAGGAACAATACCTCATCTCAGAAATATAAACTAATATCTATTATATTTATAAAAGTAATGTACTTTCTTCCCCTACCAACCAACCATTTTGTCATTAATGACATTAGTGGTTGCAATGCCAGCAAAATAACCAGTCAATCTTCATTTACCCTATTTTTCACTTTATATTACCTTTCTCTCATTCCTGTATTGCTATCAATGTTTTTATCAATTTTCCATGTTCTTAATTTCCACACTTTCCCATTCTTAAGTAAAAACATTTATTCATGTAATACATAATGAAATCAAGTGGAAAATACTACATTAATTGTGGAAATTGTTTCATTATTCTTGTGTATTTTTTCCAATAGTTAACTATTACTTTAACAAATCAAAGGTGATATTAACAAAAGATCTCTTCTCCTTGACAATGATGAAAATAATGGTTTCTTTTATTGTGCAGAGATTCCTGCAACAGATAATCTCACACCAGGTGGTGCCACCTGTGGAATTGATCATGTTGCTAGTGATATTAGTCCAAGATGAGGTCTAAAATAAAACTTAAAAAGCAACAGATATTTTTCAAGATCCATATTTCAATTGTTTCCAAATTGACAATGTTCTGTTTTTAACTGTATATGTTTCATAAGATAAGATTGCTTCACCATCAAATCATGTTTCACTGCAAAATGTTTGATCTTCACTGGAGGTGGCTGCTGTATTATTTAAATAACAATTACATGTATTTCTCATAATTTAGACTGTTTCATATATTATTCACTGGCCTTATTAATATATCATTTATGCCTTTTGTCTTCACAGATATACAAAAACTGCAGTGGTTATTGAGAATTTTATGAAGGAAAAGACAATTGACTTTCCATGAAAACACAGCACATGCTACATGGTCCATGTGAAAGTTATGAATCTACATTGTCAAAAGCATGTTAATGAACTTCACCTGGTAAGAATTAATGTACTTTGAAATGTGTGGTTTATCTAAGACAAAGACAGGCATATTCATGTAACATCTGCTAAACTGTAGTAAAGTTGGACAATATAGGCCATATGGAAACACATATTAAAAAGAAAACCTATTCCTGTGAAGTTTGTGGATCTACATGTTCACGCATGTCAGATATGGTCAAACATGTGCGTACACACACTGGAGAGAAACCGTATTCTTGTGAAGTTTGTGAATCTGCATTTACAGAGAAGTGTCATTTTGTGACACATATGCGTACACACACTGGAGAGAAACCATATTCTTGTGAAGTTTGCAGTTGTAAATTTTCACAGAAGTCACATTTGGTCAATCATATGCGTAGGCACACTGGAGAGAAACCATATTCTTGTGAAGTTTGTGGATCTGCCTTTTCACACAAGTCAAGTATAGTAAATCATATGCGTACACACACAGGAGAGAAACCATACTCTTGTGAAGTTTGTGGATCTGCATTTTCACACAAGTCGAGTATAATCAATCATATGCGTATACACACTGGAGAGAAACCATATTCTTGTGAAGTTTGTGGATCTGCATTTTCACAGAAGTCAAATATGGTCAATCATATGCAGACACACACTGGAGAGAAACCTTATTCATGCGAAGTTTGTGGAGCTGCATTTTCATGGAAGGTATGTTTGGTGAATCATATGCGTACTCACACCGGAGAGAAACCATATACTTGTAAAGTTTGCGGGTCTGCATTTTCACGCAAGTCAATTATGGTCAATCATATGCAGATACACAGTACCAAAACTGTACACGTGTGAAGTTTGTGGATCTGCATTTTCATGGAAACCATATTGGGTCAAAGTTGTGTACACACACAGGAGTGAAACCATTTTCTTGTAATGTTTGTGGATCTGCATTTTCACAGAAGTCATATGGGTAAGCATATGCATACAGACACTAGAAAGAAACCATATTCTGAAGTTTGCGGATCTGCATTTTCATGTAAGTCAAGTATGTTCATTCATATGTATACACATACATCTTGTGAAGTTTGTGTATCTGCATTTTCACAGAAGTCAGAATTGATAAAGTTGATTCGTACACACCCAGGAGAGAGAAACCATACACTTGTGAAGTTTGTGGATCTGCATTTTGATGGAAGCCAAATTTGAGCAATTGTAATTGTAAATACACTGGAGATAAACTATAATATTGTGAATTTTGTGGATCTGCATTTTTATGGAAGTACTGTTTTGTGATCCATCTATCTATACACACTGGAGAGGGAAAATATTCTTGTGATGTTTGCCTGTATGTATTTTCAGGCAAATCAGTTTTGGTGCCTCATGTGAATACACAGTCAACAGAAACACTATCTTAGTGCACATTTATTTTCTGATTCAGGAGAAAATTCTTTTTTAGGGCATCATGTGGAAATATACGTCAGTGTTGCCTCACAAGATACTTTCTCGGTTCATTCTTTTCTGCTTGAACTCATTGAAGTTTGCCAACCCTTTTAAACAATCTAATGGACAGTAAAACCAAAACTTTTGAATGAATGCATCTAAAAACGTACACACACTGAAGAGAAACCATATTCTTGTGAAGTTTGTGATTCTGCATTTCCACTGAAGTCAAAATTGATCAGTGACATGTATACAAATACTGGCAAGAAGCTGTATTCTTGTGACATTTGTGGATTTTCATTTTCAGTCAAGATAGCATGCCAGTAAAAACATATATATTGTTTTAAAAAAGATACTTTTTTTAAAATATGTTAAATTTGGTGTTTGACTATCTTCTGGGCAATAAAAATGTATTCTCCATCTATACTATTCCATCTTCCTCTTTGATTTTTGGCCACAACTTGTCAATTACATTTGAATTGTTTGTAACCAGAGTGAGAGTCTCCCCAACCATCCTTTTATCTAAGTTAGAATGAATTGACTTTCAGAGTAACTCACCACAATCTCTACCTACATCTGACTCCTCTTTGACTGTGCCAGAGAAGTCAGCTGTGGAAGAGTTGCAATCTTCTTCGTCTTCTTTCAAAATAAAGCAAACTTTTCTTGAGCAGTAGGTCACAAAATACAAATGGCTATGCTTTTCAGGTGAAAACTTCATGTACTGTGACATTTGTAGTAAATATAACGAAACCGGCACATCTCTGCATAAACCAAAAAAATGCACCAATTTTTGGCTTCCCACCCTCACTCACCATGGTTTAAGCAAAGAACGTCAATCCTACCTCAATATTCCTACTCTGCTAAATGACTTTAAAGTAATTTGAACTAGAACAGTCAGCATGACAAAGTAGCATTGGTGATGTTAAAAACCACTCACTAGATGACCGAAGAGAGAGTTCCCCTGCAAAGTTTGAGTTGTTACACAGCTTTGTGGAAGAGATTGAAGTTCCAGAGCCCTTACCTCTAGAGCAGTATGTCTTTTGTTTTTCTATGCAATTAAAACTGAATAGACTATTATCTATGAAGTATTAACAGAAGATAAACACTTCTATCTTCCCTTCTGTTATGGCGTGGTTTCACAATGGAGGCTCATAGTTGTACTAAGTCAGTCCTAAAATATGTTGACGTACAAAACATTAGGAACTTGATATAATAGGTAATGACGCAGAGAAATCTAGTGGTGGTCGCTGATACTTTACCGATTAACTGTTGTCTGGCATCGACTGACTGACAAACTCACTCAGCTACTGACTTAGCGACTGCCTCGTTACTCTTACTAATCCTACTTATTATAGGTGGGAGAGTCTATTAACTATAGAATAGGTGTGTTCCACTATAACACCTTCTTTCTTTCCATATCCCCCATTATGAACATTACTCATAATAATAATAATTTAAAAATAATTCAGCAGGCAATGTCATTTTGTTTATGGTCACTGGAGTTTTGTTAAATCAGAATAATTTTAAAAGTGTCTTGTTGGGTGCAGTTAAATATTTTATGGCATCAAGGAGGTAAGAGAATAAAAGAAAGGAATTAAACTCAAAAATATAATTTAATTAGTTTTTTTTTTATACTTTTAATGTTAAATAAAAATAAAATTCATCCTATTACATTTCAGAATGGTCTATAACATAAGAAATTATTCTCTCAAACTCCTTATATCAAAGATAGTTTATTTTTAAGCACAAAAAACAATTTCTAGATTGTAGCCCATTTGTTCCTTCATATTTTTCCCAAGTTTATGCATACTTTATGCATGGCAGTAGAAAGAGAACTAGGCCTGCTTTGTGACAGTAAAAGACTATTATTAAGGACCCCTGACCTTGATGAAACCTCACGTGTTACTGTGCATAAATATGATATTTTTGCTCTATTTTAACAAGCAAAAAGTAAGCATTGCATTTTTACCCACATCTGTTAACTGATTCTTAAAGTTAGTAATTTTCTTGCAAAAATATCTCGGACAAATATTGGATTTATAAGTTGATTTTAATTTTGTTGTTTTCACTTTTCATGAATAACAAAATTTTATATAAAATCGTTTGCAATACAGTGTTCTGACATATTGTGTACACCCAAACTATTATTATTTGGTACACACAATATGCCAGAACATTGTATCACAAATTTTGATTTTGTGGTTTTATATAAAATTTTAGGGTAATTTGCTTTTTAAGCCCCATGCTAAGTATCTAATAAAAATTTCCCGAATAGTTATATTTAGGTGTAAATTTACATGCTTAATTCGAAAATAACAAAGAAATTTTGATAAAATCTACCATTTTGGAGTTATCGACAATAAAAGTCCAGACTCATTTGCATCACGGCAGCCATTACTGACGTTGTTTGCATATATTTGTTGTGGCATAAACATTCTCTTGTCTTGTTTATTGCACACACAATGAGTCCTCAACTGTGCAGTAATAGAGACAAGTAAGAGCAGTAAAAAGGCCGTTAACAAGGTAATCTTCCACGCAAATCTAATCAGCAGCGAATGTATGCACACAACGCCAGTAATGGCTGCCATGCTGTAATGTGAATGAGTCCGAACTTTTATTGTCAGTAACTCCAAAACGGTAGATTTTATCAAAATTTCTTTGCTATTTTCAAATTAAGCATGTACATTTACACCTATCTATACCTATTCAGGAATTTTTTATCAGATACTTAGCGTGAGCCTTATAAAGCAAATTACCCAAATTTTATTATTGATGAAAAGTGAAAACAAAAAGAAACTCTTAAAAATCCAATATTTTTCCAACAGATTTGTCTCGAAGAAAATAAGTAAATTTGAGAATTAACAGAATTTGATAAATGTAAAGCTTAATTTTTGCTTGTTGAATTAGCACGAAAATAACATTTATTTACGGTCACAGGTCATGGTAATAGTAAATTTTAGTGTCAGCCACAAAGCATGCGTAATATTGTAAAAAAAAAAAAAAAGTACGAAGGATCAAATAGGCTATAATTGAGAAATTGATCTTGTTCATGCTTAAAACCTTCTAAGAACATCAATTTTTATGCAATTTGCTTTTATGCGACTTAATAGAATGAATTTTATTTTTATATGACTTTCGTTCAATACTTATTCACAAATGAATGAAGTTATTTTATAAATGTTTTTATTTTTTTAGAAAATCTTGGTAAAAAATATTTTTTTTTATATCTGTTAATGCCTACTTATTTAATTTTATGAAATTTTGAGAAATTATTTTTTTTAGCGCTCGCTTAATGTTTATATAAGTTACTAGCAGTAGAGCCCGAGGATGTAACAGTAAGTGATAGATCAAGTATCGACCATCATAAAGACTGAAAAATAAAATTGACAAAGATTATTGTTTAAGGTTGACTAATAATTAATTCGTAAAAAAGGCAAAAAAAAAAAAATAATTAAGACTTAATTAGTTTTTTTTTTTTTTTTGCCTTTTTTACGAATTGGTCAAACCCAAACTCAAACAAAAACATTGTTTTCAATTCTTATGAGTCTATCGATTGAATAGAATTTTATTATAAACAATTGTCTTGTAAATGGAATTTTTAAAGCATTCTGAATGTAAAAATAAAGAAAAAAGTGTGCAAGACAATAAGAAACACTATCTGCCATAAAAAAGTGAAGTTTTGTTAAAATCGGTTGAAAAATGTAGGAAATCCGATCCCATATATAAACGAACACACACACAAACAAACAAACCTGGGTTTTATAATAAGTATAACTCGAGATGAGTTTTCCCCCTTTCATTCTCGCGACAGCGATGCCTCTTAATTGTGTTTTCAAATTGATTTCGTGCAAAAACAATTGTGTTTTTTTTCCCATTTTTGGCGCTGTCAGAACCACCGCAAGGTAATTTTACAGTCCTGTGAAGTTTTGTTGAAATCGGTTGAAAAATGTAGGAAATCCGATCCAATATATAAACGTACAGACACACACACACACACAATCTGCGTTTTATAATAAATAAGATAAGGATGAATCCCAAGAAAATTATTTTGGTCAAACAGAAGCCTTAAAGATTTCTTTTAGAAAATAACCTGCGATTTGTTCGGATGTAGCTCACTAAAGTTTAAAAATCGACCAAAGATCCATATCTGTCAGCAATTTTAAGCTTTATAAAAGTATATAGTAAAACATGCATCTTAATTTCAAAAAGTTTGCAAGACCAATAATCCCCCTTGTGACAGTGACAAAACAGCCTTTTGCGTAAGACCCGGCAGAAAGTTGTGGTCAAGGAACTCTAGCGGTTCCATAATAGATTTTTATATAAAAAAAAAATCAATTAGCCTTGTAACAAATGTTTAGAAGCTTAAAAATAACCATTCGTGTAAAAATTTGTTATTCATTCAAAAAAAAAAAAAAGCAAGCAAAAATGGTTAATTTGCATATTAAGACCTGCACTCTGTTTGCAATAAAAAATTTCTGAATTTAAGTGTCAGTGTATATACTTACATTTAAGTGTAAATGTACATGCTTCATTTGAAAATGACTTGATAAATTTGATAACATCTACCATTTTGGAGTTATTGTCTATAAAAGTTTGGATTCATTCGCGTCGTTGCTGGCAATCATTACTGCCGTTGTCTGCATACACTTGCTGCGGAAAAGCTATGAGTGGAATATTCACTTGTCTTGATTATTGCGCATGCAATATAGTTCTCTTGTGCAATAGACAAGTAAGGTCAGTAAAAGAAGACTGTTAACCACGTTCTTCCGCGCTTAGCTTTCCACAGCAAATGTATGCAAACAACACCAGTAATGGCTGCTGCCAACAACGCAAATGAATCCAAACTTTTACTGTCGATAACTCCAAAATAGTAGATTTTATCAAATTTATTAAGTCATTTTCGAATGAAGCATGTACATTTACACCTAAATGTAAGTATTCGGGAAAATTTGAATTCAAACTGAGCTCAAGTCCTAATCTAAAAATTAACCGTAAAAATATTTCTTTCTTTATGGAGAAACTCAAACTGACTTGATATCACCAAAAACTTTGGGAATTAAAAGAAAAACATTGGTATCTGTATATTTAAACATTGTTCAAAAATCAGTGAATTATCTTATTGAAACGGAATTTTAAATACTTATTCAGTAACTAATTAATTCTAGACTGAATAGATTATTATTCTATTAGAAAAACATTGAAGAAATATTTTCATGGTGTCTGTTTCCCCTCTTTTACATCTTGAATGTACTTTTTTTTTTTTTTTTTAAATTTGGGGAGGCATTCTTCAGATCTTTTTACTGTTATATAAAGGAAAATCCCTGCCATTATTTGAGTAAAAACAAAATTATTCAACATCAAGTGTGAACATACAGAAAATTAATCCCGAATCTTACAAAAAAAATAATTCACTTAAAAAAATCAAAAATAATTTTTCTATCAGTTGGTGCTTCCATAATTTTACAAAACACGTAATTTTCTTTCACACTGAACAGAAAATAATTTACACTTATTCATTTGTTAAAAAATACTTTTTATTAAATAAAGACATGAATGATGAGTCCAAAATACAAATTTAATTCTATTTTCGAGTGTTAACCTTATTGCAAAGAAATTTATTTTTTATATTTCATTTTAGCAAAAGTTACAATATTTTTGTATGGATGTTTGCAAAGGAAAAAAAATCTGCATTACCGCTTTTGACTACTTATTCCTTCTGAAAACGCAAAATGATTATTCAGTAACTCTTAAATTAAGAAGTTAAAAAATATTGAGTGCCATTAGATATTTAAACTGGTGTGAGAATAAAAAATAAATTATAGAACTTTATTTAACTCAACAGTTACAGTGTGACCCGGATGTAAGAGAGATTTTCTCTCGTCCCAAAGTGTTCCCATACTTACCTAAACAAAATAGACCAAATCCGGATATGATACTTCTCCGGTCCCGACAACTCTCTTATATCCGGGTTACACTGTAGACCAAATCCGGATATAAGATACTACTTCTCTGGTCCCGACAACTCTCTTATATCCGGGTTACACTGTATCATTAATTAAAAAAAGAGAACATTTCTCATTTTAAAAATAAAATCATTCATTTCTACTATTGTATGTAATAAAAGATTTTTAAATTATTGGCTATATAAACTACAGTGTAACCCGGATATAAGAGAGATTTTCTCTGGTCCCAAATTAGAGCCTGTGTTAATAAAATAGACCAAACCCGGATATAAGAGACTTCTTCTCCGGTCCCGACAATTCTCTTATATCCGGGTTACACTGTAATATTTTAAAAACAAATACCCATGTCTTGGTTGTTTCACTCTTGGTGTTCTGTATTTTTTTTTCTGTTTTAAAGGGTTATCATTATAGAATACAGTGTAACCCGGATATAAGAGAGTTGTCGGGACCTGAGAAGAAGTCTCTTATATCCGGGTTTGGTCTATTAACACAGGCTCTAATTTGGGACCAGAGAAAATCTCTCTTATATCCGGGTTGTATTTTTTTTATTTTTTTTTTGACCTAAACCCATTTTCTACCGTGCACAAGTAAATGGCATTTATTTTCATTAAGCTTTCCTTTAAGTAAAAAAAAAAAAATAAACATTACTTTTTAAAAAAATCCATACTAAATGAAGTCGAAACATATCTCTCGGGGAAATATTGGATTTTTTTAAGAGAATTTTAAATTTGTTGTTTCTTCTTACTTTTGGCCTAAAAAAATGTCAGTTCGATTTTTAACATTTCAAGTAATTTTTTTAATGAATGTCATTCAGTTAATTTCGACAGGTGGAGCATACATTCTTCTCTTCTTCAATAAAAAAAAAGTGCGATGTTGAAAACCTATTCATAAATCATAATTACTAGTATAAAATGAGAAAATTATTTTCAAATGGAAATGAAATAAACTATCAAAATAATTAAAAATTAAAATTTTAAAAAAAGGTTGCCTTTCAAACGTTTTTTTTTTAAGCCGCATGGTGGCTGTAAGTAAAAAAGGGTTTTTTTAAAATTATGAACATTTTTAATGTTCCTTAAACATATAAAAACAGACATTTATCACATATATTCCTCAAATAATTCCAAACGACAATCCATGTTTTCAACGGTAAATTCTGCGAGCCTGTTACCACGTGGTCTTTTTTTTTTAAGTTCCTGCTGAATCTCGAGGCAACGATCTTCAGCCAAGGAAACAGGAAAAGTCAATACGGTAAATTATTATCTGATCCCTACTATTCACTCTGAAATTTTATTTACACTAAGCCACCAAGTGTCACTTTGCCACTGAATTTCTTTCAATTTGTTACTGTTTCTGTTTTTAAAAAAAGTGTTTTCCTTGTTTGTATATAGTTCTTTGAAATGTGTTTTTTTATTTATCCATTTCCCCCTTTTGAGGGTAACGCTCTTCCGATATGGAAATCAGTCAAATTGAGCAAAATTATTTCCTTTTTGTACATCCTTAGCAAAAATAATCTAACTGTTGCTAAAAAAAAAAAAAATGAAATTCTTTTTAGAAAGTTTCTCGCTCGAATATGTCATAAATAATTAAACTTTACATTTTTTTTAATCTTCAAACTCAAACATGTCTTTAAAACAAACTCTTGTGACAAACAACAAAGGGATGAATTTTAAAATCGCACTGACAGATTTTTTTTAACAATAAGTTTTGATTTTTTTTCTGAAAGAAAATAGTTTTCTTAAATTATGGAAGCACCAATTTACCCTAAAAATATTTATTGAATTGTTCTTCGTAAAATGTAGAATATATTTTCTATTGTTGTCATACACGATAAATGTTTTTGCTGAAATAAATATTGGGATGGGAAAATCGCCTCTGATATTTCTATTTTTTTTTTTTTTTTTTTAATAAAGTAACCTAAATAAAAATTTAATTTGTTAATAAGTACTGAAAATTTCGATTGAATCGGATAATTCCCTAATTTTTGTAAAATATTAAAAAACTGTGGGTTGTCCTGTCAGAAAAAAAAATCCCTTTTTGGCAGCCAGTCAGTTATACACCATGTGTGATACACGCTTAAGCGATCATGTATCTTTCGATTCATGACTGACGAGGCAGATTTTTTCCCGCAGTAGGTTGCCATTTCTTTCTGCGGTAGACCAGCTGCCATCCAAGGCTATAGAACACAGTCTGTCCTGCTTTTTACCGATAGCTGGGGGGGGGGAGAAGAACAGGTTTTATACCTTTCCCAAGGGTATTAGTACGTAAGTGAATGTAAATGGATTTGACTGGAATTCGAACTCGGCTCTCCAATTCCTCAATCCGTGGATTATTTCACTGTGCACCTTCCTTACAGATGCTTGACGTTATTTTCTTAAAATAAACATTTTTTTTTTTCTGATTAATTTTTCCAAGGATTGTTTTCATTTTGTAAAATTTGAATTCGAATACTTTATAAACATTTAAATCTTAAAATTGTGTGTTAATTTTTAGTGTTCAAATGATATTGTTAATAAATGAAATAAAAGTGTAACCTAAAAATAATCTATATAGAGTCACTCCATGTCAAATCAACAATGGTCTGGCCATTGACACATTTTTTTTTTTATATATTACACTACAGCCAACAAATAGACTCTGGATTAATTTAAACATAACTTGGGTTTGATATTTTACATTCAAAACTGGGTATTTTAAAAATGTATTTATAAACGTGTTTCAAATTTCAGAGTGAATATGAAAGGTTATATCCCTTGGATTTCGTATTTCAGTTTCAATTTTTTACGGTAACCAAAAAACCCATGTATGAAGAATAGGAATACAAATTATTGTTCATTTACTAATTTTTGTTAGTTTGCAAAATGACTCACTTGAGGAATAGTCAATTTTGTTTTCATAATAAAATATTATTAAGTGAATTAATTGTAAATGTAAGTATGAAATTATTAAACATTTTCATTCCAAATTTTACTATTAAGTACCCTCCCACCACCACCAAAAAAAAAGGTTTAATTCAAAATAATGTTTACTTTTGTTTTCAGCTTATTTGTCTAATATTTGTTAAATTTAAATTAGGTCTTCTAGTGTTAGTGTGCAATGTAATTTATTTAAGTAAAAACGAATCTATGTCAAAACTATTTTTACATGTTTAAAATAAAACCTGCATGTTGTCAAATTTGAACTCTAATGTAGGGATTATTTACTGAAGATATTTCTGCGAAAAATATTTCTTAAAACAAACAGAGGGGTGGTAAGACCACAAAAGTTGAAAAATGGACAAAATAATTTATTAACACAATTATATTTTTATATTTAAATTGTTTAATTATCAGTGTCCTTTTTCCTTCTTCATTGCAAATTTCTAATTTCATTTTTAATGGATAACATTTTTTTCTGGTCCCTTGGAAGACAAAATTTGAAAAACAGTCAAATCTGGTAGACATTACTTTTGTAAATTCTGCTTGTGTACTATATTGAAAAAATTAATGTCTGCGTGTTGAAGAGCATTTAACATTTATACGTTATTGAATCGAGGAAAAACAATGAGAAAATGATTTTTGTTTCAACGATAAAATATATATTAAAATCAACAACTACAAAACAATTTTGAAATGTGTGAATATTAAGGAAAAGAAAAGTAGTTTCCCTTTATCTATTAGCTTGAATATGATAAAATGTAATTAAGAATGTTTCTTGAATCGAATGTTCAAAGTTCTATGTTGAAATAGAATGTTGCATTCAGAAAAATATGCAGTTACTTCAGTTGTGTGTTATTTGTATAACTAACAGTGTTGGTTTGTAACTTGACTTGTTCACAGAAAACAAATGGTGAAATATAATTCAAGTTCTGTGTCTGTGTGTGCGTAGTGAGTAGAATCAATAATCTGTGTAGACACGTGTGAGTTGCTGAATTCTATTATCTATTTCTGGAACAAAACACTGCTTTTATAACTACTGCTAGGCTTCCAGGGACAAAGGCGGGAAAATTGAACAAACACAAAAAATATATGATTGGGTGAAAAATTAACCAATCGGTGATTTTCTAACAAAAACATGTTTGTGAAATTCATGGCAGAAAAATTCAGTGTGGTGACTGCAATTAGTAAATTGTCCTGTAGTAAACAGTATTTATTATTTAACTAATCACAGTTGAGAAAACTGTAGGTGTGGCAAACGTAGTGGTAGTAACTACACTTTCAGTCGAATAACTTATCTGAAACTAATTGACACAGGGCATTAGGTTAAAACAATTTTTTTTTTAAAAATGATTTATAATGTTTTTAGATTGAAAAATAGTACCTGATGAAATATCTTAAGTTCTGTTAAAGACAACCTCATTTAATGGATAGAATAATATTGTTATAATTGTTACAAGCATTCTTATCGCTGCATTAGCATAAATGAAAAAAAAAAAAACAACCCGAAGAGTAAAACTTTGACTTTGATTTACTGAAAATAAATTGCTACATATGAAGCTTTAGCAATAAGGCTGACTTTAGTCTACATACAGCTTTGCAATTTTTCTTCTTTTAATTCAAACTAGCAGTAGAGCCCAGCATTGCCTGGGGATGTAACAGTAAGAGATAGATCAAGTATCGACCATCATGAAGACTGAAAAATAAAATTGACAAAGATTATTGTTTAAGGTTGACGGACATGCATGTCTTAATTAATTTTTTTTTTTTTTTTTTTTTTTTTTTGCAAAAAACCCAAACTCAAACAAAAACATTGTTTTCAATCATTATGAGTCTACCGATTGAATAGAATTTTATTATAAACAATTGTCTTGTAAATGGAATTTTTAAAGCATTCTGAATGTAAAAATAAAGAAAAAAGTGTGCAAGACAATAAGAAACACTACCTGCCAAAAAAAAAAAGTGAAGTTTTGTTGAAATCGGTTGAAAAATGTAGGAAATCCGATCCCATATATAAACAAACACACACACACAACCAACCTGGGTTTTATAATAAGTATAACTCGATATGAGTTGTCCCCCTTTCATTCCACGAAAGTGATGCCTTAATCATGTTTTCAAATTGATTTCATGCAAAAACAATTGTGTTTTTCCAATTTTTGGTGCTGTCAGAACCACCGCAAGGTAATTTTACGTAGTCCTGTGAAGTTTTGTTGAAATCGGTTGAAAAATGTAGGAAATCTGATCCAATATATAAACGTACAGACACACACACACACACACACACACACACACACACACAACCTGGGTTTTATAATAAGTATGATAAAGGAATATCTAGAATGGTCATTTCTTTTTTGTTATTCTCCAATACTTTTGAGTTAGGCATTCAATTTTGGAAGCAGTGTAAAGTCCTTTTTTTTTTTTTTTTCTTGTATTTTCAAACTTCTCTGTCATTGCATCTGCCTCTTGCTGCAATACTTTGATACTGGCCATTATTTTTTTGTCTCTTTGTAGTCACTTTTTTTTTCTTTTACTTTTCCTCCTCCAAATAACTAACATACATCATTCTTGAAGATTTTCAATGTTGCATTAAGGATGTGGGTATTATTTTTAATGAGCCATCCAACAATGAATCCTTGAATGCCTGAGAGAAATCAGTCTCTTCTCTTTCAGGTTTTCTACCAAAAATGTCCTTGTTTACAGAGTATCCTCTTTCAACTGCTCCTTGCCCATGTGACAATGTGGAAAAGGTTTTCCAGTAATTTCCACAGATTTGTGTATTCTACTTTACCTCTTAAAACATTTCCTAGAAATACTTAACAGGAGTTAGTTCTGTAGTTAAACTCTAGGAACTCTTTTTTATTTTCTTGGGTTGTCTCAGTGAGTAACCTTTTATAGTCAGCAAGAATTAGGTGACATTGCTAAGCAGTAGACCATTTGGCATTCAGAAGCAGCTGAAGCAAGCTTTTCAAATTTTAATATGGTACTCTGTTCACTTATGATCAAAGGATCAAAAAATCTTAGATGACGTACTGCCATATAATTCAGTGGACATTTTTCCATCAGACTTTGCAGTTGTAAAGAGACATTCTTTCTTTAACTGTATGCCAGGCAGTTGGTTGCCAGGAAGATTCTCAATGGATTTGATAACATCAAGTTTGGTGACAAAGCCAGTGTCAACCTCTTTCGATGGTATTAGGTCATCCCATAAGTTCTGTCTGAATTTTGAATAAAGAAAACAAATGATCAAATGTTACATTTAATTACAGATTCAATCAACAATGTATTTTCCCTGATTATCTATGACTTCCTTCCATCTATTAACAAGCTTACTAATTCCATTACTGTAAAATTCTTTTGGTTTTGATTCGAAGAACTCACAAATGTCAGTTTTAACCTCTTCCTGTCTTACAAAAGCTGTTTCTTCCAAATGATTCTGTAAGCTACGAAACAAATGGTAGTCTGAAGGAGCAAGATCGGGAGAATAAGGTGGATGAGGAATTTTCTCCAAACCAATTTCTTCGATCTTTTGTGACGTGATTCTTGCTGTGTGGGGTCGTGCATTGTCCTGATAAAACATCACCCCTTTTCAGTTCACTTTTTTCCTCAAAGCTTGGTTCAAACGCTCTAATTGCTGACAGTAGATTTGAGCATTAATTGTTTCATTAGGTGGTAAGAATTCAAAGTGGATTATTCCTTGGCGATCCCACCAGATTGAAAGAAGAACCTTTTGCCCATGAAGTTCCCTTCTCGGCTGTGGCTGGGATCCTTCCGCTTTACCAAGCCACTGTCTACGACACTTAACATTTTGATAAAAGATCCATTTTTTGTTGCCAGTAACAAGTCTATCCAAAAAAGGTGAAACAAGTTGGCGAGAATGGAGAGAAGAGCACATGTCAACTTGGGATTTGAGGTTGTTTTCAGACAATTCAGGAGGCACCCATTTTCCAAGTTTAGGAACTTTTCCAAGTTGTTGAAGATGACGATGAACAGTTGTATGATTTGAACTGAGAACCACTGCCAATTCCTCAACTGATAAAGCAGGATTTTCTTCAAGGGCTGCTTCAAGAAGCTTTTCATCAAACTCAACTGGACGTCCGGTTCGATCTTCATCTTTAAGGGTGAAATCTCCACCTCTGAATTTTGCAAACCATCTTCTGCAAGTTCTTTCATTCACACATTCCTCTCCATAAACTGAGTGAATGTTTCTAGCTGCTTTGGCTGCTGAGTTTCCTTTCTTGAATTCATAAAGCATTATGTGCCTCAAATGATTTTTGGGTACTTCCATGTTAGCAGGGTTTTAATCAAACAAAATTTAATTTTATTGTTCTCTGAAATAAAATTTGATCAGTTGAAATGCATCTAAACATAAAAATGATGTTCAGTTCCATTAGACATTATAAAATACTCTTTAAATTTTGTTCATTTTAACAAAAAGTTAAAATTCGGACAGAACTTATTGAATGACCTGATACATGAAATTCTTTGTTCAGCACATTAATTTTGAGCAATTGTAAGGGTGTCCTGTTGGCCCTGATTACATCTCGCTTCATGAAGCATGAAAGCAAATTAACCAGGATGGATTTAAGCTCTTTTGTTAAAAAAAAGGCACTGGGGGGGGGGGTCTTCATTTTGAAAACCTCCAAAGAAGGGTCTGAGCAGACTTGCCTTATAGATAAAAAAAACTGTAGCTTGGTTTAAAAAAAAGGTGTCACCAACAGCTTTTTATGCGATGAGATATTGCTTCCACATTGTAGAATCTTTTGTAGTAGTTCAGAAATTTCTGTACAGATGGCCATATCTCAATGGCCTGCTTTGCCACTGGCAAATCTATTCACCTGTGAGCACAAAATTTGAGGGGGAATTTTGAGGTTTCTGTGATTTCAATGAAATCATCTTGCCTAGTTGGTGTGTCATGAAAAGTCTATCAAAGAAGTCATAGGCTTTCATCAATCTTCCTTCTTGTCTCTTTCCTGCTCCATTGGAAACTCATATGAATTGTATGGCGACCACGACTCCAAAGGTTTACTAACCTTCAAGCATTTAGGTCCTTCTTGCTTCTGTTCTCCTCAAAATTCTTTTAAAAATATTTCCAATGTGAAAATACCAACTTTAATTTTTTCAATTCCTCAAATACATCTTAAGTTAATAAAAAAAAAAATCTCTTATTCCAATCTCACCAGGATTGATTTACAGAAAGGTGACAGGTGTACTTGGATATAAACATTGATAATTTGCTTCAGTGATAAAAAAATTTTTGTTGACAGCTTTAGACAGAGCAGCTTCCATTTGTAAGTCTGATGTATTAGAAACATTACGTTTAATCTCTTAGCTTGGAATTATAACTAAAATATCAACCTCAAGAAAGTTTTTTTTTTTTTTAAAAAAAAAACATTTTAAACATTAGACATCTCTTCATTTTTGGAGGTACCTGAATAAATTATTCAGGCGTTTTTCTTTATGTGACTAAAAAACATTTCATAAACACCCACTAATTAAAATGTACACACAAGAAATCAAAAAGGTGGGAAGTGATACAGACTGTAAGACAATATTTCCACAAAGTCATATAATAAAATCGCCTTTTCAGTATAAAAGTATTAATGAATAAAGACTGAAAATCTAATTTAGATCAAATAATTCCTTGATTTTTGGCAATTATTTAAAAATAGGCAGTAGTGATTCTTGTGCTTTCATTTGGTGTTACCTATCATATGTACATATAAAAATGGCTGTGCATTTCTTTCAAGCCAACATTATTAATCTACACTAAAAAGTGAGCATACATGATGAAAAAAATGCCCCAAATTCATAAAAACAGATTTTGATCATCAAAATCTTTGTGTTATGAAGAAGAAAGACCAAAGGAATTTTTGAATATTATGTTTTTATTTAATCCTTTTTAGAAACTTAAAAAATTCATTTTCCGTGTAACAATAAATTAGTATGCAAAATTTGAGGATCTTTTTGCGATGAAAAACATGTTGATTTGGAAATAATTTTTTTTTTTATATGTGTTTCACCCCAAGCAAGGCAGGAAGCCACTAGTATGCAAGGAGTTACAGACAGTTGGAGCTAGAGCAAATAGGAGTGATAGAGGAAAGGATGAAAAGAAGAATAGGGGATAGATCATGGCATCTGGAGATGTTGATTGACATTATATTTGAATAGCTGGAGATTATAGCTATCAGGGAAACTGGAAGAGGGGAGAGAGTTCCACAGGTGAGAGGTGTGAGATATGAAGCTATTGGAGTAGAGGAGACAGCTACATTTAACAGTTTCAACAGTGAAAAGGTGTGAGCGAGATGCCAGCCTAGTAGAGCGCTTAAATTCATGAAGTTTGGGAACCAACAGAAATAGGATAATTGTAATTATTTTTATAAAACTTCCAGGACTTATTCACAAATGAATGAAGTTGTTTTTGCAATTGTCTATTTTAGGAAGTCTTGCTAAAAATATATATTTTTACATGTTATCTCAAACTCCACCACCCAACTTCTTAATTTCATGAAATTCATTTTTGCAGCACTTAATGTTTATATTATCTTTAAGCACACCTCTTTGGAGAATATAAATCATCATTTTTTTTTTTTTTTTTTCAAACAGGACTGCCCAGTTATTGAAAATCTCCTCTGAATCATGAAATAAAAATGCAGTAAAATTAATATATTATTTAATTAATTAGAAAAGCTTCTAATTGTTTTTATGAATAAGTGATATTATGGACACTTGAAATTATTTTCGCATTTAGGTACTAATCATTAAATGGGAAAGCTTGGGAATTCATCCACTCAAGTATTTTAAAAACAATTTTGGCTCCTTTCTTTTTTGTATAAGAATGTGCCGAATTTTGTAAATACACATGTCCATACATTGGAAAAATATTTTGGCTTCAGACAATAATGTCCTTAACATATATTATTCATAAAAGCCATTAAAAGCATTTCTAATTAAATAATTTCTTAGTTTTATTGGGTTTTGTATTTTACAATTCACAACTGAATTTTGGATAGCACACGCATTCAATTTTTCAAAAGATCAATTGATTTGTTTTCAAAGTTTTCACTTTTAAATAATATAATCAATAAATTATACAAAATCGAATTTTTGAGTTTCCATAAAATCAACTAAGTGGAGATAATAGATGTTTAAAAAAAATTTTACTATGACTTTCTCAAAATAAAACACGTCTAAATTAATTTATTTGTGAATAAGTTCTGAAAGTTTCATTAAAATCTGACCAGTATTCAATTTTTGCAAGAATTTTCAAATTAATGTTTTTCACCCGAAAAAAAAAAAAAAAAAAAAAAAATGGCAAAAAAAAACTAATGATAAATATTATGTGACCACTGATGTAAACAACAAAAAAAAAAAGATTTTTAACCAAAATTTTGTACTTGCTAGAAAGGATTAAAATATTTTTTAAAAATTAATTTGGTGTCTTTTCTCAAACATTTTGATAATACATTGTTTTTATTAAGTTTGTGGCCTTTTTTTCATCATGCTATGCTGTTTTTCAGTGAATTGTTGGAGATACTTAATTTTGATAGAAGAAATGCTGGATTATTTTAAAGACGAAAAATGACAAAAATATATTTTTAGTTTGATGTCATTAAGATATTTGGACCAAACTGATGCTTCCCTATTAAATAATTTTGCCATTAGGGCATCATCAATTTTTCACATTCCCACTTTGGACTTTGACAGACAAAAAGATTTAAAATGTTTATAAGAGATAAGATCAACGTATTTTTTGTGCTAATTTATTAAATGTTTTAATGGTTTCTAGTATGTTTGAAATTTTGGTTAAAAATCTTGTTTTTCTTAAGTCATTGGAGAGTCAAAAGACAAGTGTTAAGACATTTTAGCAGTTTTCTTGGGGGAGGAGTTTTACAACAAATTATTTTATGAAATTATTTTTTAAATATTTTGTTTTGGAAAATCTTGGTAAATTACCCCCCACACGCACAAACACACATATAATTTCATGAAATTTCGAAAAATTAAATTTTTATCCAAAATCTTTTTTTATTATAAACAAGACTCCTTGGAGAATGTAAATCATCATTATTTTCTTTTTTCAGACTACTACTCATTTCTCGAAAATCAGCTCCGAATTGTAAAATAAAAAATGCAATAAAACTATGACATTCTTTTAATTAGAAAAGCTTTTAATTGCTTTTATAAATAAGATTTGTCAAGAACACTTATTGTCTTAAGAAAAAAGTTTAGTCGATGAATAATGAATTTTTACAAGAATTGTTTACATTTTTAAAATTTTTAATGGCAATAATTTATAATATATAAATCTTAAAATTCTACATTAGTTTCATCAGATTAGGTAATATTGTTATTAAATGAAAACATTATTTACTAATCAAAATTTGAAAAGTTTAATATAAATCGTTTTCCACTAGATATTTAAAATATGAATTGTACCCATTTTTTGAAAGTACAATTGACTGTACATGACATCAGAAAATAAGAGCAATGACTATAGTAAATTTTAAGTTAACATTCCTAAAATTAAGTTATGGAGAATATTTTCCAACAGTTTAAGAATACTGAGTAATTAAGTTATATAAAAAGCAATCACATGATTTTCTTAAATTGTTTTACAGATAAAGTCTCTGTAGAACAACAATCATTATATAATTGCCTTGTCAATTACGTAAATCATGGTGATGTTGGTTAAAAACACAGCTATTGCTCTGTTTTAAAAATACATTTCTGTGTTATTTTAAACTTAAAGTAAATATTTTTTTTCAAATCAGATTAATTATACTTTAAATCAGCTAATATTCCTCAAATAAAGTTTCAGAAAAGTATATTTTTGTAACATTTTTTAATACAGAGAATTACATTGCATAGAAAGACATCTAAAAAAAGGGTCACAAATCAACTTTTAGAAAAATGAAAACGAAAAATCTATTCCAATTGATATAATTTCTGTTTGAAATACCTTAGAGTATTTTGCTTGCTGGAAACAGTAAATTTAACCCTTTACCTTTTAATTAAAGCTAAAATGAAATCTTCAAGAAAGATTTTTCATTTACAAAAATTACATTCAAACCTTAGGTATCCAAAATTAAAGGAGGTATGTATATATACGGTATTTATTCTTTCCCTAAAACCAAAAATTGTAGAGGGGTGAGTTGTCCATGAAAATAGAAAAATGTAATGGCCTACTTGAAACAGAAATCATGATTTTGAAATGGAAATTTTTTTTAACTATTAGTTTAATAAATCAAATGTAAAATTAACAAAAGATCTTCTCTTGTCCTTAGCACTAATGAAAATGATGTTTTTCTTTACTTGGCTCTTATTTATAAGAGGCCTGCAGCAGATAATCTTGCACCAGGTTGTGCTAGCTATGGACATGTTCATGTTGTCAACGATGTTAGTCCAAGACCATGTCTAAAAAATTTCAAATCAACAGATATTTTTCATAAGATATGATGGTGAAGTAATGCAAAATGTTTGATCTTAAATGATCTTGTTTCAATTCAAAATGTTTGATCTTAAATGAGAGCAGCTGCTATTATTAAAAAATAATAATTATATTTATCTCTCATAAGATTTCATGTATTATTCACTGTACCTATAATTATAACCTTTATGCCTTTTTTTATTCACAGATGTTTTGGCTGTACAAAAATCGCAGTGGTTATTAGAGAGAATTTCAATGAAGGAAAAGACATTTCACTTTCCAGGAAAATACAAATATATATTTAGTGATTCATGAAAAATTAATGGATTTACATTATCAAAAGCATGACAATGAATTTTACCTGGCAAGAAATAATGTACTTTCAAAAGTGTGGTTTATCTTTTTTGACAAAAACACATTTAGACTTATGAAGGAAGGAATAAACAGGAAAGATAGGCCATATAAACTGTTGTGAAGTTGGATAGAATAGGCCAGATGGAAACACATATTACAAGGAAACCATATTCTTGTAAAGTTTGTGGATTTGCATTTTCACAGAAGCCAGATTTGGTCAAACATATGCATACACACAATGGAGGGAAACCATATTCTTGTGAAGTTTGTAGATATGCATTTTCACGGAAGTCAGATTTGGTCAAACATATGCGTACACACACTGGAGAGAGACCATACTCTTGTGAAGTGTGTGGATTTGCATGTTCACAAAAGCAAGATTTGACCAAACATGTGCGTACACACACTGGTGAGAAACCATACTCTTGTGAAGTTTGTGGATCTTCATTTTCAGAAAAGAAGACTTTAGTGAATCATATGCGTACACATACTGGAGAGAAACCATATTCTTGTTACATTTGTAGATCTGCATTTTCATTAAAGGCAAATTTATTAGTACATATCCGTACACACACTGGAGAGAAACCATATTCTTGTGATGTTTGTGGATCTACATTTTCAGTGAAGTCAAATATGGTCAAACATATGCGTACACACACTGGAGAGAAACCATATTCCTGTGAAGTTTGTGGATCTGCATTTTCAGCGAAGTCAAATATGGTCAAGCATATGCGTACACACACTGGAGATAAACCATATTCTTGTGAAGTATGTAGATCGAGATTTGCATGGAAGGCTCATTTAGTTATTCATATGCGTACACACACTGGTGAGAAACCATATTCTTGTAAGGTGTGTGGATCTACATTTTCACAAAAGTCAAATTTGGACAATCATATGCGTACACACACAGGAGAGAAACCATATTCTTGTGATGTTTGTGGATCTACATTTTCACAAAAGAAAAATAAAGACACTCATATGTGTACACACAGTGGAGAGAAACCATATGCCTGTGAAATCTGTGGATCTTCATTTTCAGATAAGACAAGTTTGGTCATTCATATGCATAAACACACTGGTGAGAAGCCATATATTTGTGAAGTATGTGGATCTGGATTTTTGCAGATGTGTGAATTGGTTAATCATATGTGTACAAACACTGGAGAGAAACCATATCCTTGTGATGTGAGTGGATCTACATTTTCACACAAGACAATTTTATTGAGACATATGCGTAGACACACTGGTGATAAAGCATATTCTTGTGAAGTTTGTGGATATTCATTTTCACAGTGTTCAGGTTTGGTCAATCATATACGTACACACACTGGTGAGAAACCATACCCTTGTCAAGTTTGCAGATCTACATTTTCACAGAAGTCAAGTATGGTCAAACATATGTGTACACACACTGGAGGGAAACCATATTCTTGTGAATTTTGTGGATTTGCATTTTCACGGAAGTCAGATTTGGTCAAACATGTGCGTACACACACTGGAGAGAAACCATACTCTTGTGAAGTTTGTGGATTTGCAAGTTCACAGAAGCAAGATTTGGCCAAACATGTGCGTACACACACTGGCGAGAAACCATACTCTTGTGAAGTTTGTGGATCTTCATTTTCAGAAAAAAAGACATTAGTGAATCATATGCGTACAC
Source organism: Acanthosepion pharaonis (assembly GCA_903632075.3). Taxonomy (NCBI): domain Eukaryota; kingdom Metazoa; phylum Mollusca; class Cephalopoda; order Sepiida; family Sepiidae; genus Acanthosepion; species Acanthosepion pharaonis. The sequence continues at coordinate 1,586,979 of CAHIKZ030005432.1, read as the reverse complement.
ATACTGGAGAGAAACCATATTCTTGTTACATTTGTAGATCTGCATTTTCATTAAAGGCAAATTTATTAGTACATATCCGTACACACACTGGAGAGAAACCATATTCTTGTGATGTTTGTGGATCTACATTTTCAGTGAAGTCAAATATGGTCAAACATATGCGTACACACACTGGAGAGAAACCATATTCCTGTAAAGTTTGTGGATCTGCATTTTCAACAAAGTCCAATTTGGTCATTCATATGCATACACACACTGGAGAGAAACCATATTCTTGTGAAGTATGTAGATCGAGATTTGCATGGAAAGCTCATTTAGTTATTCATATGCGTACACACTGGTGAGAAACCATATTCTTGTAAGATGTGTGGATCTACATTTTCACATAATTCACATTTGATCAGTCATATGCATACACACACTTTTTCTTGTGATGTTTGTGGATCTACATTTTCAGAAAAGTCAAATAAAAACACAAATGTGTATACACACACTGAGAAAGCATAATGTTGTGAAGTCTGTGGATGTGCATTTTAATGGAAACCAGATTTGTTCAATCATATGTGTAAACACAATGTAGAGAAACCATATTCTTTTTAATTGTGAATCTTTATTTTCATGAAATATAGTAAAGAATATGAACATACACACTGGAGAGAAAACATATTCTTGTGGAATTTATGGATCTACATTTTCATGGAAGCCAGATTTGGTTAAACATATGCAAAAATACACTAGGGAGAAACGACTTTCTTATGAAGTTTGTGGATATGCACTTTGATGCATGTCAAATATGGTCAGTTGTATGCATACATACACTGGAGGAAACCATATTCTTTGAAAGTATATGGATCATATATTGAAAGTAGTTGGACAGAAACTCTAACTTGGTATACATTTAGTTTCTGAATCAGTAGAAAATACTTTTTTAGTTCATCATGTGAAAACCTGTAGAAATCAAAAAACATTTTTGATAGCTTTGTTGATAACCTGTTTGGGAATCAGATTTTTTTAAGCAATATGGATTATTTTTTGTAAAAACTGTAATGCATTATTTTCAAATACTGAAAAATGCAATAGACATGCAATGATCCTGATAGGTGCACGTCTGTCATCACTGTTGCATAAAAATTTTAATGCTGTAAGTTCTTAATCTGTGCATTTGATGTTTACCATGAAAAGCAATACATTGAACAAAAGTATATTGACAGAAATGTGTGCATCCATATATATTTTTTTCATTTTGTATTTTTGTTCCTACCTTTTTAATAAACATTAAACAAATCATTTGATTTTTATTCTTTCATATACTCTTCACATATTTTTTCTTTCATTTCTACATTCCTTCTTTGGATGGTGGGATGTATGGGTTTTATGAAATGAACATCAATGTTGCTTTACAAAACACATTCATGGGTATTTTTTTTTATTTTTTTTAAAAAATCATTTAAGTTTGCCAACCCTGTTTTTTAAACAATCTAATTAACAGTGAAACCAAATTCTTTTAGAAAACAATCTAATGAACAGTGAAGAACTGGAGAGAAACCATATACTTATGAAGTTTTGGATCTGCATCTTCAGTTAAGATAGTCTCAATAAAAACAAATTTTGTCTAAAAAGAAAATTTTCAAAATGGATGGATTTTTTATGTTTGACTATCTCTTGGGTAATAGAAATGTGTTCTCTGTCAGTTTTGCTTCTTTCCTCTTTGATAATTTCCTCAATTTTTCAATTTTACTAGAATTGTTTCTAACCAGAGAGAGAGAGAGAGAGAGAGATTCTCATCTTTCCTTTTCTCTAAGTTAAATCCTTTTATTTTACATATATTAAAACAAATTGACTTCCTTTCATTCCAAACGATGCATTTAGCTATAGTAAAATTTCTAAGAATTACTGCAGTGATATTGTAATGTTCAGATTGCATTAGAACGTAGGCCATGCTTCAGACGTTATCCTGCTATCTCTGTTCTGTCCCAATAATCCTTAAAGTTCCTCATCCAAACCCTCAATATACCCAATCTGCAAAACGATTTAAATCAAAATAAAGTGAATTTGAACAACTGTTATACCTAAGGTTGAAAATGGATTTTAAAATAAGAAAAATGTTTCTTGAAGCTTTTATTTTAGGTTTAATTTCAAGCTAATAGATTAAATTTAATATTCCCAATAAGCAAAATACTTTGCTGTATATGTTTTATACACATGCATTACACCCACATCTGTTTTATTTGTTATCTCATTTATTTTATCTGTCAAACCTTCTAAAAAAACGTTTCTAAATTAAACTCTATTTGTTTGAAGTTATTGATTGAAGAAATTACAACTTTTGTTTTGTCAATGTAAAAAGTTTTTGTCATAATTCTCAAAAAAATAGTTTTTTAATTGAAGTGTGATTAAGTGTAAAAAACTGTTTGCAATTATTAATTTAATTAAAAAACAAAGTTGTTCTGTCAATTTAAGTGATTTGGTCAGATAAAAATTGTTTTCTGAGATGATGATAGCTGAAAAAAAAGGTAGAGATCTGTAGCCCTGCTGTTCTGTTTTAATGCTATGGCCTGAAATTTCAAACTGAATCATTTATTTCGTCCATCAGGGTAGATTGATCTAGTTCCACATGCCATGACTGTTATGGATGTCTCAGTTATCCCACTTTAACTCAACTCTCTAGCCAGATATTGAACCCATAACTCTTTTGGTCAAGTCACTGAATCCAACTAATGCTTTTATCCACTGGAACATATCACACTTCTTAACTTTGTACTTCACATCCTGACAGGAAACCGGAGTGGGGAGGCAGTAACAGCTAAAGATATCAAACAACTTCTTCATTTCTTCCTGAAATTTTTTCCCACATTCTTGTTCGTTTTAACTTCCATTCCTCTACTGTATAATTTTCTCAACCATTCCTCAGTAGATTTCTGGAAAAGAAGAGGAACAGTCTGGCTATCTCCAATTGCTTTTTCCCATATTTCTGTACAATCCTGGGCAGCCATCTTGATAAACATGGAAACATCTGCAAACTTTCCTTAGCCACATTCATACTGCTAGCAGTTCTTTAACATCTCACCTTTTCAGGGAATTTTTCCACTGGAAGAACAATCCTGGCTGCCATCTTGATAATCATTGAGACATTTGCAAATTTACCTTGTAACATTTCTATCACCAGCAGTTCTCTAACATCTCACCTTTCCAGGGAAGTTTGTTCACTGGAAGAACACTTGCAGAGCCAAACAATGTAGGATTTGTGGCTGCCCTCATTAATACAATAGCCATTTCAGCAGCAAATTGATCAGTTAACCTGATAAGAAAAGAGAAAGAGTGAATGAACAAAATTGAATACAAACATTGTAAATTTGTACAATGTACATTACGCTGCACCAACCCAACAGAAGTAAATTTTTAATTTTCAGTTGCAGATGCTGCAGACTAAACCTCAACCTATCAGCTTCAAATTTGGCATGGAGTCTTAGATATGAATGAGGAACAATCCATGTAGAGTGCAGCTTTGATCAAAATTTCACTGCTCCCTAACAGATAAAACAAACACAGGTGAATAGACATTATTTGTGTGAACATTAGGTAATGAGCTTGGATAATTCATTTATGATACCCACATTCCAAGGCATTTTCCTAACACTCAGTTTTGTCTTTCTTTCATTTTAACCTGAGGAAGCAAAAGAGAGCATACACCTCTTTGGTGAAATGTGTTGTTAATATTATTTTCCACTTTGTCTCATCACCTTCACCATTGGAATAAGTGTATTGCATTTTAGAATTTTTTTCATATTGGTCAAATCCACAGAATCCACAGTTTCAAGGTCAGTCATGTGACCCTGCAACTTGATCCCAAGTTTAGAGCAAAGAACATGAATATAGAACTTTTCCAATTGTTTGATGTTCCTGTTTTACCACATCCACGTTTTGTATTTGTAGAAAAGAGAAAGGTGGAAAAATGATCGATTTACTCTAGTTTTAAGAGTAAATCTGATCGGTTCATCAATTTAAGTTGAAAAGGAGAGTGTGGATGAGAAATAAAAGATAAGAGGAAAATGTACTTATCGGGTTGAATTGTTTTGGAGTCAGTTGTAAATTTGTTGTTGTTGTTTTCCTTTCCTACTCCACTTTCAGCTCTTAGTGTTGGGTTGAGCCAGTGATGGAATTGACTGTCAGTCTTCTGTCCTCTATGATCTCTGCACCCTTCTGACTGGTGATTGACTTGAAACTCTCTATTTATTGTTGACTTTTTTCTCACACTGGCTCATCTTTTTTTTTTTTTTTTTTGGTTTAGCAAATCGCCTCCTTTCATTGGTCAGAAAAATAATTTCACACCTTATTGCGAAATCTGTTTTTAGTCATTTTGTTCCGATTTTTGGGTGTGCAAATCTACTTTGTGTTTTTTAGTCATTTGTTGGAATGATATAGGATTTGTATCCTATAATTTTAAGAATAAATTAAAGTCACAGGTGATATCTAATATTTCAGGAATAAAATTAAATCACAGGTAATATCAAATATTTTAAAATAGATTTATTTAAAAATAGTATCTTATATAAAATATCATTTATAAAATTTTATGGTATTTTATTTATAATTAATTTCTTTATTTTTAGTGTTACTTTTTTATTTCTTATTTTTAGTAATTGTGAGATTATGACAGTTATAAAAATGTAAAATTATTTGATTAAACTTTTATAGTGTTTTATATTTTCTTATTAATTACGTAATACACTTTTATTATTTTATTTAATAATAATTTAATCTACTACCTGAAGGAATTAAAACAATTGTTATGTAAGTGATTGAGAAACCTTTTGGAATGTTTGTGGCCCTGAAAGGGCAATTTTTGTGTATTTTAAAATGTTTTCAATTTGCTTGTAGAGGTCCGTGGCTGTGTAGAACACACGTGGGTTAAAATTTCCTGCTGGTTTTCCATTGTTTTTCCTTGATTCAAAAATGTATAAATGTTAAATGCTCTTCAACACGCAGCCACATTAATCTTTTCAACACAACCAGCATTTACAGATTCATAATAAATCTAATTCCTGAACTTCCGGCTACACTAGGTTCCTGCTTCCAGCATTCCGGTCAACCTTGTAGAGGACCGTGTCGGCGATGTTGTTGAGTATAAGTAGATGAGTACACGTGGGTTAAGATTTTCCTGCTAGCCGGTCCAACTACATGAGAAAGCTGGACTTTAACAAAGTCCAAAGAAGGCAAAGAAAAACAAACGCAAGACCGATAAATATATGTAAACAAATATATGTATTAATAACAAGAAAGGTTACAAGTTACACGGACAGAGTGCGTGTGGTGAATATTATGTGTGTGTTGTGGTGAGTATGTGTATTGTTCTTAGCGTGTTCCCAGCATTTGGGAAACGCTGTGTCTGTGAGCGTTCACATCTGCGAGGTGGTAAGGCTGAAGGCCCGAGGAAAAAGAGATTTACCTCAAGGTGGCGGTCCAAAGGCCGGAGGGAAAGAAGAGGCCGAGGCGAAGGGTCAGCGAGTATTTATAGCCAGGGGAGAGAGACCCCTGTTGAAGGATTAAGGAACTAATAGAGGAGCTAACTCCAACATGCTCATAGCTGGGACCCTAACAGGGCGAACGACAGGAATTAAGAGGTGGTTTCACATTTCTTCATAAAACCTCCATGTTCAGAATCATTGCTGCCGGTTTGGAAAGGGCTATTTTTTCCATTATTTACTCATAGCTAGGACTCTAACAGTTGCTACCACCCTGGGTCAGCGTGGACCCGGAAACAATAGTAATTAAGAGTTGTTTCCACGCACCTCAAAACTTCCAAACTAACACTTCGAGTCATTACTGCCAGATATTTTATTATTGTCATGTCTAGGATGGGAGGGGGCATTATTTGTGACGTCATCATTCTGGCTGGAATTATACAAAGTTAGGTCCCACATAATATAATCAGCGCCAACTTGATATTTGTTCAAATGACAGTCTTTATCTAGATTATTATCATGAAGGTACTAAATCTGATAATATGGATTGGAAAATTCCATGACGTAACCTACAATTCTTTACACTTTTTACATTATTCGGACTATTGTCCTCATCTTTGTCGTTTCGGCTGTTGTACGCTCCGGCCTTCTTCAGGTGGTTGAAATGTCGAACTGAACCCTTTATTTTGCTCACTGGGGTAGACTTTTCTAGTTCCAATTGCCATGTTTAATGGATGTCAGTTATCTCCTGTTAATTCTCCTCTCCAAGTTCTGCACTGCCATAACCAGGTATTGACCTCACACTCTTTGGGTCACTGGATCTAACTAACGCCTTTATCCACTGTGCCATGTGTCCTTGTGGATAAAGGTGTATTCTCCTTCTTTTTCCCCAACCCATCTCAAGGAAGGAAAAACAGGTCACTTCCCCAAAGGGAAAAAAAATCTGCGTCATGGACCGCGAAGCCCTCGAGATGGACCTTTCCTCTCAGAGAAAGGCTCTCTTGCGGCCTCTATTCAAATGTACCTCTGTTGACTTCCTGTCAACAGAGGACCCGAGAAATTTCACAGGCGTCCCTAGTGTAATTACCCTTATAAGAAACACCAGGGGTTTGGGACCATCTTGAGGGTGCTAAAGATGAATTTCCGAAGATTTGGATGACTCCGATAGAGTTTCCAGTGCTAAAGAAACTATCCCAATTTTGCTCTGCGAGGGCCCGGGTTCTGCTTCACTTCTCTTTATATAGAACTCTCAATTTAACTTTCCCCAAAGACGTCGGAGGGACGAATTACGTCCGATATAGGCACCAGTAGTCAGGGAGAATCCGTAGGCATCTTGACCCTCACAGATTTTCGTTCAGTGTTTAAAGGATTTAAAAGGTCTCTATCAAGCTAGCCAGCTTGAATGCGAGGGGCTTGAGAGATCGGAGTAAGGCTGCCCGCTTGCTTTGTGATCTCTTGTCTTTCGGCGTAGATGTGGCTGCGATCCAGGAGGCACATTTTGCGATGTTGATGCTCGTGTGCTGTCTAGCGACTGTCTATTTAGCATATGGGGACGAGATAGCAAGAGGTGTTGCTGTGTTAGTTAAACGTCCCCTGGGTGCGAAGATGGACCTTGTCCATTTCGACGCGTGGTAGGGAAGGCGGTTTATCGTGGCCGATATTGCCGTCAGCAGTGATTCGTTTAGAGTCGTTGATCGTCAAAGAGGAGCGTGTCGACTTTTCCCGTCAGTTGGGGCCGTTCCTGGTCGATTCGTCGCGCTTAGTCTTAATGGGGAACAAGAATGCCGTCCTGGACTCCGATATAGACAGGGTGCGGAGAGCTAGCGGGAGGTCATCGGGCGATCGTAGCTTGGTTGATCTAATCGGCGATTTCGGTCTCGTCGATAGATGCCGGGTCGATCATCCGAGGTGGGAGATGTGACCGGGTAGCCAGCTACCTGGACAGAATGTTAATTAGAAGGGTTCATCTAGATTTGCTAGATTGTTCCACCGGTTAGGCTATTCCAGATGGTGTTAGGCGCTAGGCCTAGAATGGCTGGACACTGGAAGTTCAATCTTTCTTTAATGGACAGGTGTGACTTCCGGTAACAGCTCACTATATGCAGCGGGAATTACTGGGGGCGATTATTGGGAATAAGGGGTGGGAGAGGCTAAAGGATAAGATTAGGTCTTTCAACATCGAATACAGCCAAACATTTGCTCTAGATAAGGCTAAAGAGGATAGTCTGTCCCAGGTAGAGACTGGGTGAATTCCCTAGAGATAGCACTAGCTAGGCAAGCTCTGGAGCGTGAGGCTAGCAAGCGCTACCAGAGTCAGGTAATTAACATAGTTTAAACAAGATGTCTAATAAAGCTGTGAATGTGGGAGCAAAATTGCACAAGGAAGAGATCCGTCAAGGGTCCGATCGATACATTCACGAGGTCAAGACTCTGGAGAAGCGTTCTCTGCGGTCGACCAACACCATGTGTGAGGTATTTTGGCGGCATTTCGAGAGCCAGTTTATCAACGTGCCTGGTCTCTGTGGCGACGAGTTTCACGGCTATTTGATTGACTCTCCTCGGCTTGAGCCGACTGAAGCGGCTAGCTGCGAGTTATCACAGAGGTCGAAGTCTCCGGGACTTGATGGTCTGTCCTACGAACTGGACTTGAGTCTCTCGCTCAACTTTGTTCCGATTTTGACAGTTGTGTTCAACAACTGGTTCCGGAATAGGCCCATCCGCAATCAGACTTCCAGGAGTGTGAGCATACTGTTGAAAAAGGGTGTTGGCGGGATAAAGGCATTCGATAGGGTCGACCATCAGTACCTGGCTGCTGTTTTGTAAGCCGGCGGATTCGAACACAATTTCTGCAAGTGAATCAGCGTCCTGCATCGCTTCCTCAGTGCTGTGGTTCAGGTGGACGAAAAACGGCCGATCCCTTTTGCGCTGTCTCGGTCGGTTCGTCAGGGTTGTTCGCTGTCGCCCTTACTTTACGGTTTGGCGTTGGAGCGCCGCCTTCGCCGGTTATGGTACAGGGCGTGCAGTCCAGACCTACGCAGAATCGCTGTCTCTGGAGGTCAAACCAAGGTTTTTGCGTACGCTGATGACGTGTCTGTTTTCGTGTCCTGCTGCAGCGACATTGAAGTACTACAGAAGGCGTTTGAGCGGTACGAGGTGACAGGGGCCAAAATTAACCGCAATAACTCATCCGACTTGCGGTTAGATGTCTGGAAGGGGGTCACGCTTCCAGGGTCCTTTAGCTGGACAGACGGATCCGTCCGCATTCTTGGAGTGTGGTTCGAGCCCGGTCTCCAGCTGAAGAGGAATTGGTCCGAAGTAAAGTCAAAGTTCAAAGCGGCGGTTCAGACTTTGCTTCGATGGCGGTTGTTCGTAAAGGGTAAAGCGGAGGCGTGTGCCGCGCACGTCTTTCCGATTATCCTTTGTCGATTTGGCTGTACTTCCTCTCTGCAAGAACAGAAAAAAGGTGCTCAATTGCTTGTTCATTTCCCTCTTATTGGGGTGGTTGTGGGCGTCTGGTCTGCAGAGAAACTGTTACCCAACACCCGTGTCATGGGTGGGGGCTGGAAATGCCGCGCTTGCAGAGCCATCGGCACACTTCAAGTTTGGTGTTCCTACGCCGTGCGTTGACGGAAGACTCTATTTTGGAAGGCAGTGTTAGGGACGCCTTCCCTAGCATTACTATCACTCTGTTTCCGATGCTGAGCACGATCGTACGCCTCGGAATCAATCGAGATTCCTACGAGGGCGTCGGGCGGCCTTAATGGCTTTTCCTCGATCCAGTGACCTTTTACGGCCTCGTAGGCTATTGTAACTTGATTTAGATGAAGGGGTCACGACGGACCGTCTTTGTGGCCGGCTCGGCTAGTCCACCCCAGAGTTGTGCTCTTTCTGGTCTTGGACTATCTCAGCAATCTTGAGTTTTCGCTTACCCGGTAATCGATTCGATTTGCTCGACTGTCATCGGTATGACTCTGGTTTATAAGAAACGGCTTCGCACGCCTTATACTATTGTCCTCGAGTGCGCCCTTTTTTATGTTGGTGAGTTGACAGCTCGTGTCGTTCCCGATCAGCTTTTGTCCATCGATCTTGCATACGCGTGTGACAATGTGTCGCCCCCGTTCACTGAGCTGAAACGTATAGTGTTTCTCACATTTCTAACCATGGCAAGAATGGTAGTATGGACGTCGCCTATGGGGGGAATCTTGAGATATGATTGTTATTCACACTAGGGTCTGGCTGGATTCTTTGGGCATCAGCTCAGGATGAAGATCAGATCTGATAGAAAGTGTTTGATATCGACAGATTTCAGCGAAAGGTGGGTATCTATGGCGAGCCTGGTTCACGTGAACGGGGCGAACTTTGATTTTCTCTTTTAAGTGCCCTTAAGTACAACGGGGCGGTGTCCTATGAACCCTTCCCTGGTTAAGTTAGACGTTTCTTGTTCTCCTAGTCTAACACCTTCGCCCTGGCCCCTTAACCTCCGGCGTCTTACTCTCTGGGTTGAGGTGTCTACTCGGTCCTAACCGAACTTAAGGGAGTGGCCATAGATACCCTGAGCATCCGTAGATTATTCGACCGGTCCACTGGTTTAATCCTGCTTCCTGTCCACGTTGTGATTTGTTTGATACAGAAAGCAGAAGTGATGTCCGTCCATTCACGGTTGACTGAAGATGTAGAGAGTCTGCGCTAAGGAATTTAGAATGCAGCAAAAAAAAAAAAAAATAATAATATCTGCAGAAAGCCGGACAAACATCGATTCAATGGTTGAATTGTTAATGTCTTTTATATAGCATAAAAGAATAGTACAGAAGAGAAACGGGTTACAGAAAAGAAAAGTAAAAAAACTCATACCCTGGATTCGAGAGAGAGATAGTGTGTGTGTGTGTGTGTGTGTGATTATCTTGTTCTTAAATCGTCTCAGAACGATATAGAACTCTTGCGATGGAGGGATAAAGATTTCTGTGCGGGGCTTAAAGTTATAGTGGTGTTCCTCCTCCCAATGCTCGCCCGGGCCATTCTCTCTTCTCTCTTCAAGAATTTTCTCCCGTCTGTCTTTTTCAGCATAACTACGCGTTTATATAGATAAACCCGACTGGTTATAACTGACCCTCGGCCCTACTACTTCGCACGCGATTATCACGGGGTTCTGGCTGCTTCAACCAAAATCATGTGAATTCCAAAGTTCCTTCTAGCTTACTCAGCTCTATTTCAATTTTTAATGGATAAAAATTATTTCGACCATTTCCATTGTCTCCTGATGACCTAGATTCAATGGGTACAACTTCTGCCCTAGATCAAATTTTCCCATCAGTAAACAAAAATCAAATCTACTCCAATTTCACTAAAAAAAATGTGTGTGTGTGTGTTTCCCAGACTCTCTCTCTCTCTCTCTCTCTCTCTCTGTTACACTAGTTAATGTGAATAAGTGTTGTTCTTAGCCTGTTCCCGGCATTCTCTTTTGTTATGATCCATGTCGAGTTTTCTATCCTCTCTTCTTATCTCGGTCGGGTCAGACTTTGTTTTTTCCCCACTCCATTAGTGAGTGTGCGTCTTGATTCTGTCTATAGGCAGAATACAGGGGACATTCTTATTATTTTGAGTGGTGGACCTGTCCTACTAACATCTGTTTAATTTTAGTTTGAATATTTTGTATTTTTCGTTTCGTTTTCTGGGTTCATTCCTTCCCCCATAGTTTTCATTATTATATAAATTTTTAGATATTTTTGTTAAAAAGAAAACAAAAAGAGAGATTTTGAACATTTATTCAATTTTTACACCATGGCGTGTTTTGTAGGTCGCCTGTGAATATGGGGTATTGTGGTATATCTAGGATTGAGAGATGACGGACAAGTTCTTGTAGTGATTGAGTAGATTGTAATGAATGAATGCGTCGTGGTTGTGATTAATTAGGACTAGGGTAGCCAAGCCTTTCCCCACTTGCCCTTTGGCTTTGTGCCACACTTTTGTAATGATACAAAATAAATATACATTTACCCACTTTCTATGAAATCAACAAAAATATTTGGTCTTTGCGTAGATGAGAACAGAGTTATCTGCCCCTGCGAAACAAGCTGGGACAAAGTTACCTGCCCTTGGCGTAATATATAAAGCGGATCGGCGAACGCAACCGGGCGCGTTTTACTGAAGTCGGCTGACCGGCTGAACTCTCTGCTTTCGGGCGGGGAGGAACCCGAACGAGGCTACGCCGAATGGCAGAGTCTCTTTCGGGTTCAAAGGGCATATTTTTTGGCCGAGCCCACAGGCTTGGAGATCCCACGTTAAACCAGCCTTGTGCCACATGATGCCCTCGTGGGGTGGGGTGACTAAATACCGTTTTACTGATACAGTATCGGACGTACTGGTCACACTTTACATGGCGCTGCGAACAGGATTGTTTTGCAAAACGTGGATTTTTACAATAGACACTGGGCTTACCCACTGCCAAGCACCATGGAGCAGGAATATTTGAAATTAATGAATCAACTTGTGGAGCTACAGAAGGAAAATATCGAGGTCAGAAAATAAATGCTTCGTGGACACACCAACATTCCGCAGATTATGAAACCAGAACGACCCTCGACAGGGCTGGATATAACGAAAGGAGAGTGGGCGTTGTTTTTGGATACCTGGACCCTATACAAGGATATGTGCAGATTGGAGGACCCAGTCCGGAACGAATTACGGGCAACGTGTACACCGGAAACAAATCGTCTGTTATTTGAGCTGGTAGGTTCTACAAGGCTCAACTCTGCTTCGGAAGAGTTTCTATTACAACAGATACGACTTATCGCGGTGAAAGGATTACATAAAGAGGTTCACCGGCAGAAGTTCCACTCCATGACGCAGAACGAGGCTGAGTCCATAACACACTTTCTATCTAGGTTACGTAGCCAAGCGAAATTTTGCGAGTTTAATGTTCAATGCCCAAATGAGCAAACTTGCGGGCAAAAAGTGGATTATTCGGAAGATATGGTTGCCAGACAGATGATAGCCGGGCTCGCCAATTTAGACCATCAAAATAAAATATTGGCAGAGGCAGCCTCGCTCGTTACTTTGGACCGGAAGTTCAATCGTTTAGTTTGCCTCGAGACGACAGACAAGTCTGCGCCCCACTTCCACGACACCACACGCCCTCTTGCATCATTCAACATGCAAAGATCTGACCAGGAAAAGCCGCTCCAGGAGACTGAAACCCCTTCGACTCTACGACGCAAGAAACCATGCAGCGCATGTGGGAGGACTTTGCACCCTGGAGGGTCAATGAACCGGAAGGATTGTCCGGCGGTCAAAATGAAATGCCAGTTTTGTGGGATAATGGGGCATATGAAGAAAGTATGCCGGAAGCTCGCGGAATCCAAAGCAGAGGCAACGAGTGGAACGTCAAAAAGCGACGTCTCGTTTATGTTTACTAGCGGTACTCCGAGAGATCAACTTACTCGCCGAATCGACAAGCACGGCAGCATGCGGGTAGTGGACGTGCCCCACCTCGAGTGGAATGGAAAAAAATTTCAAAGGAGCTCTCCAGAGCCGCTCCCCATTAGTGGAGGTAGAGATAACCATGATGCCTGGGACTCACGCGACCTTTGGAGGCAAACCACGGAAACCAATTAACCCCACGCGCTCATCCCATCCTCGCCTTTGCAGATACCGGGGCACAGACCTGTTCGGCTGGACCTGAGACCCAGAAGCTTCTCGGGTATCCAGGTGGATATCTAGTATCAACCACCCACCGGATACAAGGCATTACCAATGACCGACTACGCGTCAAAGGTGTATTATTTTTATGCATAAAGGTGGGGACGAAGAAAACACGGCAGGCTGTGTACGTGTCAGACAACACAGCTGGTTTCTACCTATCAGAAACAGCGTTAAAGGACTTAGACCTACTACCGTCCAATTTCCCGACATCATTGTCACAGAGCAACTCATCGCCAATGGCGAAAGAAATAGCCCCGTGTGGATGCCCTCGCAGAGCGCCCGTCCCGACAAAGCCCAGAAGAATTCTATTCGAACTCGTCCAAGCCAACAGAAACAAGCTGCAACAGTGGCTACTGGAATACTTCAAGTCCAGCGCATTTAACACATGCGCACATCAACCACTGCAAGCAATGGAGGGCAAACCATTGGACATCGACTTCATTCCGCGTGCAAAGCGGACGGCAGTTCATAAGCCAATACCTGTCCCACACCATTGGAAGAAGAAAGTGAAAGAGAGTCTTGGACAGGGATGTCGCCGTAGGTATAATAGAACCAGTGCCAGTAGGCACTCCGACTACCTGGTGTTCAAGGATGGTGGTTGCACCGAAAAAGGACGGATCCCCCAAGGCGCACGGTAGATTTACAAAAGCTGAACGATGCAACCAGGAGGGAAACAGCACACATCATCCCCATTTGGTATCCAGGATACCAGCACACACGAGAAAAACGGTCCTCGATTCGTCGAACGGATACCACAGTCTACCGTTGTCTCCAGCCGCACGAAACGCTACAACATTCATCACCGAGTGGGGCCGATACAAATAATGCCGGGCCCCTCAAGGATTCCACGGATCAGGGGACGGACACACCCGTCGGTTCGACGACATCAGTGTTTGTCAACACAGACAACAGCGGATATCTATGCCAGGATAAAGTTGCCCGGGCGTTGCTGACCCATCTCAACACTCCCGTCCAGGACCTAGATATGTCCCCAGCCATAATGCTCTACGGTCGAATAATTAAGGACCATCTTCCGGTCCTGAGAGACAAATACCAGACACAGAAGCAATGGAGAGAGATAGGTGAACTGAGAGAGTTGGCAATGGCGAGGAGGCATATGCGAAACGAACAATTCTATAACCAGCATTGCCGTCAACTCAGGTAGGAGACTCGGTCCGGATTCAAAACCAAGATGGAATATACCCCCGTCGATGGACAAAGACAGGGAGGGTTGTAGAAAAACACGACAACCGACAATACCAAGTACGGGTAGATGGAAGCGGAAGGACTGCGCTACGTAACCGCCGGTTCCTCCGGAAACTTTACCCAGTGGTGGACGGCCTGACCCACGCCACACCGGGAATCTCAGGCCCGTGTATGAACTCAGAACCTCCACGACAACGGAACCCAGAAGAACCGATGGACATCGGACGAGAGGTCAACATTACGACGCTCGACGGAATGGGAAACGAAACCAAGAACCACATGGACGTGGATAAAGACCAGATAGCAACTGAACACAACACACCGTCGGTGACCCAGGACCCGCGACGGAGCACCAGGCCGTCTGGACCACCCAGACCGTTGTCCCCAAGAATGGGCGAAAAGTCACATGGGTTCTGGGACGAGTGAAATAACCACGTCAGTTCATCTCGTGGTCACGGGGGGGGGGGCATGGGAGATGAGAACAGAGTTATCTGCCCCTGCGAAACAAGTTGGGACAGAGTTACCTGCCCTTGGCATAATATATAAAGCGGACCGGTGAACAAGGCCGGGCGCGTTTTACTGATACAGTATCAGATGTACTGGTCACACTTTACACTCTGAATAATAACTGACAAACATTTTTATGATGAAACGAAACTGCTTTCATCAAGTTTAAGGCTGTTTTTATCATGCTATTCTTAGCAAAACTGCGGAGTTACCTGCTCTTGTTAAAAAAAAGCACTATATACTGACACCAACAGTGTAATAATCAAGACATTGGTACTTACGTTTAAAAATATATTATTTAACTTCATATAACCAATAGTTTCAGAATATTTTTATTATATACAGTTTTATGAAACTTAGTAAAGTCGAATGAGTAACTTTATTTTTAAAATAACAAATAAATTGTTTTTTTTCTGTTGTTTTCTTTTTAGTTAAATTGCTTTTATTTTTTTTATTTCCAAACTAGTTTGATATTAAAAACTATTTAATTGAACCCAGTATATCTTTTTTTAAAAAAATTATTCTGAATAATTAGGAGTAAAACAAATTGCAACTGCGATACAATGTTGTGTTGTGACATGTCCAGACTATTTTTGAGCAAGGAACAAATTCTCTTTTACACCGTTTCTTGTAATCCCTTTGTTCTTTTCAGAGACGACTACTGTCTTCTATTTTCAAACAATCGCATTTTTAAAAAAACAAAAATAGGAAGTTTTATTGATTACAAAACATTGTCGATCTCGAGAAATAAATTTCTTCTTCTTAATCCTGCTTGATTTTCTATGAAAATGTTTTAGAGATTCGGCCTGAAAAGGTAAGTTTTTTAAACAGTTGTCTCTAGGACTTCCTAAAAAAAAAGCCACGAAAAATATATTTGAATTAATTTAAAATGTCTTCTTTGAAAGAAATTTTGTTACATTTCTGTTTTATTAAAGCTAATGTGAATTAAAAGAAAAATTAATTTCCGTCTACTAATGAATAAATATTTGAGGCATTTTTAAAACATTTATTTTATCACACTTAAAGACGAAAAGTGGAAACAACAAATTTAAAAATCTCTTAATATTAATTCGAGAGATATGTTTCGAAAAACATTTTGCATGATGAAAAAACGCCCCAAACTTAATAAAAACGGCGTTTTATCGTCAAAATGTTTGTTATTATTACAAAGAAACACTGAAGTAATTTTTTATTATTTTATTAAATTTCTTAAATCCCTTCTAGCAATTTGGGCTAAACATTTTATTCAATATTTTGCCTTATTCACAAATGAATTAAATTCAGCAAATTTTTTGGATTTTTTTTTTCATGACATTTTGAGAATTTTTCTTCTTAGGTACAAGCGGGACTCCTTGGAGAAAGTAAATCATTGTTTTGGTTTTCCAAACTCCAAATTCCTTTCCCCTGCTCGGAATCATAAAGTAAAAAAAAAAAAAAAAAAAATGCAATAAAACTATGACATTATTTAATTAGAAAAACTTTTAATTGCTGATATAAATAAGATTTATTAAGGACACTATTGTCTTAAAAAAAAAAATTTCAGTGAGTCATGAATTTTTACCTGAATTGTTTTCATTAAAAAAAAAAAAAAAAAAATTTTGAATTAAAAAAATTAAGTTTTAAATCTTAAAATGTTGCATCACTTTCATCCTGTTAGGTGATATTGTTATAAAAAAGCTATATTTGCTAATCAAAAATTTAAAAGCTTAATACAAATCATTTTGAACCAACATTTTTAAAAATAATTTTATATATATATATATATATATATATATAAATTCCTCTTTTTTTGAAAGTATGGTAGGCTATAGATGACATTACCAAAGTATAAGAGTGGTGACTATAGCAAATTTTAAGTCAACCTCCCTAAAATGAGATTACAGAGAATATTTTCCAGCATTTTTAACATTAAAAAATATATAAAAATGTGGCTCATGTATCATTTTCTTAAATTATGCTTTAACAGTTAGTCTCTGTAGAAATATGTCAACACTTTTCCTTTCAGTACTTATGTGATTGACAAGTGATAAGGTCATAAGTATGCAAATCACCAATACTGTTTGTTTTAAAAATTCATTTCTCTGTTATTTTTAATTTAAATAATTTTTTTTTTAATCAGATTAATTATACTTTAAATCAGCTAATATTCCTCAAAATAAAATTTTGGTAAAGTATATTTTATTTTTGGAAGATTTTTAAAACTGTGAATTAACCATTGTTTACAAACATGTGACAATGTCCACTTTCGATTGAAAGCGATCCAAAAAATTTAATTTCAATCTATATAATTTCTATTTGAAACACACCAGAGGACTTTACTTACTGGAAATATAAAATTTAATCATTTAGCTTTCAGTTAAATCTAAAAAGAAAGCTTCAAGAATCCTTTTTCATTTTTGAAAATTCATTTTAAACCTTGAGTATCAAAGGTTAAAGGTAATGTTTACTTTTTACTTGAAACTTAATGAAATGAAAATAAATAAAATTTGTTTATACCTCATAGACTATGTATTTAGGCTAAAATAAAATGTATGGTACAATCATAATCATTATTTTAAAAAGAAGCAAAAAAAATAGTATATGGAACACCAGCAGTGAAATAATCTAGATATTGATGTTTAAGAATTCCTTATATCAGGAATTTTGAATAAAGAAAACAAGTGACCAAATGTTACATTTAATTACAGATTCAATCAACAATGTATTTTTCCTGATTATCTATGACTTCCTCCAAGCTTACTAATTCCATTACTGTAAAATTCTTTTGGCTTTGATTCGAAGTCACAAATGTCAGTTTTAACATCTTTCTGTGTTACAAAAGCTGTTTCTTCCAAATGATTCTGTAAGCTACAAAACAAATTGTAGTCTGAAGAAGCAAGATCGGGAGAATAAGGTGGATGAGGAATTTTCTCCAAACCAAGTTCTTCAATCTTGTGTTACGTGATTCTTGTTGTGTGTAGTCGCGCATTGTCCTGATGAAACATCACCCCTTTTCGATTCACTAGAGCAGGTCTTTTTTCCTCAAAGCTTGGTTCAAACGCTCTAATTGCTGACAGTATATTTGAGCATGAATTGTTGCATTAGGTGGTAAGAATTCAAAGTGGATTATTCCTTGGTGATCCCACCAGATTCAAAGAAGAACCTTTTGCCCATGAAGTTCCCTTCTCGGCTGTGGCTGGGGTTTTTCCCCTTTACCAAGCCACTGTCTACGGTGCTTAACATTTCGATAGAAGATCCATTTTTCGTCGCCAGTCACAAGTCTATCCAAAAAAGGTGAAACAAGTTGGTGAGAATGGAGAGAAGAGCAGATGTCAACTTGGGATTTGAGGTTGTTTTCAGACAATTCATGAGGCAGCCATTTTCCAAATTTAGGAACTTTTCCAAGTTGTTGAAGATGACGATGAACAGTTGTATGGTTAGAACAGAGAACCACTGCCAATTCCTCAACTGATAAAGCAGGATTTTCTTCAAGGGCTGCTTCAAGAGGCTTTTCATCAAACTCAACTGGACGTCCGGTTCGATCTTCATCTTCAAGGGTGAAATCTCCACCTCTGAATTTTGCAAACCATCTTCTGCAAGTTCTTTCATTCACACATTCCTCTCCATAAACTGAGTGAATATTTCTAGCCGCTTCGGCTGCTGAGTTTCCTTTCTTGAACTCATAAAGCCTGAAATGATTCTTGGGTACTTCCATGTTAGCAGGGTTTTAATCAAACAAAATTTAATTTTATTGTTCTCTGAAATAAAATTTGAACAGTTTAAATGCATCTAAACATAAAAATAATGTTCAGCTCCATTAGACATTATAAAATACTCTTTAAATTTTGTTCATTTTAACAAAAAGTTAAAATTTGGACAGAACTTATGGGATGACCTGATATGTAACTTTATATAAAAAATAGTTTCAGAATATCTTTTGTTACATATGATTTTTATGAAATTAAGGTAGACTGAATAATTTTATTTAAAAAATGTGAACTATTTTTTTCTTTTATAATTAAATGATACTTTTGAGTTTAATAAATTTTCCTATTTTTATTTTTTTGCCAGTTTGAATATCTAATGGCACCCAATATGTTTTTTAATTTATTCCGAATTTAAGAGTTATTGAATTATCATTTTATGCTCAATACCCAAAGGCGATAATGCAGAATTATTTCTTTTTTGAACATCCATACCAAACTAATTGAACATTTGCTAGAAGGGAACAAAAAGGAAATTTAATTCCAAATACGAAAAATGATATCATTTAAGTATTAATTGAAAGTAAATTTAAAAAAAAAATATTAAGTGTAGATTTTTTCCTGTCCAATTTTATAAAAAAAGACGTTTTCTTGAATTACACAAGCACTGTTAGGAAAATTTATTTATTTTTTGAGTTTTACTGAATTTTATTCTTTGCGAGATTTGTGACAAATTTTCTGCATGTTCACATTTGATATCACATTTTTTTGTTTTGTTTTTACTGAAATAACATTAAGAAAATTCATATAGCACTTCCCCAAATTAAATAGTGCCGATGAAACATGAAAAAGGAACAGTGTGGAAACAGATACTATAAAATATTTCTAAAGTTTTCTAATAAAATAACCAATTCGGTATACAATTCATTAATTAGATAATTTGCTGATTTGGGGCAGATATCTAATTTTTGGAGTGTACAATTTTTTATTTTCAGCTCAGAAATGAAACATCCATTTTGGTGATACCAAGTCAGTTTGAGTTTGTCCATGAAAAAACAGTTTTTATTTTCAATTGTCATAAAACATATTTTGTTTTCATTCTTTTCTTAATAAATATTTTTTTTTAAGAATTGTTAATTTTTAAAATTTGAAATAGAATAATTTATAAATTTTTAAAATTCTGTATTAAGTTGTAGCAGTCAAGTGATATTAAATTAAAACTGTATTAATCATAAATGGAATACTCATTACAATCCAATGTCCATCATTATTTTAAAAGAGGATTTTAAATATGTATCAAGCTATCAGATTGTCCATGTTGACAAATCTGCCAAGATAACATAATTTTCTATTTAAACTATTTACATTGTTCAGACTGTTTTTCTCATCCTTGTCATTCACTAGGTTTCAGCCATTGTACACTCTTTACTTCATTCACCAGTGCAGATTGTTCAACATGAATATGGCAACAAAGATGAGGACAGCAGTCTGAACAATGTAAATAGTGTAAATAATTACAATACAATAATTACAGTATCTCAAAAATATAGACAACTATAATTCTCTCTTAAAAATAAAATATACTTTTCTGAAATTCTGAGAAGAATTAGCTGTTTTCAAGTTTAATTAATCTGAATTGAAACAAATATTACTTTGAAATATAACAGAAATATATATTTTTTTACTTGGAGAGCTTGTTTTTTCTGATGTGTTGAGTGATTTATTGACAGCCTGATGTTTAGGAAACTTAAATGCCGGGGACTGAACTGAAATAAATTACTTGATGAATACAACATGAACATCTGATTTACATGCTTTTTTGTTTTTCTAACCAGTAATCTTAAAAATTTTTAAATATATTTTAAGCAATATAGCCTTGTTTATGAAGATGCTTGTTAGAGGAATCAATGAATTTTAAATTTATGATTTATTATCAGTACTTCTATCCTGATAATGTCACATATGGACATCCCTATTAAATAAAATTGTCATATTTACAGACAAGAGACAAAAAATTCCAAATTATTTGTAAAATACTGTGGACTGTTGAAATGTAATGAGCATTTCCATTTCAGATTAATATATAGTCATATTATAATAACAATATCACTTGGCCTTGCAAATTAATACAGAATTTTAAAAGATTTTAAAGTTTGTAAATTATCCTAATGAATTTAGTAGAAAACGAAAATAATTCTTGTAAACATTTATTACTTACTAGCAGTAGAGCCTGGCATTGCCCGGGGATGTAGCAGTAAGAGATAGATCAAGTATTGACCATCATAAAGACTGAAAAATAAAATTGACAAAGATTATTGTTTAAGGTTGACGAACACGCATGTCTTAATTAGTTTTGTTTTTTTTTTTATAAATTGGTCAAACCCAAACCCAAACCCAAACAAAAAGATTGTTTTCAATCGTTATGAGTCTACCGATTGAATAGAATTTTATTATAAACAATTGTCTTGTAAATGGAATTTTTAAAGCATTCTGAATGTAAAAATAAAGAAAAAAGTGTGCAAGACAATAAAAACACTACCTGCCAAAAAAAAAAAGTGAAGTTTTGTTGAAATCGGTTGAAAAAATGTAGGAAATCCGATCCCATATATAAATGAACACACACACACAAACAACCAACCTGGGTTTTATAATAAGTATAACTCGATATGAGTTGTCCCCCTTTCATTAATGCCTCTTAATTGTGTTTTCAAATTGATTTTGTGCAAAAACAATTGTTTTTCCAATTTTTGGCACTGTCAAAACCACCACAAGGTAATTTTATGTAGTCCTGTGAAGTTTTGTTGAAATCGGTTGAAAAATGTAGGAAATCCGATCCCATATATAAACGTACAGACACACACACAAACACAATCTGCATCTTATAATAAGTAAGATCAAGAAAATGTTTTTTTTTTTTAAATATATTACTACATGTTATTTATAAAAGCAGTTAAACTGTTTCAAATTAGAAAATGTTGAAATTTTACTGCTTTTTTTTTTTTAGATTCAGGGCAGAATTTTCTGCAGCTGGACCTCCTGTTTAACTGAAAAATATGATGTTTTAAATTTAAGATTAAGCCGGTTTTGATATTTCTGTGCCTTGACCTTTATTTAATACAAAGATAATCAATAATTAAGTGTTGAACATTTATATACTAATCATCTTACATGTCCATTTAATACAAATATATAGATTCTACATTTACTTGAGGTTACAGGAGAAAGTCTTTCAATGATAATTGATGTTAATCATGGTAATATATTGAACTTTAAACTACAAAATGAAAATGTTATTGATCATGTAACAGAGACATAAGATCTAACTAAAAAGATAGGCATCATAAAATGGTCATTTTTCATTCTAATCTAAAAATACATTAGAAGTGTCTTGAAATTTAGTCAGAAAAAAAGAGATGAGCAAAATGAACGTAGATCTGTTATATATTTATTATAATAATCTAGTGACCATGATTAACAGTTACTTGCACACTCTACACAGTCTTCAGGCTTTTGGTACTGCTCTGTTTAGTGATATATGAGCATTTATATCTGTTTGGCTAAGTCACAATGTTAAAATGAGAGTAGCTAATGAATAAGAAAATGCCGATGCAGCAGCCATGACTTAAATAGCCAAAAATCAACACTGAGGAAAACAAACCTCAGAATACCAGAATATATTGACAATTGTGCCAATGCCAGATCAACAAAACAAATTCCTGGGGTTCATTGTTCATTTTCTATGTATAAGACTTACCAGATTTAGTGTCAGATTTAAACATTGATCAGACATATTTCTATTTGTTTTGTTTGTCTGGTATTGAGCATTTGGCACAATTGTCAATATATTCCGGTGTTTTGAGGTTTGTGTTTTTATGATTTTGCCAGTAACTTTAAGAAAATACATGTAAATGCATTTGTTATAAATCCACTTCATAACTCAATATAATGTGTTTTATTGCTGCAATGCTCAGTTATTATATTTTCTACTTTCAGTTTTCATCTTTGACCATTTCTGAAACCAAGATGAACATTAATGAGAAAGAAGGCATTCTCACACTGTGAAATTTGTGGATCGGTAGTTAAGTCCACACAAGAAACATAACAGAACACACATAGGGAATAAACCACTTTGAAAACCTAACATTGCAGATTTCATACAATGTAGTAAAATCTCAAAATGAACATGAAACTTGATATGGGCGAGAATATTTTCCAGTGTGAAATCTGTGGAGTAGGTTTTTCCATTAAATCATCGCTCACAAGCCACATGTTAACACACCCTGGAGAGAAACCCTTCCACTGTGAAATCTGTGGATATAACTTTTCACGAAATTCACATCTCAAAACACACATGTTGACACACACAGGAGAGAAACGTTTCCATTGTGAAATCTGTGGAATGAAATTTTCCCAGAATGGAAATCTCAAAACACATATGTTAACACACACTGGAGAGAAACGTTTCCACTGTGAAATCTGTGGATTGAAATTCTCACACAATTCGACTCTCAAAACACACATGTTAACACACACTGGAGTGAAACCATTCCACTGTGAAATATGTGGACTGAATTTTTTCCAAAACGGAGATCTAAAACGACATGTGTTAACACACACTGGAGAGAAACGTTTCCATTGTGAAATCTGTGGGTATAAATCTTCCCGAAATTCTGCTCTCAAAACACACATGTTAACGCACACTGGAGAGAAACCTTTTCACTGTGAAGTTTGTGGATATAAGTGTTCCCTAAATTCACATCTTAAAACACATATGTTAACACACACTGGGGAGAAACCATTCCACTGTGAAATATGTGGATATAAGTGTTCCCAAAATTCTGCTCTGAAAACACACATGTTAACACACACAGGAGAGAAACGTTTCCACTGCGAAATCTGTGGTTATAAGTTTTCTCACAATTCTGCTCTGAAAACACACATGTTTACACACACTGGACAGAAAAATTTCCAATGTGAAATCTGTGAATATAAATGTTCCCAAAATTCTGCACTTAAAGCACATACATTAACACACACTGGAGAGAAACGTTTTCACTGTGAAATCTGTGGACAGAAATTTTCCCACAATGGAAATCTCAAAAGACACATCTTAACACATACTGGAGAGAAACATTTCCACTGTGAAATATGTGGATATAAGTTTTCCCTAAATTCTGCTCTCAAAATTCACATGTCAAAACACTGGTGAGAATCATTTCCGATGTAAAATCAGTGGATGTAAATTTTCGTTAAATGTACATCTCAAGCATCACATGTATACAGACACTGGAGAGAAACATTTCCACTGTGAAATCTGTGGATTGAAATTTCCTACAATGGAAATCTCAAAACGCCTGTTAACTCACACTGAAGAGAATCCTTTCCACTGTGAAATCTGTGAAGTGAAATTTTCTCTGAATGGAGGTTTTAAACAACATGTTAACACACAATGGATAGAAATGTTTCCACTGTGAAATCTGTGGACAGAAATTTACCCAAAATTCAAATATCAAATGTTAACACACACTGTAGAGAAAAAAATTCCACAGTGAAATCTTTGGAATAAAATTTTCCCAGAATGGAAACCTCAAAAATCATATGGTAATACACACAGAGGAGAGAAACCATTCTACTGTAATATCTGTGGATTGAAATTTTCTGAGAATGGAAATCCCAAAAGATACATGTTAACACACTGGAGAGAAATGTTTCCACTGTGAAATCTGTGGGTTTAAATTTTCTGAAAATTCACATCTCAAACAACATTCACTGGAGAGAATATTAGTAAAACAAATTTAACCCAAGATTTTACCAGAGATCTACACAAAAACATTATTAAAGTTCAACTTAGATAATGTTACTAATAGAGAATGCGTATATTCCTGACAAACTTGAAACTTGCAGTAAAGTTTGGATTAGAATAGACATAAGCCATTAGAAGCAACATATACTGGTTGTTTTGAAGTTCTTGAACAGACACCAAAATATCTGATGAAAATGAATGATGACATGCAAACGTGAGTATTCATTACTAGATTAAAACCCTTAACACAGAAGCAAAACACTAAATACAAGATAAACATGTTAACCAACAAATCCACCTTGCAGCAAACAAAGAAGGGAATGTAGAAGATCACACTCCCAGTGAACCTAAAACTAAATCTAAACTAAAATAACTGAAGTACATTTGCTTCAGCTCTGCACACTTCATTTGAATAGAAGATATGTAATCTTCCTTAGTTTCACTCAGTCACGCAGCCTATGTCTCTTGATTTCAAGGTCCTGCCAAGCTTTCTCAAAAGACATTTTTCATTTTGAATTTCTCCAAAATCACAATCTCAACAAGTTTACTTGATTAAGTTCAGTGTTATCCATCAATCTTTTTTTATGCAATCAGAAGTGTGAAAGTGGTTTAGCACCTGGCCAAATATTTAGTTAGGCAGTAGCTTATAGTTGGTCTTTCTTTTATTTGTAAAGTCCCAAATGACCAACAATACTATATTTCAACCCAAAACTTTTTCTAATTAGTATTAAAAACTGAAAGAAATAATATCAATAGTTATCGGAAAAAAAATGACTTAGTTTTATTTATGTTTATATGAACTATAAAAGAGAAAAAATATTTACATTCATTTATTTCGACAAAGATATTTTTGCTACAAGTCTTTTGTTCATTATTTACATTATTTGGACTATTGTCCTCATCTTTGTTGCCATATTTGTTACAACATTTCGGCCATTGTACACTCCGGCCTTCTTCAAGTGGTTGCAATGTCGAACTGAACCCTTCAAGGGCACATGGCATATGGTTTTCTAATTTCAATTTAAAACCTGTTAGACTTTTGCTTCAGCTCTACACATTTCAGTTGAATAGAAGATATGTAAACTTCCTTGATTTCATTCAGTCACACAGCCTATGTCTCTTGATTTCACAATCCTGCCAAGCTTCCTCAACAGACATTTTCCATTTTGAATTTCTCCAAAATCATAATCTCAACAAGTTTACTTGATTAAGTTCAGTGTTATCCATCAATCTTTTTTATGCAATCAGAAGTGTGAAAGTGGTTTAACTCCTGGCCAAATATTTAGGTGGTAGCTTATAGTTTATAAATTTCTAGCTTGTAAAATCCCAAATGACCATTAATACTATATTTCCACACAAATTTTTTTTTTTTTTTTTTGAATGTTAAAAACTGAAAGAAATAATGTCAATAATTGCTGGAAAGCTATTTAAGATTTCCAAAAGATAAACGTGGGGAGATAATCTCAAATGAACCCATGCAATAAATCCACTTTAATCTCATTTAGTATTAATTTCATTAATATTAAAAAAAAAAGCTAAATTGAGTTTTCACTACAACTCAAGAAATGTTTCCGGAGAGAAAACATTTTTGTTTCTTCCTCCTTTTCTACAATTTTTGACATAATTATCATCATTCATAATTATCTTTTACCTCAAGTGAAAATTCAAGAAATGAAAATTTACATTAAAAACAGGTCCAAACTTTTTAACATGATTTCTACTTCTGTGTTTAGAAATCTGATTTTGCTTCTCCCCATGTTCCTGTTAATATTTTAGAAATTACCTTCATTAATAAAGTTAAACTTTGTGAATTTAGAACAAATTGTGATGCATTGAATTTATTCACTTCATAAAGGAAGAGCTGATCTCTAATAATTCATATCTAGAAAAACTGCTCAACTGAATAATGTTGCTATGTGCCCAAACATGTAAACAGAAAAGCTGAGAATGATGCTTCTTCTATTAAAGGCTAGCAGTAGAGCCCGGCGTTGCCCGGGGATGTAACAGTAAGAGATAGATCAAGTATCGACCATCATAAAGACTGAAAAATAAAATTGACAAAGATTATTGTTTAAGGTTGACGAACACGCATGTCTTAATTAGTTTTTTTGTTTTGTTTTGTTTTTTTTATGAATTGGTCAAACCCAAACACAAAGAAAAACATTTTCAATCATTATGAGTCTACCGATTGAATAGAATTTTATTATAAACAATTGTCTTGTAAATGGAATTTTTAAAGCATTCTGAATGTAAAAATAAAGAAAAAAGTGTGCAAGACAATAAGAAACACTACCTGCCAAAAAAAAAAAGTGAATTTTGTTGAAATCGGTTGAAAAATGTAGGAAATCCAATCCCATATATAAACGAACACACACACACACACACAAAAACAATCTGGGTTTTATAATAAGTATAACTCGATATGAGTTGTCCCCCTTTCATTTTTGCGATGCCTCTTAATCATGTTTTCAAATTGATTTCATGCAAAAACAATTGTGTTTTTCCAATTTTTGACACTGTCAGAACCACCGCAAAGTAATTTTATGTAGTCCTGTGAAGTTTTGTTGAAATCGGTTGAAAAATGTAGGAAATCCGATCCAATATATAAATGTACAGACATGCACACACAACCTGGGTTTTATAATATGTATGATTGTTTTAATCTTAGAATTGTTTTCCTTTAGTTTTGCTGATATATTTCTTTGCTTGTTATTATTTTCCATTTCTGTATCATATTTGGAGGAATATTCAATGCATGTGTCTTCTTTGATTAGAAAATAATGTTTTGGTTCCTGTTAAATTGAAACTCTTTTTCAGGTGTGAGTGTAAGCATGAAGACTCACTTGAAGGCAATCAAGATCACACTAAAGAACAAGAATCCTGTACAGTTGGAGACATTTTGTATACATGGTAACAACATTTGTGACTTTATTTTGACAGACAGTTTCATTTGAGGCACTCCATTAATTGATGATATGCCAAAAGCCACAGGAAAGGAAAAAAAAAATGGGTAATTTATATTTCACTTTGGCATTTGAAATATTTACAAAAACTGTGCAGAATACAGGAAATTTGGTTTACTACAAATGAACTTTTTTTCTTCTAAGTTTTAAAATGTTTAACTATTTGGTTTAGTTCAATTCTTTAACTTTACAAGAAAGTATATTTATAAACCATAATTTCTTTTGTTTTTTTTTTTATTATCTTTAAGATTAAGTATCAAATGACAGTTTCCTGTTGGGATGTTGTAGAATGATTTAATTCAGATTAAACTAGAAAATTATTTTTCACGTATTTTCATCAAGGTTTTATTCATTTTTCAAGACTCAACAGAAAAAATGAAATTTATTTATTTTAAAAATAAAACTAAATTTAACAAACCTTATTTTTTTTAAAGAACAGGACCGGGAGATATTTAAGAAAGGCTTTAATAAACAAATATCAGAAATATATACCGAACAGAGGACTAAAAGTGTCGGGGTGTAATAATTACATGAATAGTTCCAAATAAGGAAAATGACGCATATAGTAACATCTCCCTTTCCATTTTTTTTTTTTAATACTGAATATCAAGGTAGTTTCTGACAATTCCTTGATGATCATCTTAGTGTCAGTGCATGTTTTGGAACCAAAGCAGAAGACAGATCCTCAAAGTCAGTAAGAACAGGGATATGAATTTCAGAGTTATCCACTGATTTCTGATATTATCTGACTTACATTCGTTTATTTCTGCAGAGATATTTTCAGTACAAGTCTTGTTCTCTGATATTTGTAGATTTGTTCTTTTCATATCTGTTCTCAGCCATTTTTGTTACAGCGTGGTTCACCCTAGCCATATTTACAATTTTCTCAGCACAACAATTCTCTTTATTAAAAGATCTTTCAAAAATAAAATGTAATTTTCTAAAACTTTAGCTTATATAAAGTTTAAAGTATTGCAGAAAAGAATTTTTTTTTAACTCGGAGGTTGATGTTTTTGTGAGGTGTTGACAACTATTGATACTCTTATGTTTGGAAATTTTAAAATCAGGTACATGTGTTTGAGTTAACATCCCTGATTTTCTTTTTAACAATAAAATTAATGTCAAACAACCCACAAGCAATTCACTAGTTTAAATGTTTTCATTCATGTTCATTGATTTGTAACACACTGTGACACTATTTAGCTATGGTAATTGGCTAACTAATTAACCATAGAAATTAAAACAAGAAAATACTGAGAACGGAAAAGAAGATACCCTGAAATTTTTTTTTTTTCTCAAAGACCCGTAAATTGGCATAGACAGAAAAGCCATATGTGAGCTTTTTTGACAATTGATTAATGTTGTTTGTAAAAGAATGCTTGCTGAAACAACACAAGATTCGAAAAAAGCAAAACGTTGAGATATTGGGCAAGGCCATATGTTGGTTATAAAAATTTCGGCATGAGATAATTTGTGATACGGGGTAAAGAGAATCAATATTGTTTTCCCAAGATATCATTTTCTTGAGTGCTGGCAAGGCAGGGCCATATGGCAATGTGTGATTTGTAAAAATTTTGGCATGAGAAAATATTTATTCCAATACCGCGTGGAGAGAACTTTTATTATTTACGTTTTCAAAGTGCTGTCTTCAGGTGCTGACACGATGAGCAGCAATATGGTGATTATAAAATTTTGGGTATGAGAAAAGATATCGTGGAAGACTCGTGATTTGGGAGATAAGAAATCTAATTTCTCAAGAAGCTAAGGGTTCCAGTAAAAGATAACTTCATGAAGGGACCAGATGGCAGACCTTGACAAGTTATTGATGGAATTTGTAAAGGGTGCTGGTTAAGAAGACTCTGAGTGACCAAAAGATCTGAGATTTTAAGTGGCAATGTGGGATTCATAAAAATTTTGGTTGATGGGAGGAAAAAAGGAATTTTGTAAACAAAAATTCTGGGTTATAATTTTAAGGAAGCCAGCTTAACCACACCCACACAGCCGGGATGCCATTGGTCGAGTGTTAGCAATGGTGAGAGGCGGAGGTAATTTGATGAGAAGGATGGGGAAGTTATTAACGCCCGCTGAAGTGATTGTTACGAGGTATCAATGTGAGAGAGAGGGAGCGAGAGTTTAGGAGGATAGCTCTCCTCTGACATCTCCTCACAGGCAATGAGATCCTTCCAAAATGGAAAGTGATCAATTTTCCTGGCCTGACAACAAAGAGATTTATTGTCAAAAATCAAGATTTACCGAAAACCCCAGACGGCATCTAACCCCGCACCGGTTTTTGGTCGGTACGCATATAAATGAACATCCTCAGGCCATTCAAGAGTAGTCAGAGTTGAGCTCTAGTTAGTTACAGTCAGAGCTTGAGTGAGTAGTTCGAGTAGCAGGAACCAGAGTGTTGCCTCGCAGAAGCTGACCGAGAGATTCCACGACTTCTGACTTAGACTATTCTATCAACAGCAAGTTATACTGACGAACGAAGTCAAGCCAGCACCTAAAAACTAAACCAGTTGACTTAGGATACCAGAACTTGCTTAAGAAATGAAGAAGTGTCACGTTCTGTAGAAAACAGGCTGGGAGAAAAACATGCTCCTGTATATAACAGATGGATAAAGTTAATTTGTTATTTTTTGACATACTTGAACCTCTTGGGTTTTTATTTGCTTCTTTTTCTTTACACTCGTGCGATATCATCTCCAGTCTGGACTCATCTTACACTACGGACCGACGCCTGATTTGATCTCATTTACCTAAGATCAAAATCACAACATGGGTAGGTTAGATTTGAGATCGAAGCAGTTACTTCGGTAACCAGACGTTGGAAGTGAGCTGGGAACGACGGAGCTAGTGTTGAACCGCTTGCAGCTGGTGTGAAGCCGTTAGCATCGACCGACCATCCCACTTGGTACTCTGACCAAAGGATTCTGCCGGGTAGCAATGACCAGGATTCAACCCTGGATGAGCCAGTGTCATATATTGGTACCCTGACCAAGGGATTCTGCTAGGTAGCAATGACCACCGATCGACGAGGACACAGGCTGGTGGCAGCAACTAAGGGTCAACCCCAAAACGCCGGTGGGAGAAACATTGGTGTTGTGCCTCGACTGGGAGTTGACCACGGGCCGACAGCTCAGTGTTACAACACAATATTCTATTGTCTATGTATAATCTTATTTTTGCTCTAAATTGTAAAATAAAAATGCTATAAAATAAGACATTATTTTAAAAATCTTTTAATTGCTTTTAGGAATAAGATATTTGATGAGTATTATTGTTTTAATAAGAATTTTTCCAAGAATGGTTTTCATTTTTAAAAAATATTAATGAGAATGATTTATAAAGTTGAACATTTTTTTTTAAATTTCTGCAATAATTTGTACCTGTTACGTGATATTGTTAGCAAGTAAAATCTATATTTACTTATGATAAATGAAAACATTTACTACAATTTATCAACTTGCAATATTTTAAAAAGAATTTTGTGTGTGTATAAACATGCTGATTTTTGTAGATACAGATCTCCATACACATTATTATCAGAAAACAAGGGTGATAACTAAAATTCGAAACCAAACTACCCAAATTCAATAATATTCAATTAGATTACAGAGAATATTTCCTAATTTTTAAAGATCATTGGGTATTTTAAATTTTTTTAAAAATGCATTCATGTTATATTCCTCAAGTAATGTCCTCAGATATGTCCTCTGCAGTAAAATAAACTTCAGTCTGTTAGTCAACCTGTCAACACCTTAAATAAATTGCTTGAAATTAAAACTAAAAAGCTTCCAGAAATATTTTTCCTTCTTAAAAATTCATTCAATAAATTTGTCAAGATATCTAACAATGGAACAAAGTTCTTTTTCTGTGCTGATCATTTTTGACATGATTTATTACTACCCGGCCCATTATACGCTCACCAAAAATATTTCTTTCGAAGAAAAATAGAATATTTATTCACTGCATGAGAAATTTCAAAGCATTTGTAATATATTCTAATACTTAGGTATTACATTTCTTTGAAGGCGTCTATATAAAAGGAAGTTTAAGATTAGAGTTTAGAACTTATAGAAATTACGATTAAATTTTCAATGGCATCTTAGAAGTATGAAACAATACAAAAGATGTTTCATTAAAATGGATAAAAGTCAGCAGTAAATAAATCAGTGTTATTTGGTGAAAATTTCTTTCTTTCTCTATTGAATCATTTAAATTATGGCTGTTACATGGGAAAAATAATATTGCCTAAATATTCGCAAAGGCTTCAGCGGCACACCTCCACTTGATGGTCGAAATTTCTGATGACTCAAATGATCCTTGATCTCACCAGTATGCTATTTGTATTTTCACCACCGGAATCTTTCTTTGTCCAGTTGTAGCACAGTTCTGCCAGAGGTCAATTCAGTGCATAAGTACGGACAAAAATTCAGTCTTCATTGCTCTGTGATCAAGAAACACAACATGGGGAAGAGCAGATGAGGGAACAAAGTGGCCAGCAGATAATCAGCAGTTGACTGGCAGCATAGGAAGGACCCCAGATCGGCCGTGTTACATCAACAGTTATGAAACTTTATCTCACCCTCAGCAGTTATGAAATTTAATTTTTCCAGCAAGCATCTTCAGCAAACATAAGGTTAAAACTAAAGTACCTAAACGATAAAATAATAGATATTAGATGGCGGGAAGTTTTTGTCATGTAATAAAAATTATATTGGTTCACTTAAAACTAGAAAAAAATTACATCACTTCTGTTCTTCCGTATGATAATTTCCCCCTCATGTTAGCTGTCAATATGCTGATGAAACAATCACTCATTGCTGTCAGTAATCACCGTTGTTAAGACCTGTTTTCTCTTTTAAACTACATTTATTTTGAGAAGAAAATAAGTAATGTTTGTTTCCAAATATATGAAATAAACTTCAAATATCTTTTGGAAGAAGGTATAATTGATTTTTACTACATTTTTAAACAGAGAATTTAACTTTTGTTTACAAATTTCTCTAAAAGGGTGGAATTTGATGGTACTTTCACTGACTCAAAAAAAATCAAGATTTTAACTAAAATTTCAGACGAGGTTGGAAAGATTAAAAGTGTAAAAAAATAATCAAAAATACTTTGGTCATTCCTCTTAATATAAATATTCAGACGATAAAAAAAAATGTTTTCATCAAGTTTGGGGCCTTTTGTGCATCAGGGTATGCTCTTTTTTTTAGCAAATTAGTGGAGTTAGCTAATTTAAATGTCTTCCTTGAAAGAAATTCGGTTACATTTTGGTTATATTTTAAATATAATAGCCTTAAGGCTAATTAAAAGAAAAATGAATTTCCGTATATAATTAAAATTTTGTAGGTACTTTTCATTAAAAAATGAACATAGCCTGATGAAAAACTTCCCAAACTAAAAAAAAAAACGTTTTTCCATCAAAATCCTTATGTTATTGTTAAAAGGAAAGACCAAATTCTTTATTATTATTATTTATAAAAACATTTTTAATCCTTACTAGCATGCTTGAAATTTTGCTTAAAAACATGTTTTTTCTTTAAATCTGTTACTTCCCTTACCTAATTTTATTAAATATTGAAAAATTAATTTCAGCCTGTACATATTTATATAAGTTAAAAGTAGGACACCTTGGAGAATTTTAGTAAACATTTTTTTTGTCAAACATCAACAACCATTTCCCGAAAATCTGCTCTGAATCGTAAAATAAGAAATGCAATAAAACTATGACATTATTTAATTAGGTAAGCTTTTAATTGCTTTTATAAATAAGATATATTAAGAACACAATTGTCTTAAGAAAAAACTTTTTCGAGGAATAATTGTTTTTTTTTTTTATTTTTTTTTTTAACTGCTACTCATTTCACAAAAATCTGCTTCGAATCATAAAATAAAAAATGCAATAAAACTGACATTAATTTGATTAGAAAAGGGTACCATTGTCTTAAGAAAAAATCAACGAATAATGAAATTTTACAAGAATTGTTTTCATTTTTTAAATTTTAATTATAATATTTTACAATTTTTCATTAAAGTTCTACATTACTTTCATCTTAGGTGATATTGCTATTAAGTGAAAACTATATTTACTAATAAAAAATTGAAAAATTAATACAAACCATTTGGCATCAAGATTTTTAAAATAATTTTAAATTTTTTTATGTATATAAAATATAGAACTTGCTCATTTTTAAAAGTATGATAGACCATACATGACATTATCGGAAAGTAAGAGCGACGACGATAGTAAACTTAAAGTCAACATTACTAAAATTAGATTACGAATAATATTTTCCAACATTTTTAAGTTTACTGAGTACTTAAAAGTTTATTAAAAAAGGGCTCACTCATCATTTTCTTAATTTATATTTTAACAGCCTTCATAGAGCAATAAAAATGTCAACACCTTATCAGTACCTTTCATTGCTTGTCAATTATGTAAGAATGACTGTCCTCAGTTAAATATCACTGCTACAGTTTGTTTTAAAAATCCATTTCTGTGTTATTTTAAACTTAAAGTAAATATTTTTTTCAAATCAGATCAATTATACTTTACATCATCTAATATTCTTTAAATAAAGTTTCAGAAATGTATATTTTATTTTTGAAAGATTTTTTAATACAGAGAATTACATTATGATGAAAGACAACTAAAATGGTTGCTAATCAGCTATTTTAGAAAAAAAAGAAAAAATCTATTCCAATCAATATAACTTCTGTTTGAAATACACCAAAGTATTTTGCTTACCGGAAATAATAAAGCTATTCCTTTACTTTTCACTTAAAGCTAAAATCAAAGCTTCAAGAAAGCCTTTTCATTTATAAAAAGTCATTTTTAACCTTGTTATAAAATAAAATAAGACATATCTCGGCTGATTTACAGGCAAATAAACTAACATACTCAAGAGCGAGAGCTGGATGTGAATGGAACAAGGTCCCGTCACAAAATGACCATTATCGTCATCTACGCATAAGCCCGACGCACGAGTTCCGGTCGAAAAATAAAATAATATTTTAAAGTGTTTCTATTTTTCGACCAATAAAAATACTTCCCTCCTAATTATACTCGCGTTGTTTTTCGAGCCTTTTAAGCCAAAAAAAAAAAAAAACGCCATAAAAGGGGTCATACGGAAGTACAACAGGAGGCCAGGGAAGAGACCTGTCGCGGTCAGCAACAGCCAGCGGCAGAGTAGCAACACGCCAACCAGCGAGAACTACTATGAGAGATCAACCCAGATCTTCAGCCGGCCTATGAACTATACCACAAGGTAGCTGTCCCAAAACCACATGTTCATATTGAAATAAATCACGTAAATCTATTTCTGCTGTTGTTGTATTTCTTTCTTGCAACCATACGCTTGTCTATAACAACCTTAAGTATCAAAAATTAGTTTTTAAGCATTTTTAAAACATTGTAAACAGATTTGAAAAATCTCTTGTATTATCTTAATTAAAAGGTGCTTGTTGCGAAAAAGTTCTAAAAACTTAGCAATCAATTTTTTAATTTTTATTTATTATTTTGTGGTAATGCTATGTATGAATGTACCTATTTAAAAAAAAAATTGTTATATTTACAGACAAAAAAAAACAAAAGATTCTTTCTTTTTTTTGTCAACAAAGATTCGTATATCCACTTGTAGCATACAACCAGTTCGTAGTTAGACACTTGAATTCAAATGAATGTGGATGTCTACTTGGTAGAACTCCGCAGACTGTCAACCTTGTACAATGCAATGTCTGACCATGAACTTGTGTATGCATTTGTAGCAGGGTGGCCTGAGCAGAGAGGGATGGGTAGTTTGCATTTCCTCTTGAATGGATGCACAGGATGTCAACCAGCTGTTAGAGCAACTCAAGGACCATACTGAATTATTATGCACCTTTGGCAACCACGAAACCTGAGTGACAGGTTACAAAGCTGACTTTGACCAATGATCCACAGAGAGATAGTGTCTGTTCCAGATGTGGTGGTGCTAATCACTTGGATAGAAATTGTTTGAGTCCATGAACTGGGCAAAGTGGGATCCAGCGAGTAGACAAAACCACATGTTACTACCACTGTAATAACCTGGGCCATATATCACAGAAATGCCAAAGGAACAGACATGAACATCAGTCCCATTTAGATGTTGTTCTACCTCTAGTTGTAGTCAACATATTGGCCAATAGGGAATTGTGACTCATACTGACTCTGGCTGCTCTCAGTTTGCCATTAGTGCTGAATGATGCCGGTCATGGATCAGGTAGCACATGTGAAGATGATTGGTGTCAGAATGTGTGGATGGCTACATGTGGAGACCAGGTTCATGAAGCAGTAAAAAAAAAAAACAGTCACAATTCAATAACACCATACAATATTTTAAATAGAA
Source organism: Acanthosepion pharaonis (assembly GCA_903632075.3). Lineage (NCBI taxonomy): Eukaryota > Metazoa > Mollusca > Cephalopoda > Sepiida > Sepiidae > Acanthosepion > Acanthosepion pharaonis. The sequence goes on along the minus strand of CAHIKZ030005432.1, from coordinate 1,551,279 downwards.
TTCTCTTTATTAAAAAAAAAAAAATCCTTCAAATATAAGTAGTCATGAAGGTACTTAAAAGGTGCAGACTCCTTATCTAGAGGTGTGACAATTTGTTTCACAAGGCCCAATTTTAAATGCAGTGGATGAAACAATGATTTCTGGGGGGTCCAGCAGTGGCTCTCATTTGATGATGTTCCTTCCCACATTGGTCTCAGTCTGCTGTGGCCAGTACTATCTGTGTTAGTGTGCCGCAGAATCTCCATTGTCCCAAAATCATAGATAACACATAAACTTTGTAAAAAAAGCACCTTGGAGACACATCAGAAAGATCACCATTTTGAAATCTTCGATAATCTCCCAATTGTACTCTTCATATTTCAAGGCATCTAGCAAGATCTTGATACTGCTGTATTCCTGTTTGAGCAGCATGAGTGAGCCAGGGGAAGAGATAGATACATGTTCCTGTTTTGAGGCTCCTGGATGAGATGTCGATGAAGAGGTGACACTCTCTGGGGTTACAGACGATTCCAAAACCCATCTTGACATGTGAAAAGCTTGAAAACACTGTTGATGTTTTCTCTGACCTGCAACTTTCACACTATCATTGAACAAATTCTACTGCTTGAATCTCAACACCAAAAGGTTGACATTAGACTATGTGAGATAAAGATCTCTAATCATGTCATTGATGTATTTTGGTTGGGGTTGTACGGGTTTCTCTCCTCGGCTGCACCTCTTTAATCTAGATCAATGACTTCATCCTCTTCTGAAGATAGTTGCTCTCTCTCTTTGGATTAGTGGGTAGAGACAGTGTGACACTGAAGTGATTGATAATAGAAAGTTTGGATATATGAGAGCAGGTCCATTCTTGCCAGCACAAGGTATGGAAGGGTCCAACATGCAGAAGAAGCTTGGATAGTCAGTTGCTTCCCCCCAAATTCATGGAATTGTGAATATCAGAGCTCTGTTTCCCCTTAGTCTGAGTCACAAAAGCAAAGTTTGAAAGGAATAAGGATCATTTCTTTTGCTCTCTAGACAGAAGCAATTATCAAGTAATGATGGGGTAAACTGTTCATGTTCCATATGTTAACTTATCCAAGATGTCCGCTGAGTATTGAAAATGGAATGAGAAAAGTCTATGTAAAAAAGTAGGTTACAATGGCTAAAACATTGCATGTATAGAAACCAAGATGAACTGGCTGACTGACTTGACTCCACTCTCTCGACTGACTGTTTTATTACAGCAGCATCAAGCATGGTGGTGGACACTGTAGCTGTAATAGTCCCTTGTGTGATGGCCGATCTGCAACTCTGTTATGGTGACAAGGTCATGGCGGTGGTAGTAGCAGCGTCCTGCATGACAGCCGACTTGTCAACTCACTTCACCCAGCTCCAATAGAGATGAGACATAACTACATGGGGTGGACTGTTCAAGTTCCATTTTCTATGTTAAGTTATCCAAGATGTCCGCTGAGTATTGAAAGTGGAAGGAGAAAAGTCTGTGTAAACAAGTGGGGTACAATGGCTAAAACATTGCAAGTATAGAAGCCAAGATGCTGGTTTGAATAGAGTGCAGATTATGTCATAAAATGCAATAAAGATGAATTTACTGCAGTTTCAAGAGGAATAGACAAAAGTGAAAGGAACATAAAACTTTTATTTTTTAATAAAAGTTACAATTTTCCTGGTTTAAGGAGTAAGAAAAACTACATATGAATAATAATAAATTCATGTTTTCACTTCAGCAAATAGTCTTAATGCTTAAATTTTGCTATCATAGTTTCAATATTAACTAGGATCATTTGGCTGTAAATTGTCATTAGATTTTCATAAAGATATTGAATATGTTTCCAGTGGTTTTCCTTCTTGATGCATAATAAATGGTTAGTGCATAATGAAAGGGAGTTGTTAATTAAATAAGACAAGACTTGAATCTTCACGCCAATCATTTCCTCTAAGCCTGTCTATGATATGGAGGCCTTGTGTTTATCCCACACCCAGGTGTAAAATACTTACCTGACATTCTCTCCAGTGTGTGAGAGACTACCCAAATCATTTCTTGGGCTGTTGTTTGTATATCCATCTCTTCAACATTGTTCTCTTGCTTGCTATACTGGATGCAGGTGTCCTTCTGTTCTGCACTGGGTAACCTTAAATCAACTCTGACACTTGGGTTCATTGGACGGTCAATTGTGAAATTTGTGTGTAGCCTGTATCTGGTATAATACCATACATGGTTTTGAATTTAAGGTTGCTTTTTTCCAACTCTAAAACTCAGCTTGCTGATTTTGTTTTATTTGATGAGAATTTGCATTATACAATTTATTTCTGCCATAATAAACTGTATTACACTGTTAAATTGTGGATTAGTAGTTAACTTTAAGTTCACACAAGAGAGACATAAGAGCACATGCAGAGTGGAGAAACAATTTCCTATGAAGTTAGAATTTAAACAAATTCAAATCTCAAAACCAATCCGAAAACTCATTGTGACAAGAAAGATTTGCACTGTGAAATCTGTGGATTGAAGTGTTCAAAAAATTCCATTCTCAAAAACCACATGTTAACACACACTTGCAACTGGGAAATTTGGATTTAAGTCTTTATGCAAGTCAAATCTCAAAATACACATGTTAATAAACATTGGAGAAAAACTATTCCATTGTGAAATCTGTGGCTTTAAATCTCAAAATTCATCTCTCAAAAAACACATTTTAACACACACTGGAGAGAAATCTTTCCACTGGGAAATACGTAGTTTTAAATTTTCCCAGAATGAAAATCTCAAAAAACACATGTTAACGCACACTGGTGAGAAACATTTCCACTGTGAAATCTCTGGATTTAAGAGCTCCCATAATATAAGTCCCAAACAACACGTTATCACACACTGGAGAAAAAACATTTCCACTGGAAAATTTGTGGATTAAAATTTTCCCTGAATGGAAATCTCAAAAAACACATGTTAACGCATACTAGAGGGAAATGTTTCCACTGTTAAATCAGTGGATTCAAATTTTCTCGAAATGCAAGTCTCAAACGACACATGTACACATTGGAGAGAAACCTTTCCATTGTGTTACCTGTGGATTTACGTTTTCCCAAAATTCCCAACATATGTATAGACCCACTGAAGAGAATAATAGTGATACAAATTTAATCCAATATTTAACCAGAGATCTACACAAAAACATTATCAAAGTTCAACTTAGATAATGTTACTAATAAATATACCAATATACAGAATGTCTATATTACAAACTTGAGTTTTGCAGCAAAGTTTGGATCAGAGTAGACAGAATCCATAAGCCATTAGAAACATCATATACAGGTCCTTTGGAATTTCTTGAATGGATGCAAAAAAAATTTTCTTAGAAAAATGAATAATGATGATTAATCAACAAATCCATCCAACACCAAACTCAGAAGAGAATGTAGAAGATCACACTTCCAGTAAATTTAAAAATAAATCTGGTAGATCAGTTTCTCCGAAGAAGCAGTATTATTATTTTTATTATTAACATGCTCTGCTCTGGGGGTTGGGTCGGGGGTGTCTGTATCGGCTTCTCTTAAGACAATAAAAGAAATGGCTACTCTAGAGGTCTCTTTAACAGCATTGCTGTAACGTGCCCTCTGATTGGTTAATAGATGAGCCAATGACAGCCTTGCCTCGTTTCCACTTTGGCAGACAATTTAGAAACTCTTCCACTTTTGACAAGGGACAGCCAACCAGTAAAATGTACTAAGCTGGTTTCTGATCTACAACCAAGTGGAAACCTCGGCGAACATCTGCGTACCATATTGAATAAATATCTCTCTTCATTAGTGTTGTAACATTGAATTTGAGATCTGATATAATGATATTTCACATCAATATGCTTAGATCTTTGATGGTGAATAGGGATTTTTGCTAATTCGATAGCACTTTGATCATCAGCACATTTATATAAAAGCCAAGACCCACCTTCGTACGCATATTATTCGTGATTTGTTGTTTGCTGATGATGCGGCTCTTGTAGCAACATCCTTTGAGGAGGCCCAACATCTAATAAATCGTTTCTCTGCTGCATGTAAAGCATTTGGTCTTACACTTAGCATAAAGAAAACTGAAGTTGTGCACCAACCTTGTCCTACTCCGAAGTAATTCCGTGGTGAGAAACAAAAACCATCAGTCTACAAATTTCCAGAGAGACCATTGAGAGTAGAAGACAAACCCCTGAACTATGTAAAGTCTTTCACCTGTCTTGGTAGCAAAGTCAATTACAGTGGAACTTTAGATGATGAAATCATGCATCAGATTGCTAAGGCTACCAGTGCTTTCGGCAAACTTCGCCATCGCTTATGGAATGAGCGGGGTATTCGACTGGATACGAAAATTCGGGTTTACAGAGCTGTTGTACTTGTGATCCTTTTGTATGGCTCAAAGTCATGGGCTCCATACAGGTACCATATACACCAGCTAGATGTTTTCCATAAAAACTGTCTGCGTGCAATCTGTGGAGTTAAGCTTCAAGATAGGACATCTAACGTAGACCTGTTTAACAGGTGTAATATTGGAGGAATCGAGACTTTTATCATACAGTCTCAGTTATGGTGGACTGGTCATGTCTTGAGAATGTCTGATGACAGGATACCCAAGATCCTAATATACAGCTAGTTAGATCAGGGCTACAGGAATGTAGGACGCCCATAGCTAAGATACAAAGACAAGCTGAAAAGCAACTTGTCAGTAGTCAATATACCACATAACACCCTTGAGCGCTTAGCTTTGGAGCAGGTAGGATGGAGAACAACGTGTTTTAGTGGACTCAGCAATTTTCAGTTTGCTTGTCTGAATCATCTTCAAGAAGCGAGAGCAAGATCTAAAAGGTCAGCCAATCTAACAGTGATCTCATCTCACAATTGCTCCATATATGGCCTCCTTTGCAAATCACTAGTGGGCCTTAAATGCCACTTAAGATTAGCGCATAAACTTTCATAACTGAATCAATAAGCTGGCAGATCCTCATACATTGAAACCCATGGGAAAGTCCATTATATATATATATATATATATATATATATTTTTACTTCATTGCCTTTTGCATCATGATATAACTGTTTTAGAAAATTTGCTTCCTGCATTAATTACACAAAGTACCGTCGCTTTATGAACATGTGAAACTGAATATATTTCAGCTTCACATGTCGATAAAGCGACGATACTTTATTTTCTTGATTTCCATGACATTAATGAACCATCATTATTTAATTAATTAGTTGGTAATATCCAGAAATACTTCTATTTTCAGAACTTACCCAGTCAGAATCACAATAGCCAATGAAATTCAAATTATTTTCATATTTCTTAAAAGTTAGACCATAATTAAGAGTTCCTTTAATTTATTTCAAAACAAGTTTGCTCAGATTTAAATGTGCATTTATGGGTTTTTACAAATATTGAGACAACTTAGTAACTGCATAGCATAGATCATGTCTGGCACAAGTCATTACATAAATTAAACTGCTAATTATTTCTCTGTATAATCTGTTATTTGGTAATCCTTTTGAATCTGTATTACTCTTATTAAAACTTAGGTCACACGGTACAGCCTTTGGATTACAAATGTCCATTCCAAATCTGTTTAAAACTCCTTGTAAGTATTTTGTTTGACTCATTTTAATAATAACATTATTAAATTCAAATTCTATTCCTAAGAAATAAGATAATTGACCAAGATCTTTCATTTTAAAATTTTGGGATAAGTTCCTTTTTATATCATTCCTTCTGTTGTAGCATACCTACGGACGATAATGGGTATGTCCCCATTCACCTAAATACTGTATGTCGGTCTGCTGTTGGAAATTCGTCTCCAGCTGTGCTGGTCAAACTCTCTGCCTCCTAGCAGGGAGGATCCCCAGACGAGGCTATGTTGAAGGGCAAACAGCTACTCAACACCATTTTATATGAGGTCAACAGGAAATTTTTTGGCCGAACCTATGGGCTCGGATACTCCACATTAAATTTGGCCTTGTGCCACATCTGACCATGAGGGGCTGTTGGTAGATATCCTGCAGTTGAAGATTCATTGTGGAATTCACTTGACTGACTTCTAGCAGTTGACTATTTCTTCTACGCGCCGCTGGCAAATCTTTTATGTGTTGTTCTTGTCCTAAGTATTATCGTTCATTACCAACCTTTGCGTGATTATTCTATTCATTAACCTTCCCTAACAGTTAGAGAGAGATATGTATTTGATATTTCATGTTATTTAAATGTTCTTTTTGTCATATGTTATTAGAACTGGACGCTCATTTTGTACACTTGTAACAATTCTAAACAAAGGCGTCAAAAATTGTCATTGAGAGCACTACGGCATTTTAGTTTATGGACGTTTGACAGTGAAGCCGACAAAAAGAATCTAGCAATAACTTGGCAGAAGTTCAGAAGACAATTGTAACCGTAAATAGATTTCAGAATTAAATGGTTCTATATGCAAGAATATATACAGATAGGTGTTGAAAACATTGTGTAATTCATGGCAACATGCCGATTACAAATATGCCAATTTTCGGATGCACAAGAAATTGAAGTGTGCCTAATTAAATTATTGCAGGAACGAGACACCCAGAGTTGAAAAAACAGCTACTGTCAAAAGGTGAGACACTCACACTTCAAGAAGCCCTAAACGTTTGTAAGATCCATGAATCTTCACAAATCCATATGATGCAGCTTAGCTGAACTACAAGACCAGTGTAGCGGGCGGTCCAGTGGCCCCGTATCACGGAAAGGGGTGAACGAGGTCACAAGAGGCCCGCTAACATTTTTGAAGACGTTAAATCTGACCGTGAAACAATATGGACGACAGAACGAGGATATATATGATATATAGAGGTTTATTCTAAAAGGAAAAGGAAATGAAGATGGTCGGAAACGGTGGAGGTGCTAGATGCTGCAGGAGTGCTGGATACTGCAGGAGTGAGCTGGAAACTGCAGGAGTGAGCCGGATGCTGCAGAAGTTGCAGGAGCGAGCCGGAAGCTGCAGAAGTGCTGGAAGCTGCAGGAGTGAGCTGGAAACTGCAGAAGTTTTAGTGCAGGCATTGATGGTCGAGGTTGGCGTTGGTAGTTGCTAGGATCATCGTTGTTGGGGGTTGAAGCTGATGTGGGTTGTTGCCAGGATGATCGCTTGGAGGTTGTTGATGTTGAGTGATGCCAGGATGATCTTTGTTGGTTGTTGAAGCTGAGTCGTTGCCAGGGTGCCAACTAGTTGCTGCAGTTCATGTTGCCAACTCGTTGTTTGTCATTGCCGGGGTGCCAACTTGTTGCAGCAGTTCGTGTTGCCAACGTTGTTTGTCATTGCCGGGATGCCAACTTGACGTGTTGGGAAGGAAGAGAGAGAGAGAGAAAGAAAGAAAGAAAGTTCCCAACTATCGTCAAGTTGGCAGACAAAAAAAAGTGGGAGCGTAACTTAATACACAGCCCGTAGATCGGCGCCCTTAGCCAATGAAGGCCAAGGTGCCTGTGTAGACGACCGTTGCGGCCGCCGACAGCCTCCTCAAAGCTTGGGAGAAATCACTGTCTTGTGTCGAGGGGGACCAGCAAGAGAAATTGGCTAAGCTAACCGAAAAGTCTCTATAAAAAAATACTACAAGGTTAGCCAAAGATAACTATGGTCTAAAAATGACTAGAAGTATATTACACCTAGGTTTGTAATATAGCCTAACTAAAAAAGGGGATTTGCTAGTCCCTCCGACAATAGTATACACAAAAAATTAATGTTAGTAGGCACAATATTGATTACCGTCCGCATACAAGATGGAGTAGGACTTGTCCTGACAAAAATGGCATCCAAAATTAAGGCCTGAAATAAGAAAATATTATAAGCAAAAGCATGATTTGAAGCATAAGAATGATATGCATTCATTAAATCAATTCAAAGAGGATGTGATGTATGGACAAGTTGAAGAAATGTCATTCAGTACAATCCCCCAAAAAGGATAGAAATGAAAACAGAACTGAGGAATTTGCATTTGTGGTACCTAAGGTTTAAAATGAATTTTTACAAATGAAAATATTTCCAGAAGCTTTTATCTTAGTTTTAATTTCAATATAATAGATTAAATTTAATATTGCTAATAAGTAAAATAATTTGTTCTATTTCAAAACTAATTCAAATTGACTGGAAGAAATTTTTTTTTGTTAAAAAACTGGTTTCAGCATCATTTTTAGCCATTGTTTATTAGAAAGTCATTCTCTATATTAAAAAGATCTAAAAACAAAAATACTTTTCTGAAACTTTATTTGAGAAATATTAGCTGATTTAAAGTTCAATTAATCTGCTTTGAAACAAATATTTTCTTTCAGTAGGTACCTTCAGTAATTCACTGAATTTTACACTTATAATAAGCGTTGTGTGAGCGAAAAATGGGTAACCTGGAAGACAGAACTTGTCGCTGTTGTTGTTACTGCTGTAGAGGTTAATTTCTTCTTTGCCTCAGCAAACGTGAATTCAAAGGAATACATTGGATTTTATTTTGGGTAAATAAATGTATAATTTATTTACATATATACATTTAAGCAGATATTTATTATTATGTCTACATATAACCATCAATTCATTTCACTTGTTTAATAAACTCGGGTTATTTAAGTGTTTTAAGGTAAGTTTTTAAGCAACAAGACATAAGTTACATCTACTTCCTTTCCCCGTACCTCTACGAAATGTAAACAAAAAGAGCATAGCATGATGAAAAAGACGCCAAACTTGACGAAAACAAAATTTTATCGTCTAAGAGTCTAATGTTCATATTAAAGAGGAAAGATCCAAGTATTTTGGTGGTATTTTTTTTTTTTACATTTTTTAATCGTTCCTAGCACGTCCGAAATTTTCGTTAAAAATCTTGTTTTTTTTTTTGTCAAAAAAAAAAAAAAAGGGACAGATAATCATTTTCAATCATTTTTTTCCATTTTATAAACAAGATGAAAATCTCACTTTGACATTCTTTTAGAAATCAATTATCATTTTTTCAAAACCTATTTTAATAAAATCAGAAATTATAATGTTTTTTAAAATATTTTGAACCAAGCTTAACTTAGCTTCTGCGCCGAAAAAATGTAATTTGAAAATAAAACAAAGCTGGTCATAACCTTTCGTGTCACTTGACAGGTGACGAAAGACATTTTCATGACGTTTATAACTTACTTACGGGAGGATAATTCTTTCTACGTATGGTAGGAAGTGAAATTATTTAGATTTAAGTGAACAAATTATTTACCTCGTTACTTTTAAGGAAAACTTTCAGCGCTCTAATTTTTTAATTCTTTTTTTTGTACTTAGCTTTCATCTACGTTTACGATGCATTATGGAAAATAAAGAAATTAAAAAATAAGACTGTGGCTTTTAACTAATTTTATAATATTTTTTAACAACTTTATGTAAAAATCTATTATAATTAAAGAAATAACAAATAATAATTGTATTAAAAATTCAATTTTCATTGAAAAAATTTTTTGCTTTCAGAAAATATTGTCCATATTCATAAAAACAAATAAAAACATTTGAAATTAAATAATATCTTTGTTTTATTGAGTTTTCTATGTTACAATTCAGAGCTGATTTTCAGGTACTGCGGATCCAATAAAAAAAAACATGATTTGCATTCTTCAACAAAGCCTTGTGCTTTTAACTATTGTAATCACTAAACCCGATGTGATCGAATTTCTAGAGTTTTTCATAAAATTAGTTATGGGGGTGTTAAATATAAAAAAAAATATTTCTGCCATGACTTTAAAATATAAAAGAAGATATTTATAATAATTTCGATCATCTATGAATAGTTTCTGAAAGTTTCATTAACATCCGACAATTATTTTTATTTTTGCAAGATTTTCCAAATTAATGTGTAATACAAAAAAAAAAACGTGCTAAAAATTGTCTATGTTATTATACTAGTTCCGGTTGGCACAAAGAGAAACATGGTTTTTTTTAATCAAAATTTAGAATTTTCTAAAAAGAAGGAAAATTTTTTAAAAATAATTAAAAAAAACTTTGGTCTTTCCTCTTCATAATAACATAAGCATTTAGACGGTAAAATTTTGTTTTCATCAAGTTTGGCGTTTTTCTTCTTTTTTTTTTTTTTTAGCGATTTCGTAGAGGTACCTTACTATATCCCAGTTGAGATGCAGAGAGAGACTATCGTTAACACTAAAATAAATGAATCTTATTTACGTGTGACATTCATGAAATCTGATGTGTTAAATAAATGTCATTTTTGCTAAGGAAAAAGTAAGAATTACTTTTTTTAGCAAATTCTGTTAATTATTTCTCAAATTTACTCATCTTGGATAAATATTGAATTTTTAAGGTTTTTAATTGTAACTTGGTTGCTTTCACTTTCGTCAATAGTAAAAAATTTTGAAAAATCAAAAAACCAAAAATGATTGAAATTGCTATATATACAATATTTTGGTATATTTTCTGTTTCAAAATTTTTAATTGCAGTTTCTTTTAAAATAGGAAGTTTTACTGATTACGAAATATTCCCATGAAAGATATTTCAAGTCCAACAATAACAGCAACTTAATCCTGTTTTTTTTTTTGTTTTTTTTTTTTGTTTTAGATTTTCAGGGCGAATCTAAACTTTTTCTAAGTTAGACACAGATCCCTCCCACAAAAGAGCATTTGAAAAAAAAAGTTGAATTAAATTAAAAGTTGAAAGAAATTCGGCTACATTTCAGGTTATTTTATTTGAAGGCTAATAGCGACTATAGCCTAAAAATGTAAATGAATCCGAATTAATTTCGGTAATATAAATAAAGATTTTAAAAATTGGCCCGTTTTCTCGTACTTCCTTGACTCATCATTTGCAAGGAACAACTTTTCTTTTTACACCGTTTACTGTAATTGTTTTCTTCAGAAAAACGGATTGAAATTACGATACATTCAATATTCTGACATTTTCTGTCTTCAAATAATTAATATTCTTTAATTTCAATTTCTTTAAAAATAGGATTTTTTTTTTATTGATTCCAAAATATTGTCGATTTTGAGAAAGAAATGTCAAGCAAGTCCAACAGCAAAAGCAAATTTAATGAATCCTTATGAAAAGGTTGCCCTAAAAAGGTAAGTTTTAGACGAAATGCCAGGTACTTTCGAAAAGCCCCACAAAAAACGCTTTTTAAATAATTTATTAATTGAAATGTCTTCTTTAAAAGATATTGGTTTACATTTCGGTTTTATATCTATATAGGTCAATAACCGCTACCTTAAAAAATACGGAACCCCAAATGTACAATAATATTCCTAATAATAAAGAATGGCATTTTTAATTTATGTTTAAAAATACTTAACCAATAATTTAATAATATTTTAATTGTAATACGGTTTTAAACTTATGAATAATTTTATTTTTATAAGAAATAATTTTTTATTTTGCTTTTTGTACTTTTTTGAGTATTAAATTCCTTTTACTTTTTATTTCATACCAGTTTGTTATCATAAATATCTAAATGCACCCAATGTTTTTTGTTGTTTTAATGGTTCTGCATTTAAAAGTTATAGAATTATCTTATTACTTTTTTCAATCAGGAAATGTAGTCAAAGACGGCAATTCAGAATTATTTCCTTTTTGAACATCCATAACATTTGCTAAAATGAAAAGAAAAGTCAATTTCTTAAAAAAAAAAAAAAAAAAAATTGTTCACACAGGAAAATAGCAGTAAACTTTAAATGTTTTGATTTATTGTTCATGTGTTTATTTAATTAGAAGTAAATTTAAAAAAATAATAAATACTTGTAGATTTGTTTTCTGTTGAATTATGGAAGCACCAGCTGTTGGAAAAAATTATTTTTTGAATTTCATCAAATTATCTTTTGTGAGATTTCAGATGAATTTTCTCTATTGTCATATCAGATAATCTTTTTTTTAACTGTCAAGGATTTATATATATATATATATATATATATATATATAAATAAAAAAAAATCATAGAATATCTCTCCATATTAAAAAAAAATACATACAAGATATTGAAAAAGGCAGAAAGGGGACAGACCCCATACAAAAATATTTCCACAAAGTTTTCTAATAAAATAACCTATTCAGTATCAGTTATATGCCATGTGATCATGTATCTTTTGATACATGCCTGACGAGGCAGATTTTTTCCTACAGTAGTTTGCCATTTCTTTCTGTGGTAGACCAGTTGCCATCCAAGGTCTATTCTGCTATTCACCCATAGCTGGGGGAAGAAGAGGATTCATACCTTTCCCAAGGGTATTAGCACATAGGTGAATGTAATGGATTTGACTGGAATTCGAACTTGGCTCTCTGATTCCTCAACCCAAGCCACTATCCATTACTCTACCATGCCTCCTATCTGTGTGTGTAAACGTTTCAGATAGAGTATATTAGTAAAAGGACAATATGAATAAAGACAAAAGGAAAACTTCGCCAATGTGTTTTGTCTCCAGAGGGAGTTTATCAAGGCAAATGCAAGGATTTTATTTCATAAGAAATATATATATATATATATATATAAACTAGCAGTAGAGCCCGGTGTTGACTGGGGATGTAACAGTAAGAGATAGATCAAGTATCGACCATCATAAAGACTGAAAAATAAAATTGACAAAGATTATTGTTTAAGGTTGATGGACACGCATGTCTTAATTAGTATTTTTTTTTTTATGAATTAGCCAAACTCAAACAAAAACATTGTTTTCAATCGTTATGAGTCTACCGATTGAATAGAATTTTATTATAAACAGTTGTCTTGTAAATACAATTTTTAAATCATTCCGAATGTAAAAATAAAGAAAAAAGTGTGCAAGACAATAAGAAACACTATCTGCCAAAAAAATAAAAAGTGAAGTTTTGTTGAAATCGGTTGAAAATTGTAGGAAATCCAATCCCATATATAAACGAACACACACACAAACAACCAACCTGGGTTTTATAATAATAAGTATAACTTGATAACTCAATATTAATAAGTATAACTTGATATGAGTTGCCCTCCTTTCATTAATGCCTCTTAATCGTGTTTTCAAATTGATTTCATGCAAAAACAATTGTGTCCTGTGAAGTTTTGTTGAAATTGTTTGAAAAATGTAGGAAATCCGATCAAATATATAAGCGTACAGACACACTCACACACAATCTGCATTTTATAATAAGTAAGATATACACACACACACATACATGCAAGAGAAAAAAAATTTATTGGTTTATCAAAATTATAAATTAATTCCAAACTAAAATAATTTAAATGCTAATTTTCATTAAAAAAAAAAAAAATTCAAGCCATCACTCACTTTCATTTAATAGATATTGAATTGTGTCGCGACATGTGTGGAATTTTATGTCATCTTTGTTTTTATATTTGTGTGTGTATGTGTGTATATATATTAATAAAACTTGGATAAAAGAGCAATTGCTGCCCAAATACACAAGTACATATATATATATATATATATATATATATATATATATATTTTTAGTTATTTTTTACTTTGTTTTATTATATATATATATATATATATATATATATATAGTGTGTGTCATCCACAGACTGATTCACTGTATCACAGCTCATCAATGTGGCTAGATATCAGATTGCCTCAAGCCAGGATTGAAACCTAACCAATTTGGCATCAGTCGGAGATTTTTTTCAGCAGAGAAGAAGGTGAATTTTTACGTATTTTAGAATTAACATGCCAGTGGCTCAGAGTGCTCAATTCATAGAAGAGGTTTTGCATCAGCAGTAGCAGTCACTGTTTACAAATTTGCACTTTTCCTTCTAAAGTGCTCAACCAAAATTTTATTTTGTAGGGGGTGTCTAATATATATATATATATATATATATATATATATATGTGTGTGTGTGTGTATGCATGCATAATTACAATTTAGTCTTTTAGCTTTCGGGGAATGTCTCGCTGATGTTTAGACCATCTCAGTATGGTGTGAGGTGTTTTGGCCTATGCTGCACGTAGGCAGGTTTAAGCTGCCTGTTCTGATTGCAGTCTTTCTGCCTAGGTTTGGTTGATGGATGCATAATTGTCTGAATCATTGTGGTCTGTTAGGTCAATCTCAGCATCTGTTGATCTTGTGGATATCTTGAAGCTGCTGCTGTTTCTTGTGACAAATTTGCTTCCTCTTCTGGCAATAATTATAGACCCTTTCTGCTGTACTACTGTCATTAATGATAGATAGTAATAATGGAGGATTTGTGGGTTGAGCTGTTTTTAATAATGCCTGTATCCCCAACATGGATGTTGCTAGGCTTAACATAGCATTTCCTATCAGTATATTGCTCCATGCTAACCTTGGCACAGGGATCATGCTATCTGATGTTTGAGACGTTTAGTGGGGACTTGAATGTTAATCCTCGCTTTAGTCCTACATGATTTCCAAAATAAAAACAAGCCTCCACTTTACACCCTCATATAGGTATTAGAATCAAAAAAGTTTGGCTTGGTTTGTTTTATGGCATATCAACCTCAATGCCAACAAAATTTTCATTGTTGGCAATATTTTTTTCCAAAAATCTATTTCTGGCAATATTCCTTCCTTCAAAAATCTATTTCTGGTAATAATTTTCCCTCCCTGGTAATATTGTTTTTGAAAAGAAGTATAGCTGATAATATTTTTTCTTTCAAAAATGTATTACTGGTAATATTTGTTTTTCAGAAATGTATAGCTGGTAATATTATTTTTTAAATGTATCACTGGTAATAAATTTTTTTTTTTCAAAAATGTATTTCTGGTATTAAAACCTATTTTTACACTTTCATGGTGTTTTGACCCTAGTTTGGGGGTTAACTATTTGCCCATAGCTCGGACCCTAACAGGTGCTACCACCCGGGTTAGGGTAGACCTGGGAACATCAGCAATTAAGAGGTGGTTCCATGCTCCTCAAAACCTCCTGATCAGAGGCTTTGCTTTCGGGCATAGTTTGTTGTCCTACCCAGGACACGGATGTAGTTTATCATCATACCCAGGACGGTAGAATCAAAAACGATGTAATTAAATCATTGACATTGGCAGCCTTCTGCAAACAGAAATAAAACCACACATCTATAGTTATCCAATTCACTCAGTTATATGCCATGCGCGATACATGTGTCATACATGCTTAGGTGGAGAACTTGAAATGGTTGGCTCTAAAGTGGGAGGAAAACCATGAAGAAAACTTGGTAGGTTTGGGTTACATCCATCCAAATGCCAACAAGATTCAGCTTGATTAAATTTTCTCGCCTTGTACAAGGCTTCTTGATTCTTTCTTACAATTTCACTTGGAATGGTTGGCTCTAAAGTGGGAAGAAAACCATGAAGAAAACTTGGTAGGTTTGGGTTACATCCATCCAAATGCCAACAAGATTCAGCTTGGATTAAATTTTCTCTCGCCTTGTACAAGGCTTCTTGATTCTTTCTTACAATTTCACTTGGAATGGTTGGCTCTAAAGTGGGAAGAAAACCATGAAGAAAAACTTGGTAGGTTTGGGTTACATCCATCCAAATGCCAACAAGATTCAGCTTGGATTAAATTTTCTCTCGCCTTGTACAAGGCTTCTTGATTCTTTCTTACAATTTCACTTGGAATGGTTGGCTCTAAAGTGGGAAGAAAACCATGAAGAAAACTTGGTAGGTTTGGGTTACATCCATCCAAATGCCAACAAGATTCAGCTTGGATTAAATTTTCTCTCACCTTGTACAAGGCTTCTTGATTCTTTCTTACAATTTCACTTGAATGGTTGGCTCTAAAGTGGGAAGAAAACCATGAAGAAAACTTGGTAGGTTTGGGTTACATCCATCCAAATGCCAACAAGATTCAGCTTGGATTAAATTTTCTCTCGCCTTGTACAAGGCTTCTTGATTCTTTCTTACAATTTCACTTGGAATGGTTGGCTCTAAAGTGGGAAGAAAACCATGAAGTTGATAGGTTTGGGTTACATCCATCCAAGTACCAACTGATTTGGTGAATAACACTCTGATTTTGCATTGTATTTTTGGTACTCACTACCTATGTCAAAACCAAATCTGACTCACACTTAGCATCTTCAGTTGTTTTTGATATTGTTTCATACAGAATGGCACTGTGCCGTTCTATGATCCCATTACTAAATTAGGATCCTGCTGTTTTAGTTATTGTTTCCACTCCAATTTTTTCATTCATTTTTCTCATAACAGGATTTTCAAATTTACTGCTATTTTCACTGAAAATCTTTTGTGGATCTCTAAAGTAGGCTATCCAGATTCTAAATATTTGGCTAACTACTGCTTCTTTGCATTTATAATACAAGCAGAAGAATACCCAGTTGCAGCATCAATTAAGTGGAGTATCCACATTTTTCTATGTTGAATTTCCTTCATCTATAAACACATGCTCATTGACTCTTAATGCCAAAGGCAAACTGATAATTGGTCTAAGTGGAGCTTTGCTATATTTGCAACAGAGTGCAGCCTTCACACATGCATTTATCTGAATTCTCTATCTTTGCATCCACTATCCTTAAGAAGTTTTAAAAGCCTGTCTTTTTTTTTTTTTTGGCATTTGAAAACTGCTTGTGCAATATAACAGCTTTTTCTTTCTTTATTTCAATGCCGTCCAGCAAAAGGTGTAGTACCACATTTACCTTTGGTGAATCTAGAAAGGTTTCGGTTACAGGAACACAGTAATGTCCCATTGATATACATTGTAAATTAATGTCATGTCTGTTTACATTCACCATGTTTTTGAAAAAATCTATGAAAATTCCCATCTATTTCATGGCATCATTGCTTATCAACAAAAGGTTTTCATTTTTTACCACCTCAACATCCATCAATATTTTTTCTACTCATATCAACAATGGAAACGTCATACGTTTTAAACTTTTGGCTTGAAATCCATCACCAAATCTAAATACTGACTGCCTGGGACTCTCTTTCACTTCCCTTAATGC
Source organism: Acanthosepion pharaonis (assembly GCA_903632075.3). NCBI lineage: Eukaryota > Metazoa > Mollusca > Cephalopoda > Sepiida > Sepiidae > Acanthosepion > Acanthosepion pharaonis. The sequence goes on along the minus strand of CAHIKZ030005432.1, from coordinate 1,534,369 downwards.
ATCTGGGAACAGTGTTTTCAAAAATTCATTAAACTACACTGTGCCAGTAACTTTTTTTTTTGAGCAACCACTATCTAGTAGGCCTTTACCCAAATTCTTAAGAATCAGTTTAGATTGAAATGAGTCCAGCTTAGAACTGAAAAGCATAACATGAATGTTCATGTGAACTTCCTCAGAGTCTTGTTTTTCATCACTTTATTGCGGATGTCTTTATAGGTGAGGTTTGCTGTTGCTCTGGCTAATTATTCAAATTCATTGTTAAGATTAACAGCTTTAAGCAAAGGCTCAAATGCCTTCAGGGAGCTCCATTTCATGCCTTCTGATTTTCTCATATCTGTGCTCATGTTTGATTATAAAGTTTGAAAATTTCTTACCCGCACTCCATTTATATTTTTAAAAATATCCTTAGATGCTCAATATGCCAGTGTGTCTTCTTTTTGTAAATATCCTCTATCCAATTTGTCTATAATCAATTTATAACAACCAGCCCTTCCAATATCTTCTGGCTTTAACTCTTGCACAATATCTTTTGCTTTTCCTTTGAATGAGAGACATGCTGCAACTCCAAGCTTTTCTTCTGAAGAATCAGTGTACATTTTCCAGATGTTGACATTATTCTTTGAATTTAAAAAAAAAAAAAATCAGCATTCAGGGTGGAAAAGAAGTGTATTCTTGATACCCAGGCATTTTTATTATTGTTTTTTTCTTAAATGTTTTCACTTACTTTTTACACTGCAATTAATGAACTGATCAACTGCCAACAAAAAAATGAAACAATGTCCTTAGAAGGTAATTTCACTTTTGTTTTTCTGTCTTGAATTGTTTTCCCTTTTTGTCATTGAATCCTTATGTCTTTTCCTAAACTGTAACCCTTTTTTCCATTATATATAGTCCTTTTCATTATTCTGAAAGGTGGATGTACTTTTGTTTTTCTCTCCTCTTGAATTGTTTTCCCTTTTTGTCATTGAATCCTTGTCTCTTTTCCTAAACTGTAACCATTTTTTCCATTATACAGTAGCGGCCATAATATAAGGAATGGAAACAACAAATAACATATGTGTATTACTTAAAAAGTAATGCATGATTAACAATGAAATTTTTACCGAATAAAGATTAGGGTGTAAGCATAAATATTATACAAAATTACAAAAATTTACATAATAGTTTTTTTTAAAATAAAGATTAAATGGAACAAAGGAAATAAGCTACTGGACAAAAGTTAAGGAACAATCTTGTTAATACTTGATTAAACAAAATTTAATATTTGGTAAACATCCCCTTATTCTCAATGACTTCTCTGCATCATCGACCACATGATCTAATTAATTTCTTGCAAAAATCAGCAGTAATTCCCTCCCATTTGTCTTTCAATAACTCCCATAGGTGATCCTGGTTTTTCGGGTTTCTTTTCTGAGCCCTTTCTCCAATTATCTTCCAAACATTTTCTATTGGATTCAGGTTGGGGCTCTGAGCTGGCCACTTCATTAGAGCGATTCCTTCTTCTTCAAATAAAGCAATAACCTTCTGAGCCTTGTGGCAAGGTGCATTGTCCTGCATGAAAATAAAAGATTCATAAAGATTATGGTGTAATCTTGGTACCACATGCTGCTGAAGAAGCCTTTTGTAAATCTCAGCATTGATATTGCCATGTATGCAGATGATAGGGCCAACTCCTGCAGATGAAATCATTCCCCACACCATCACACTGCTGCCACCAAACTTAACGGTTTTCTTGACACATTGAGAAGACAGTCTTTCACCTGTTCTATGGCGTACGTAAGTTTTGCCCACAGAAACAAATATAGTAAACTTGGACTCGTCACTGAAATGAACTGTATCCCATTGTGCGTCAGTCCAAACAACATGTTCTCTCGCATACTCCAGGCATGCCCTTTGGTTTCAAGTTGAAATGAGAGGCTTCGAAGCTGGAATACGGGCATGCAATCCTGTATTTTTTAACCTGCAAGCAACCGTTTTCCTTGAGATCTTATTATCTGTCTCTTCATTAAATTTACGGGCAATTGATGTAGCAGTTTCAAAACGTTTTTTTGTAGATATTCTAACAATTCTTCGATCTTCTCTTTGCGATGTTTTTGGAGGTCTGCCGGTTTTTGGTTTTGCATCTAACGTTTTATACCTGCTAATTACACGGTGAACGAGACTTTTAGACCTATGAACAATATCAGAAATTTCTGAAATTGACTTTTTTCTTGATAGCGATAATGAGTTTTTTTTCTTCAAAAGAGAGCGTTTTGCATGTAGAATTTGCCATATTGCTTAAAAATAAAGTCCTAATGATAAATGAACTTTTACTTATTGTTGAAAAGCTTTTTTAACAATGTAAATTAAAAGTTTATGCAAATTATTAACAGCGTTCCTTAACTTTTGTCCAGTAACTTATTTCCTTTGTTCCATTTAATCTTTATTTAAAAAAAAACTATTATGTAAATTTTTGTAACTTTGTATAATATTTATGCATTACACCCTAATCTTTATTCAGTAAAAATTTCATTGCTAATCATGCATTACTTTTTAAGTAATACACATATTTATGTCTTTGTTGTTTCCGTTCCTTATATTATGGCCGCTACTGTATATAGTCCTTACATTTTTCTGAAAGGTGGTTGTACCGTTGTGTTTCTCTCTTCTTGAATTGTTTTGGCTTTTTGTCATTGAATCCTTGTCTCTTTTCCTAAACTGTAACCCTTTTTTCCATTATATATAGTCCTTGTCGGAGTTACCTCCTCCTTCAAGTTCGTAACCCTTTCACCAGAGGTCTCTCTTTCCTGGCTATAAATAGCCAATGACCCTTCGGCTCGACCTCTTTTTCCCTTTCAGGCCTGGGCACTAACACCCCGAGGTAAATTTCTCTGCTTCCTAGAGGACTCTAACTATCAACCTCGAAATGTAGTCGCTAACAAAGGATAGCGTGCGCACACGCACTTTTTTCACATACAGAATATTCACACACACTTTGTCCTTCGTACTGTTTCCCTGTATTGTAACTTGTTATGAATATATATTTGTTGTGTATACATATATGATCGGTCTTGTGTTGTTTGCTTTCTTTTCCTTCTTCTTTGGACTTAATCAATGTAGTTGGGCCCGGCGAGCAGGAGTATCTGAACCATACAGGCGTTTCGTCCACGTCTGACTTCTCTCAACAAACCGTAACCGCCAACATAACAGCCACGGCCCACTACATCCTTTTCATTATTCTGAAAGGTGGTTGCACCTTTGTTTTTCTGTCTTCTTGAATTGCTTTCCCTTCTTAGCACAACTGGTGCACGTAAATAGTGCTGACCTCAAGTGGCATCTCAAGCTTTCTGGTTGAAAGTCATGTTCTTCCAGGAAAAAACATGCTCCCCCCTATCCAGTTAGGCTAGTGTAGATGTTTTGTTTTCCCCAAAAGAGAGTGAATGATCATAGGACCCTTTTATTTTTTTTTAGTTCCTAACATTCCACCTTCCTCTCCCTTTTTAGGTAACAGAAGACAAAGTTCTCTGCAGCAGGCAGCAGTGGGATCATTGTGTTTGTGTTTTTATATTATGTTTATTTTTTTCTACATGTTTCAACTGCACTTTTTTGGACCTGCTTTTCTGTTGCATTTTGTCATGGAGAAGGTCGTACACTAGCATTTTCATTTGTATAATTTTTCACTTTTGTCATGGGGTTATATTTTTATGATAATTTATAAATAAGACTCATTTATATTTTTATCTCCTGCCCCACATGCTTGTAAATATGGGGCATTAGTTTATGTTGGAGGGTTCATTTTGTTTAGCCACATATCAACCTCTATGTGTTATTTAATGTCAAAATCATAATATTTTGTGTGCAATTGTAAGCCTTCAGCTACAGATATTTTTGGTCATTTTGTTATAAAATCTATTGTTGGTAATTCTAATATAAATAGGTATAGTTGGTAATTTCTTCCATGTAAATATGTATTGCTTGTGTTTTTACTATAAAAATGTATTTTTATACATTTATAGTGTTTTGTTTTTGTTTTGGTGGGGGTTACTATTTGCCCATAGCTGGGACCCTAACAGGTGTTAAGACTCCCAGTCAGGATGGAGTTGGGAACAACAGCAATTAAGAGGTGGTACCATGCTCCTCAAAACCTGATCAGAGTCCTTGCTGTCGGATGTAGTTTAACGTCATATCCAGGAATACATTAGTTTAAGATTTCATGGAGAACATGTTGTTTTTTGTGTATTTTTTTTTATATAAATGTGGTATTGTAACAGAAGGATTAGTAAAATGTATGCTTGGGTCAGTGAATGTGACAAGTTAAAGTTAGACCAGCAATGACTAGACTCTTTGATTCCCACTTTTGAAACCAATTCTTTTTTCTGTCCCTCTTGCCTTCAATAGTGTTTTGTGAGTGTAACCCTCTTTCCTCATTATGTGCACTATAAATTTCAAGTTTCCCTTTCTGATGCTGCGTATAAGCATCCTTCTTGTTTTTATTTTCTCTAAAATTTTTATTGTTGTTCACATTTTTCAGTTTAATCCAGGGTTGGTTTGTCATTACAACATGAAAAACAACTCCTTGATAAATTAATAGCATTTTGATTTTTTTTTATGCTTGTGAATAATCTCCCTTGAAAATTGCAAATGGAAAGTTAACTATTTCCAAGGGAAATGAATGGAAACAGAACTACGTAAGTAAAATATGCCTCCCCTTTTAATATTGCTTACATAGTGGGCTGCCAACTCGTTGCTGAATTGACATCGATTGGCAATGAAATTATAAGATTGGATTGAATAGGTTATTTTATTAGAAAACATTATAGAGATTTTGTGGGGAGCAGTTAACCCCATATTTTAATATGTTGTGTATGTTCATGATACACAATGTTTAAAATGAATTTTAAAAATGAAAAATTCATTGAAGATTTCTTTTCAATATAAATATTAATAAGTAAAATACCATAACATTTCACAAATAAAATAACTAATAATTATACATACCTTTCTCTCATTTATGAAATGTATATTTTATTTTTTTTTCATGTGTTAATTTCTTTTATTCCTTATTATAATCTGACAGTTTTGAAAATTTTTGTTAATTATGTAATCATTTACACTTTTTATTTTATTTAATCATAATCCAAAACATTGCACTTTAAAAGTAGTTGAAAATAAGAAAATCATGTCTTAAATGTTGTGACTTGTTTTTGAGGTGTTAATGACTGTTAAATCAGTGTATTGACAGCTGATGCCAGGATAATACTTCTGTTGATTCCTGTGGATAGAGCTTTACATTATGTCCTTTGTCTATGCATCACTATTTTCATCAAAAGATTGAGCTAAGTGCACATCTGTTGGTTCAGACTTTATTTGATAGATTGCTAGAAAGGAAGCACTCGTTAAAATCTTTGGTCAAACACCCATCACCTTTTTTATTTGAACTGTCATTTCATTGATTGTTATGACTCTGATGGTAGCCATTATTAGTTTTTCATTGTCTTCCCTTAGAATGGCACTCATGAGGGTTCTGTAAGGATGGTGAGTTCAATCCTAGGTAAGAGTCAGCAAAGTTAACAGCTCTCCCCCTTTTCACTTTTTCATGTAGACTATAGTGGCAGCTTATTTGTCACACATGTTTTAATGTACAATGTTTTTTATTTGTAAGGAAGAGTGATTCTACATGCACATACATGATCCAGAATCTTGTTACAGGAAACAACTCACTTAGGCAATCTGCAAATTGGTTTGAGCTAGTAATCCATTCAACTTTATATATTACCTTTTGTTCAAGCATTTCCCAAATAATTGTTTTTTCAATTCTCAGCCTTTTATCCAATATTTGAGTAGATGATATATATAGGCCTGCATTGTCAGTTTTACATATTACTGGAAGATTTTCTGGCTTGTCTTCAATATGTAAAAGTTTTAGAAGATATTTTCTATAAAAAGTGCAAACTTCTATAGTATCAACCATAGTAAGTGTCTTTGCTGCCTGTGTAATTTTTACAACTTTCTTTACTCTATGAGATTTCCAAGAAATAGAAACATTTCTGTAAATACAATGTATCCTGCTTGAGATCCAACATTGTTAAGTCCAGTATATCCAGCAGCACTATAAGCTACCAGTTTCATTCTTACAAGATTGCATAAGTTAGGTATTAACAGTCTGGAGGAGATTTTATAGCTGATTTATTTACCAGTGATATACTCCCCACCTTTCTATCTTTTAAAGATGGTGTTACATCACTTATCTCATAGTTTAAGTCAGACCACATCTGTGTAGCTAGCAAATTTAGCTTTCCTATTGAGCTTCGACATAATTTCAGCTTGTCATTTGACAAAACTGAGATGGAATTATAATCATTTTTTGTAGGTACCATAGGGATTGATTTGACAAACTCATTTTGAATAATTATTATAGACTCCTCTGACAAACCTCAAGACCAAGATATTTGTAACTTGAAGTTTCCTCTGATCTCAGAATAAAGACTTGCTTGATTTTCTTTTTCACATTTTCTTCAAATTCTTCAGTGCCTGTTCAGAAGAAGTCATCCACATAAGTTTGTATGATTCCATTAATCTTATTATCATAGTATCATGTAAAACAGCTTGGTCATACTTTCCCAGTTTCATTAACTCTTCTCTAATTGTTAAATACCATTATTGAAAAGCATCAGTCCATATACACATTTATTTAACTTCCATATATAACATTCAGGAACTTAAGCTTCTGGAGGAGTTTTTAGTAAGACTGTCCTTTCAAATTACTTCTCTTGCAAATATAAGTGAATATATTGTTGATGATTGTCAACATGTTTCATTGTTTTATTAAATCCTTAAAAAAAACATCTAAATCTTATTGTATTTTGTTGATTACATCAGGATTTTTTAAAGTCATTTTTTATACTGAAATTTTCACTTTTGTTGATGCTCTAAAAATTTTCCCTTCAGCAAAATAAAATCTTTCCTCTTTATGTGTTAAAAAAGTTGAGTTAATTTTTATCTTAATTCACAGAAGACCAAAAACTGGATAGGTTTTTAATGAATCAGAATTTTGGTTAACATAAGATGAAAAGTTAGCTTTCTTTTATTTCATTTGTTTTTAGATCTTAAAAGAGTTAACAGTTGTTGATTAAATATTAAATTGTGAGCAGTTTTTCTCCTTTTTTCATCAATAATGTTTTATGTTTATGAAAAGTAAACTGTATAAAAATGCAGATATAATTTGATTGTTTGGTCTATCAATTTTATTCATGACTGACCAAAAAGTATCTGATATGAACAACTTGAATGGAACAAAGTGTTACAAAGTTCTGTTGGAAATAATGCACAAAACATTCTTTAATTATACCTTTCTTTATTTACAGGTCTGACTGTCATAAACTCCTCATCATTTATATTGATTACAAGAATAAAGGGAAAAAATAAAGTGTGTCAATTAGCATTTCCACAAAGTTTAAAAAACAATCATAAAACAAACAAGAGAAAAACCACATTGTTGTGGTGTGTGTGTGGATCTGCATTTTCATACATTTCAAATTAGAGAATCGACATGCGAACACACACTGAAGAGAAACCATTTACTTGTGAAGTATGTGAATCAGCATTTTCACAGTTATCAAATTTAGAAAAACACATGCCAATACACACAGGAGAGAAACCTTATTCTTGTGAAGCATGTGGATTAGCATTCACACTATATTCAGATTTATCAAAGCACATGTGTATTCACACTGGAAACAAACCATATTTTTGTGAAATATGTGGATCAACATTTTCAAGTAATTACAATTTGAAAGAGCATGTCCGAATTCACACTGGAGAGAAACCGTATTCTTGCGAAATATGCGGATTAGCATTCTCACATAAAAAAAGCCTAAAAATACATATTCGAACTCACACTGGAGAGAAACCATATTCTTGTAAAATATGCAAATCTGCATTTTCTGATCATTCTGTTTTGAAAAATCATATTCGAACTCACACTGGAGAGAAACCATATTCTTGTAAAATATGTGGCTTCACATGCTCATTGAATTGCAATTTAAAAATACACATTCGATCTCACACTGGAGAGAAACCATATGCTTGTGAAATATGCAAATCAGCATTTTCAAGGAATTATGATTTGAAAAAACACATTCGAACTCACACTGGTGAGAAACCATATTCTTGTGAAATATGCGCATTATCATTTTCAGAGAAATCCGGTTTAAAAAAACATATACGAACTCACACAGGAGAGAAACCATATTCTTGTAAAATATGCAAATCAGCATTTTCAGATAACTCTCATTTGAGAAGGCATATTCGAATTCACACTGGAGAGAAACCATATTCTTGTGAAGTATGTGGATTAGCATTTTCACAGAATTCCAGTTTAAAAATTCACATTCGAACTCATACTGGTGAGAAACCATATTCTTGTAAAATATGCAAATCAACATTTTCAGATAACTCTCATTTGAAAACACATATACAAACTCACACTGGAGAGAAACCACATTCTTGTGAAGTTTGTGGATTAGCATTTTCACGTAATTCCAGTTTAAAAATACACATTCGATCTCATACTGGAGAGAAACCATATTCTTGTAAATTATGCAAATCAGCATTTTCAAATAGTTCTGAGCTGAAAAAGCACATACGAATTCACACTGGGGAGAAACCATATTCTTGTGTAATATGTGGATCAGCATTTTCAAATAATTCTCATTTGAAAGAGCACATCAGAATTCACACTGGAGAGAAACCATATTCTTGTCAAATATGTGGATCAACATTTTCATATAGTTCAAATTTGAAAAAGCACATGGACATTCATGCTGGAGAGAAAACAAATCTACATTTAAAGTAAGACTAAAAAACTCAATATGAATTACCGCATTAGGAAATCTGTCTCCTTTAATGGTAACAGAAAAAAAAAACTGAATAAAAATAGTAGGTAAATTATCTTTAAAAGTGCCTTTTGGCTATGAAGCAAAATACAAGAATTTATAATGAAGACGACCGTGTTAAAATCAACCATGTTATTGCTGTTTGAATTAATAAAATATCTTTGAAATTTTCATAATTGTTTATCAATTTCATGGTATATGATTAAACAAATCTTGTAGCCTCTATAAACAGCAATTAAAAAATCTATCTAGCCAATATCTGTCTACCATGGTGTGTCTGTATCTCATTCTGTTTTTATCTTTCACTGTCTGTATATATCTATTACAGTTTTTCTATATTTATCCATAAAATGTATTTAAGCAGCAATATTGTCTTAATACAAATTTGATTAAAGGCCATAAAAAAATTGAATTTTAAATTTTCCTTCACTTAACGCCCTTAATTTAAGTCTGTAATGTTTTTTCCATGAAGCCAAATGAAATTTATAATTTTCCAGATGAATTTAGGTTTATATTTTTCTAGAATAATTCACTTTTTGGTTAAATTCTTTTAAAAATATTACATGTTGAATATAACTCTAGCAATTTCTTCATATTCATATTTTTAAATGTAAATTTTTAAATATAATAACCAACATTAATTATATAAGATTAATCAAAAAATTAGTACCTCTATTAATATTCTGAAGATGAAGAAAAAAGTCCCCAAACTTGAAAAAAAACAAAGTTTTATCATTAAAATGTTTGCTATTATTAATGATTAATTAATTATTATATGATTTATATAAGGTTTTATGTTTTAGATTAAACTAAAAATTAAGAACGAGATGATATCTTCCTAAAACATGGACAGTGGGACAAGAACAGTCTACCCCTGTACATTAAATAAAAGGTTAAGTTCAGAATTCCCTGTAGGTTGCCTGTATTGACATACACCTGATGAAGGCTGGAGTGCACAACAGCAGAAATGTTGTGATAACAACAATGATGAGAACAATAGTCCAAATGTAAATAGTATAAAATAATGATAACTCCTCTTCCCATATTAAACTAATATAGTAAATAATGCATTGATTTTTCATGTTTGCCTGCAGAAAAATGAAATATTTTCCCATGCCTTTCATGTAAAAATCTCATGCATGAAAAATTTCAAATCAACGACAAACTTGTGTGTACAATACATGGAAGTAAAAATTGGATCGCAGCTCATGACATCACACATGACCATGCGCGACAAATTCAAGTGCCTTTTGAGAGATTGTATCTCCAATGGATTAAATAATATTTATGTTGGTCACACCACAAACTAGCTTTCTTGATGCTTGACTGTACATTTGAATGATAACTCTCACATTTTTAGGCATTTAAAACATGCCTGGCCATGTACAGAATTCCGGAAAATCTTTGTTGTAAATACAACTATATTTAAACATGAAAAAAAAAATAAACAAAAACTAAAAATTCTTGAAGCTATATACATAAAACAGTTGTAACCTAACCTGGACAAAATAAACTACGAAATCTGCACAAACATTCTTAAATGCCTCTAATTGATAACAGAAGCCATTGATTTATACCAACGGCTTCCCATACTTAATACTTCTCATCTTCACTCTCGCGTGGTCATGTGTGACATCACAAGCGGTGATGCGATTTTCGCTTCTGCATCTCGTATACATGAGTTTGTTGTTGCTTTGAAATTTTTCATGCAACAAAAACAGATTATCATTATTGTTTCATCCATGTATTGTTTGATATATTGAAATGTAATTTTCATCTTTATAATGGCTTATGTAAGCTGAAAGCTTAGATAGCATTTAAACATGTCTCAATATGGTGATTTCCTTTCGTCTTTCAATGATAATGCTATTAAGCTTATCAGACAATATGAAAGGAACTTACTTAAAATAAAGACACAACTTCTCTATATTATTTAATGAAACATGCATCAATGAAAAATTGCTGCCTAAATATACACAATAATTTATATATATATATATATATATATATATATATATATATATATATATATATGAAATTACTTATTCTACTAAGTTTCATTAAAGTGTAGTATAGATTAAAAAATATACATCCGTGATAAGAATGAGAATATGGATGACAAGGATGAAAGAAGTTCACGGGTCATTGTCTGTCTGTTCTCCTCACCTGATTGCATTCAAGCACCAGCTGAAGATCAAAATCAGGGTTGAGAGAAATAGGCTTTCTTCTGAGGACTTGGCTGAAAGGTGGATAACTGTAGCATGACTGGCATGCAGGAATGGTGCTAACCTCAAATGGCTTCTCAATCTTTCTGGTTGAAGTAATTGATCTTCAAGAAAAATATATGCTCGCCCTACCCAGTTAGGCAAGTTTTAACTGTCTTTTGTTTTTTTTTTCAAAAATTTGGTCAACTTAGCTCAGAAGTGAATGATCTTTGGACCCTTTTTAATTTTTTAGTCCCCATCATTTTCCATTTTCATTTCACCTCCCGCCCCTCTTTAGGTGACAGAAGGCATAGTTCTCTGCAGCTGTGGATCATTTTGTGTTTTTGTTTTTATCTTTTTATTTTTGCTACATGTTCCCATCGTAGATTTTTCAACCAGTTAACTTGGCTTTTCTGACACATTTTGCCTTGGGGAGGCTCCCATACTAACATTTTCATTCTATAATTTTTATCCTATCATGGGCTTTTTTAAAATTATTTTGTGATTAAAAATCATTTATAGTTTTTATTTCCCTCCTCTAATGTTTGTCAATATAAGGCATTAGTTTAGGTTGGTTTATCAACCTCTATGTTATTTAATGGCAAAATCTAAATATTTTGAACTGCATGACTTCCACTACAGATAAAATATATTATTGGTCATTTGGCTATAAAATGTATTGTTGGTAATTCTACCATAAGTATTTTTGTTAATTAATTTATATAAAATGTATTGCTGGTGTTTTTACTATGAAAATGTATTTTTATATATTCATAGTGTTTTGTTTTTATTTGCAGGGGTTAAAACTATATTTTTATCATATATTTGTGTGTGTGTATAAAAGTTTCAGATAGAGTATATCTGTAAAAGGACAATGTGAATGAAAGCCTATCTTAGCCAAAGTGTTACATCCTCTGATGGACTTTATCAAGGCCAATGCAAGGATTTATTATTTTAACAAGTATATTTATATACAAGAGCAAAAATGTTATTGGTTTTACAAAATTTATGTTTAGGAATGCTTATAAATATTCACCAGGTTAGCTGAAAAGTCTGGCAAGTCATGGAGGACAAGATGTGAGAAAATTCAATATGTAATAAATGAAAATGACTGATGTTTTGAAATTTTTTTAATGCAAATTAGTATTTAAGCTATTTTATTTTGGGATTAATTTATGTGTTATTTTGAATAACATGAGATTAAGGATTTCACTATTTTCTTTCAATTACCTAAATATAAAAATTATGAAAAACCATTAACATTTTTTCACTTTATATTAATCAACAAAAAAAGATTACAAGAAAATACTATTTACGTATTGTTTATTTATTAATTTTCTTTTTACAGGCCACCATGCTTACAAAGGGAAAAACATTCAAATTTACAACACAAACATTGTTGCTTTTGTCCTCAACTGATGATAACCACCTGTTTTAAAATACATTTTTGTTTTTTAAATAAAATTTGGGAAAGTTTAGGAGTCCCTACATCAAGGAAAAGACAAGTGAAAAGGCACCAGTTACCAGTCAGCTGCAGAGAGACTTGAAGTTCACAAGTGAAATTTCTCTTGTGGTTGGATAAGAAAGAACATAAAGAATTCTAAGAAATTGTCCCAAGAATGAAACAGTGTGAATTTTAAAGGGAATTTTCTAAAATTACACTATGTCCTAAGGAAACATGTAGGAAAAGCTTTAAAAAAAAAAAAAGTTGTTTTCATTTTTCTGAAATGAGTTTGTATATTTGTTTTTCTGCCTTCTTGAATTGTTTTCCCTTTTTTTACCATTGATTCCTTGTATCTTTTCCTAAACTGTAACCCTTCTTTTTTCCATTTTTTTTATCCTTATATTAGTGTGGATACCTGACATTGCCCAGAAGATCTCTGGATAATAATTTATTGAGAATTTATTGATATTTTTCAGCCATCTTATGGAAAATAATTTTTTATAAATTTAGGAATTTTTATCATGAAACTTAACTTCGTTTTTTTTGCTTTGTTATATAATAACTAAATTTAGGAAAATACTGCATTACCATCCATGTTTCAGGGTGGGTTTTGTGGGCTGAAATCCACATATTTTTATTTTTATTTTTTCCCAAGGGTATAACGAATATTCTGTTAATGTGTTTTCAAACAAATCAAACTTAGATAAAAAGTTCATTGTAATGTTTATGTTGATGTAAAATCAAATTAAATAGAAGAAAACACTAAAACAGAAACAATTTTTTCAATTTTTTGAAAAATAAATAACTAAACAGTGATTTTTTTAAAATTAAATTTCTTTTTTAAGTCTAATATTTTATCAATTTTTAAAAAAAATTTAGTTTTATATTTATTTTTTTTTTTTGTCATTGAAAATTACTGGAAAAAATAAAATTAAATACTTTCAAAAACACTAATGTTTTATTTTTTTTTTTGTACATTTTTTTTTTTTGATGGTCAGTTTTCAGAGAATTTAACAAAAAAAATTCTGAAGATGGGTATTTGCTGTCAGTGGAAACAAGTCGTCAATCCATATATTTGGAAAAAATACAAAAAATTTTTTTCTAAAAAAAAAATAATGGTATTATTTTGTTACTTTTAATAAATAATTATGATTCTGTTTAAATAAGATCTAATTAATAACAGTGTTAGCTTTATTCAAAATTTTAAAAAAACAAATATTAATTTCAAACTTAATTTTAAAATATTTTGTATTCATTTTTATTGAAAAAAAAAAAAATTCTTGTAAAATTGTTTTTTAACAAAAAATTATTTGGCTTTAGACATTATTGTCCTTAACATATATTATTCATAAAAGCCATTAAAAGCTTTTCTTTAAATAATGTCTTATCTTAATTGGGTTTTGTATTTTACAATACAGAGCAAAATTTTGGGTAACTGTGTATTTCAAAAAAAAAAAAAATCAATGATTTATATTCTTCAAAGTTTTCTGCTTTTAACTAATATAATCAGTAAAAGGCACAGAATCAAATTTCTTAAGTTTTCGAAAAGTTAAATAAGTGGGAGTAACAGATGTTAAAAAAATAGCCAAAGCTCTCTTCTCTTGCAAGGCACCTGTGATACTCCTTTGAAGGGGGAGGTGTTACCTGGAGGAAAAGCACTATGGAAGAGAGCTAGGCAATAGCTGATCTTATGTTGGTAAGTGCCAGAAATTTAGATAGATAATTAACTTGATAATTGAATGATTATGTAATATTTTACAAACAAAAAACAAAATACCCCTGCCTTAAAAAAATCAATTTAAAAGTGGATTCTCATGTTTAAGGCAACCTTCTGATATTTCTGTTTTTAACTTACTGGTAGGGGGTGGCGGTCAAATTTGGGATTAAGAGTATATTTAGTTTTGCTTGAGAAATTACCCCTAAATTGAAGCAGTAAAAGAAATAATTGTGCTTAAGAAGTTTAATCTATCATTTCAGATTACAATTATATACAGTTATTTGTTAATGGCACAGGCCTTCAAATTTTGATATGATAAAAGTTCATGGAAAAATGCACCTAAAAAAATCCACCATCTGTATGGCCTGGTGTGCCAAAGAGTCAAATACCAACACCGTCTGCTGTCTGATATAAAAAGGAATTGCAGTACTGCTCAAAATCAAACTGATGATGAAATGAATGCTTTTTTAGAATTTATATGAGATCAATTATACAAATTTGATAAAAAGTCTAATAACAAAAAAGACTGTGTCCAGTTGTAATAATATTTTAACAGCTTAGGTGTCAAAAATTATCCCTCTCTATAAAAATTTGCTTTCAGTGTTATATTAGTAGCCTGTTCAAAAACTGTATGAATACATTTGACACTTGGTCTACACTGGAAAAAATTATCTGGTATATAAATTCTATGGCGTTTGATTGCAAGAAGGATATCTTGAGTCAGCACTTTTCAGCAATGACCGCCAAAATTGTTGGGATGGAGTACAACTCTGATATAGTAATACATACTTTTGAGTACTATGAAACATGACAGTCATTGTATAAAAGATTAAGACAGAATATTCAATTACCATCATTAGCAACATTAAGAAGAACGACGTCAAAAGTTTCAAAACTTAATGAAAAATCCGTTTTGCCATCTGTATTTAATACTCTTAATGCCAGTCAAAAAGGGTGCATAATTCTTCATGATGAAGTATATATCAAGAAAATATTACTATATCATGGCAAACAACTATTTAAGTCAGTTGACAATCCATCTCTATTTGCTCAAACAGTACATTGTATAATGTTGATATGTCTTAATGGGGGCCAAAATTTCTTACAAGATTGATTCTAATTTCAAAATTAATATCAGCCTTTTTATTTTAAGTTAACAGTTCAGGCCATCACCTTTGTACCGGCTGATGTAAAGGCTATTATATGTGATGGCAACTGAGTAAATCAAACTTTTTTTAAATTATATCCCACACTCACTGAAAAATATCCGTTGAAAAATATTTGCAATCTGTGGTTCACAGAAGAAACAGGAGAACTAATTTTTGATGATAATGGAGGAAAACATGTTGCAAAATGGACACATCTTAAACAGTTATATCATCTGAAAGACTAGTTAAACATTCAGATTTCAATGAAATTTCCACTGCTCCAAAGCCAATAGAAACACAACAGATTTCTACTAGCCTAAGAGTGTTTTCAGAAAAAAACATATAATGTACTTTTCGCTCAGTCTGAAATAAGTGCAGATAAGAATGATACTGTCATCTTCATAAACAAGGTTTTGACATGGTGGAACATTTTAAATGTTAAGACCCTTCAAACTGATAAACTATGCAATGACCCTCTACAAGCTGAAATCAGATCTCCCAATGACAGCCGATTTGATTTTATCATTGAGTTTGGTCAAATGGACCTTAATGTGGCTGGCAGTCAAGGTAATCATACACAATTATCCAAACACACTGCTACTACCATACACCATACTTGCAATAGAACTGTTAGTCTATATTGAGCCTTTTAAATACAAGTCATAAATATGTGCTACTTGGGCAATTTACAACTGATCCATTAGAAAATTAACTTAGTAAACATCGTCAAGGATCATGTGGCACCCATGTGTAGTGTATTAAAAAACTGCATATTAAGCAGACATCTTTACTTTTAATGCAGAATGTAAATATTGATGCTTTTGATTTTAAACCAGGTCATCAATATAAATCTTGTGATTAGAAACTTTTTGAGGAAGGTTCAGAAATATTTGACAATTTGGAAAATTTAGAACCATCTTTCTGATGAAATAAAAATAGCTCTCTTATACATAGCTGGATATATTACAAGAAATGATAATCAACTCGGTGAATATGAAACTCATTTTTATGATGAAAAGTATGGAAAATATGCAATTCAATTGACCACGGAAAACTAAAGGTTCCTTCTGATCACACTTGCCAATGGTTAATTTTTGTTTCATCCTTTTCCATACAATAAAGGAAAAGGTGTATAATAAATCATTAAGTAACATTTTTATACTTACTTCTGAGTTTCATTTTTTTTTCAACATGGAAAGAAAGCATGCTTGTATCATTGCAAATATACTTTTGAAAAACTTTTGCAAACATTACACACTCGGATCAAAGAACCAACTTGAAAGGTTTTTAAACTTTCTTAGAATAATTTTGCTTTATCTCTCTATATGTCTGAGACTGTCATATACACATTTTGGCTGATGCCCTCCAGCCTTCTCCACATATTATTGAAGCCTAACTTTAATGGAAATTTGAATCAGACTCTTTATTCAGTCTCTGGTGATAGATTGAATAAAGATTGAAACCTGCATATAGTATGAATGTTTCTGTTTCAACATTATGTGAATCATATCTTTTAACCAGAAATCTTAAGTACCTCTTTGTTTTGTTTAATACTTATCAAGGTCTGCAACTAAAATACATATTTTCATTTATTTAACTTTCAACCAGTCCTATTATCCTCATGTATAGGTCAAAATGTTATTCTAAGTACTTTCAAAAATTGTTAACTTAATTTTATTCTAAAATTTCTGAAAATCAAACATTTTCCAATATGCTTCAAGGTCTGTCTCTCAGTTGTACCAAGAGCTGGCCTGGAGTATAGTATGCCATGGCAAGACTACATATGGACTTTGCTGGACCACTGAATAGTTCATACTATTATGGTTGACAGTTTCACAAAATGGCCCAAGATACTGAAGTATAAACAACTACCGCAATAACAATTCTTGCACAAATTTTTTGCAAGATTGTGAATACTGGAAAGTGTGGTATCCAATAATGGAACTCAATTTACTTCTTGCGAGTTTTAAAATTTCTGTAAAAGCAATGTGATGGAACATCTATGCCAATTTATCATCCAAGGTTGTATGGTCAAGTCTAAACGGTTTGTGGGAACTTTCAAAAGAGCATTAAGAAAAGCTAAAGGCATAAAAGATGAAAAAAATGGCATTACAAGAATCTTTGAGCATGTATTGAATGATGTCAAATGTGAAAAAGTCACCTGCAGAGCTCATGTTTGCTAGAAAAGTTTGATTCATTTTTTTTAAAATTACTGGCAGGGAATAAGAAGAAAGTTCATCAATTTCAACCTACCAGATCATTTAAGATTGTTGACAGAGTTTTCTTTAAAAGGTTTTCATATTATCCTCCTGTAAGACTCAAAATGTTATTCTAAGTATTTTCAAAACTATTTAGCTTAATTTTCTTCCAAAATTTCTTAAGATCAAGCATTTTTCAATATGCCTCCCATTCTGTCTCTCAGTTGTACCATGAGCAGGCCTGGAGTATAGTATGCCATGTATTACACACAAAATGTGACTTCTCAGAAAAGGTATACCAACAAGCCAATCAAGAATGTTTTTTTTCCATTTTACGGGGGTTACACATGATGCACTAAATCTGATTTCTCTGAAAATACATATCAGCAAACATCACAAGATGGTTCACCAAACATCACTTCCATGAAAATGGAGATCCACAAAATTATAGTTTCTCTCTAATGTGTGTACACATATGATTGACTATACTATTATCCACAAACTTCATAAGAATGTTTTCTCGCCAGTGTGTATGCCCATATGAGTAATCCATATTTGACTTGTGTGAAAATGCAGATCCATGAAATTACAAAGACTTTTTAAAATGATTTGTGATATCCTTTTAGCCAAAAATAATAGTTTTTACTTTTTTGGTGACTACAGTTCAACTTTATTTTAGACACTGAAGTATTAGCATTTGACAGTTTTTGAGGGACCAATTTCCTGTTTAAAATTTTCTTAATTCCATTTCAATTTTTAGGGAATTTCGTTTTTAGTATAGAATCCCATCCCCCGCCCGTTTCCAGTATGAATTTCTCTTTTTGCTTCATTATAATACTTAGTGAGAAAGTGTAATAACATATGATATTAAAATAAGAGAATAAAAGGAAAATTTTACTGGCTGGAATATCCACACATTGAATAAGTTGCTCCAGCTTGATAGGCTTTAATACTTCAGTCCTTAATCTAAATTGGGATCAATTTTCTTTCTTTTTTTTTTTTTCTAAAATAGCTGATTAGTTCCCTGTTTTTTAATCTTCTTTTATCACTAGATCATTCTCTGTATTAAAAATCATTCCAAAATAAAATATAGTTTTCTCAAATTTTATTTGAGGAATATTAGCTGATTTAAAGTATAATCTGATTTTTTAAACAAATATTATTTAGTTTAAATTTAAAATATGACAGAAATATATTTTTAAAACAAAACTAGCTCTTTCTAACTGACACCGCCAAGACTTAAGTAACTGATGAGACAATGACAGGTGATTACACAATGATAGTTTTTTACAGAGACTTTATCTGGAAAACATAGTTTAAGAAAATGACATGAGCACCTTTTTTATATAATTTTTAATTACTCAGTAATCTTAAAATGTTAGAAAACATTCTCTGTCATCTAAGTTTTGGAATGTTGCTGCCATCACTCATATTTTCTGATAATGTCGAATATGGCAGACCATAATATCAAAAATTGGCATGTTACATAATATTTTATATACATAAAAAATATATTTAAAAAAATCTTGGTGCAAAATGATTTGTATTATAGTTTTCCTTTAATAACAATATTACCTAACCTGATGAAAGTAATGCAGAATTTTAAAAGATATAATTAAAATTTTTAACAAATGAAAGCAATTCTTGTAAAAATTCATTATTCATCGAAAAAACATTTTTTCTTAAGAAACAGTGTCCTTAATAAATTTTATTAAAAAACGCAATTAAAAGCTTTTCTAATCAAATAATATCATAGTTTTATTGCAAGTGATATTTAATGATTCGGAGCAGATTTTCGGGAAATGAGTCGTAGTTTGGAAAAAAAATTTAATGATTTATATTCTCCAAGAAGTCCTGCTTTTAACTAATAAAAAAAAAGGTAAGATGAAAATTTAATTTCTGTAAATTTCACGAAATTAAGACAAGTGTGGTAAGGTATTTAAAAAAAAGTGTAACACATGTTAAAAAAAGTATTTTTGCCAAGATTTTTTAAAACAAAAAATAAATTCAATTCATTTGTGTATCAGTCACATAATTATTTGATTTTTTTTTTTAAGAATTAAAACATTAATCCGAATTGTAAATATTTAACGTCAACCGCTAATCAAAACTTCGAACGTGCAAGAAAAGATTAAAAAATTTAATGAATAATAATAATAATAAAAAAATATGCTTACGTCTTTCCACTTATAAACATTTTGACGATAAAGCTTTGTTTTTAGTCAGTTTAGGGTCTTTTTTTCATTAAAAAGCGAAAAAGCAGAGTTACCTAGTTGAATCTTTTTTTTGTTTGTCAAAGTCTCTAAAAGTAGTGTGAATCTGAAAAATTGATGATGACCTAATGACGAAATTATTTTGTCAATGGGCCGCATCAATTTGGTCCAAATATCTTAATGACATCAAACAAAAAATATATTTTTATATCGTCATTTTTTGACTTTAAAATAATGCTGCATTGAAATAGTAACAATAACATGGAAGTTTTTAATTTTTTAACAGAAAAAAAAAATGCAGTTTCTGAGACGATCGCAACAGATTTATTTTTTGTCTTGCTAAAAAAAAACGGAATAGTGAGAGAAATCAATTAAGTAACGAATTTTTCTTCTATCAAAATTATCAGTATTCCTTCACTTACCTCTCAAACAAGAAAATTCAATGAGAAAAACAAAATCATCTGATTTGTTTGTGTTTTCAGTTTTCAAATGATTTCGTCAAGATTTCTCCTTTAACCGATCCAAGTTTTGTATTGTTCGTTCTGTTGATATAATAATGTCGAAGTTGTAACGAAAAGGAAAGAATTAAGAAATGGAAAAACACGAAATTGCTCTCGTTTTTCAGACAACATTTCGCTCGATAATATCAGACAAAAACACGATGTGGCGGTGTTAGACAAGATGTGGTTCAGTCGCTTACTAGGGGCGGGCGGTCCGCCCCGGGCGGCACTTCTGGTCCGCGGTGAGTTTTCAGAAAAGAAAAACAAAAACAATAGCATAATTTCAATAATTTTTGGGAAAAAAAAATCAAATAAATAAAGAAGCAACGATAAAGAAGAAAACGGGGTTCAAATGAAGCCAATTTGTCTTTGAAATAGCTGGCTTCAAAGCCAGCCAGCAATTAAAAAAAAGAAAAGTCTCCAAAACGCGCTGTCAGCTGGTGATACGTGAGCAAAAGGGCTTGATGTGAGGTTGGATTAAGTGAATTTTGTGAATCCAGTTTTTTCACACACTGTCGTCAGTTTTTTGACTTTTTATGCCTGGGAATTGTTAGTGAAAAAGAATTAAATAAGAAAACCAATTGTTTTTTTTTATATCTTACCATAGGCCTCCCTAGCTTTAATATGGATATAAAATCGTTCCTTTTCATAAATTATAAAATAGATTGATAAATAAATTGAAATAATTCCAATGATTTAAGGATATCACATTCATTCCAATTTTTTTCGGAAAATTTAAAAGAAAATTGAAAACTAAGATATTTTTTTAAGTGCAGAAACTTTATTTAAAGTCTCAAAATGAGCATTTTTTCCAATTTCGCAAATTACAAGTTTTCACAGTAGTAAAACAATGCAATGTATTTTTTTTTTTTTAGTTGAAGTTTTATGAAGCAAAAATAAAATAGACTAAGAATTAAAAGTAAGATAACATTTATTTCAGTTTTTAAAAAATAAATTAATTTTATCAGACTTTTAATTCTTGTCCACTTTGCTAATAATAACTTCAACTACGTAAAACAAAATAATTTAAAAAGACTAACTTTTACATTCTTAAAAGAAAAACGAACCGTGTTTCTGAACGTGGCAGTTAATTTGTGACTCCTCACTTGTTAGAATTGAAATAAATATTGAAAAACTGATAAATTATGAATTTAAAAGTACGTGTTTTTTGTTTTCCTTTTTAAATAAAACAGAGTGTATATAAACAAAAACAAATTATCAAATCGCGTTTTTAAAGTTTTCCCGATTTAGAAAAAAAGAAATAACGTCTTACTCTTAAAATCATCTTGCACTAAGATTTTAAAAATAATTTTTTTTTTTTTTTTTTGAATATACAAAATATTAGGAAACGTGCCTATTTCTGAAAGTATGGTTGCCCATTATAAAAAAATAAGGACGATGACTACGCTAAATTAAATTTAAATTCAACATTCCTAAAATTAGTTTACGGAGAATATTTTCCAACACTTAAAATTACATAGTACTTGAAATTTATATAAAAAAGGTGTTAACGTCATTTTCTTAAATTATGTGTTACAGATAAGTTCCGTAGAAAAACACTCATTTATGCAATATAACCTGTCATCACCTCATCAATTAACATGCCGAAAAGATTGTTTGGTTTTTAAAATTTATTTCTGTGTTGTTTTAAATTTAAAGTAGTATTTTTTTTTCAAATTAGATTAATTGTACTTTAAATCAGCTAATATTCCACAAATAAAGTTTCAGAAAGTATATCTTTGGAAGGTTTTTCAATACAGAGAATTACATGACGATAAAAGGAGTCTAATTGTAAAGAAGGATTAAGTCGCCGTAAAGCGTCAGCGATTTCAAGTAGAAAATAACAAGAACGGTAATCCCTTTACATAAAATTTAATGGTTGGTTCAGGAAACAAATACCTAAAGTTTTGTGTACACTGTAAGAAAAAAGTGTTGTCAGTTCAGGAGGCGAGGTAGCGGTCGGCAGCTCATCGTTTCTGTTGATGACTCCCTTTGTGGTCGCGGCTAAACAGAGAGAATTCCCTTTTTTTTATCCCTCACAGCAGGTCTGGCTTTTGTATCCTTCCGCAGGTGGATTTGATTGGTTCACAGTTCAACCAATTTACTTCTGTTACACCCGCAAGTGAAAAACACATCTAATCACTGCTACGTAATCAGCTATTTTGTAGTGGTGCTGTAAGTATTGTTGGCTAGGGTTAAACACATGAATAATGCACAACAAACACGAGAGAAAAATAATCAAGCTCAATGAACATTAATAAAATATTGTAACAAAAATAGCAACAATAGTATAAAGGAAGTTGCTTCCCTTTTTCCGTAATAAAAAGGGTAAGTTTTTAGCTAATTAATGTTGAGTACAATATTGAATGTTATTTAACTACAAAGTTCAATTGAAGTCTTAGCTAAATAAAGAATAGTTCCACAGTGTTTTATCAGTGTAGAAAAATGTAATGTTCATGAGTGATATCAATAGGAATTAGTATGATTACTCGACTAAGTGATAATTAAGAATTAAAATGTCAGTATAGCGCCGTGCCTTATTTTCCACGAATTGAACTGCTACTGGCTGTTGGCAAACAGCGAGAGTCTTTATATAACGATGGATAGGCTCCGGATAGCTTGGCGCCAAAAATATAGAAAAGATACTAAAATACGCGATTGGTCAAGAAATGGACCAATCCGTGATTTTAGAGAAAATTTTGAATTACTTGCGATGGTTAAATTGTCCTATAATAAGTATCATGTATTTATTAACCAATGACATTAAAGAAAGCGGAGGTGTGGCGCATGTAAGTGATTTTATATATATATTTATATATATATATATATATATATATATATATATATATTATTTATTTAAAAATATGATGCTCTACTTTTGTATCGAGCACTATTTTTTAAAAATAATAACAAAAATACTAAGGAACTTTGGACTATTTACCTAACCAGTTCCTTCCTATTTTCTATATATTTTCACATATATATATATATATATATAAAATTGATTCCGATTAATATAAATTCCGTTTGAAATACACCAGAATATTTTTTTACTCATTGGAAATAGTAAATTTAATCCTTTAGCTTTCAATGAAAGTGTAGAATGTTGATTAGAACGTCGTGTTGACCAGTTGTTGAATGTATTATTGATTCTTCTTGTGTGTTGTGGTCACCAATGTTGAATAGGTTAAATAGATAATGTGGCTGCGTGTTGAGAAGGTAATAAACATTCATACATAATATTTAAAATATCAAGGAAAAAAACAATGAGAACCAATTTTGTTTAACGAAGGAATATACGTATATTACATTCAACAATAATACAAAGAAGTTGTAATGGTGAAAAAGGGAGAAAAAAAGTAGCTTCCCCTTGACTGTAAGGAAATGTCTTAAAGAAGATTTGTCTGAGTAAAATGTTCAGAGTTCAGTGTTGAAAATAGAATATTTCTTTCAGAAAATTGTTCAGTTGTTGCAACTTAAAAAGTTGATTTAACTTGTTGTGTCCACTGAGAACTGGTGGTGTATCAAATAAAGTTCTGTATTGTATGTATGTACGTGCGGAGTGAGTAGGATGAAATACACAAGCGAGTAGATGAGATCTATTGTCTCTGGGTACACTCGACTGTGGTTCTGGAACTACTACTAACTGGTTTTTTGGAATGCATCCAATATTTATACTACCTAGGGTGGCTCCCAGCAGAGACGCTAGATATATTTTTGAATATACATGAAAAATATCCGATTGGACGGAAAATGGACCAATCAGCGATTTTGTAGCAAAGCTTGTTTTTGAACAAAGTGTAGGAACAAATTTACTATGGTGGAATGCGATAGATAAATTGTCCTATTATTTTTTTTAGTAATTTATTTATTGACCAATTAGAATCGGAGAAAATGTAGGCGTGGCACTACAAAAGCTTAAAAAAGTTTTCATTTATTTTTTAAATCTTTTAAAACTCACTTCTAGTGGTGTAACTCTTAGGGAATATTGTTATAAAGTAAAACCATATTTACTAATTAAATATTAAAGCTTATCTGACGACCCAGAATATTTAAAAAACAAGTTTTATTTGTTTTTGTATGTGTATATGCATTCACAATTTGTAAGTATCATACTGGACATTATTAGTCACGTGATGTAAGAATTGTTTGCCACTCTTTCTGGATTAAATCGGCCTCAGAATTTACGTTTTCTTTCTGCATGCACAAATTCTCTGACTTTGGCTTTGCTAATCATTCTTATGTTTTCAAAAGTTTTATTTTTTATTAACTTACTTTTGCTTTTCAGTGAGAGTCATACAGCAATTAATCAAATGGTTTCATTTTTAGCTTCAATCCTAGAGATGAAATTATGAAAACAAATTTCTTCAGGCTTTGGAAATCATTGTTAGTAAATTTTCAAAAAGTTAAGTTCTAGTGTTTTTAATTCTTATTTCAATTTATTTTTATTTTTTTGTGTATTTATTAATTTTTGTTTAATACCTCACTAAAAAAAAAAACCATACCCTGATGAAAAAAGTCCCCAACTTTCATAAACAATATTCTATTGTCTAAATGTTTATGTTATCATTAAGAGGAAAGACCAAAGTATTTTTTAGTATTTTAAATCCTTTCTAGCACGTCCAAATTTTAGTTAAAAATCTTTTTTTTTTTTTTTATTTCGAGTCAACAAAATTTAAAATCGATCATTTCAGCCATTTTTGACAATTTTGGAAATTATTTGCGGCTGCCTTCAGACTTAAAGGTCAAATGCCAGATGAAATCAAATAGGGGATGATTTTTTTTTTCTTTTGTTCATCTCCCTCAGATATAATTAATGATTGGTTGGCTAATAAGATTGTAATAAATATAAGTTGCGCCAATTCGGGGATTTAGAATGGATTTTATTCCAATTCCATAAATTATGTTATAATCTTCCTAAACCAGATTTTCTTCTGATTCATGTTACACAAATTACCACAACTGGCCGGATGTGAACGCTCCGAAACCCAAGACCGAACTAAAAATTCCATCAAACATATATTGGCTCCACATTCTTGTTTCTGCCACCATACGCTTAATAATAATAATTATAACCCAAACTATGGTTGTTTGACCAGTGACAATATGGCACAAAATGGTCTATAACTAGATCACCAATCAGAAGGCTTTTTGGTCTAAAGATTTTGTCCTTAAAGGCTGAAACACTTAATTCTCCAAGTAGACTGAAGACGAAAATCAAGAAAAATGTCCTCCCTTCTGACACCAGATTCTCTCCATCCATTTGAAGATGTTATAGACAAGCGTATGGTTGCAAGAAAGAAATACGACAACAGTAGAAATAGATTTACGTGATTTATTTCAACAGGAACGTGTGGGTTTGGGACAGCTACCTTGTGGTAAAGTTCATAAGCCGGCTTCGGATCTGGGTTGATCTCTCATAGTAATTCATACTGGTTGACGCTGGCGCCCCCCCCCCTGCTGACTGCTGGTGACCGCTCAACCTGACCGTGACAGTTCTCTTCCCTGGCCTCCTGTTGACTGCTCGTTGTACTTCCCTGTGACCCCCTTTATGGCGTTTTTTAATGGCTTAACAGGCTCAAAAACGACGCGAGTATAATTAGGAGGGAAGCTTTTTTATTGGACGAATAATAGAAACGCTTTCAAATATTATTTTATTTTTCGACCGGAACTCGCACGCCGGGAACGTGCGTAGACGACGATAATGGTCATTTTGTGACGGGGCCTTGCCCCGTTCACATCCGGCTCTCACTCTTGAGTATGTTAGTTTAATTGCCTGTAAATCAGCCGAGATATGTCTTATTTTATAACAAAGACATTGTGAAGAAAATTATTGAAGAAAATTCCAGACTTTGAAACAACTACTCAAATTGCGATAATCACATGCTTGTATTGTAATGCCGACCCAACAAAACTTCACACCGTAACGTTTTTCTCTTCCACTTGACAACATTAACACATAGGACCACACTAACTGCTTTCTCTTTTTTTGAAGCACTTCAGTTTCATAGATTTTAAAATCTTAATAGTTAAAAAAATAAGGTTTCATTAGTTGTAGTTGAATATTTTGTGTCATCAAATAGGTAAGAAAATAAAAGAAATTTATTGAAATCAAAAACATAATTTAACTATTTTTTTTAATTAATTTACATTCAATACTTATAATGTAGTTACCCCCACTGATTTGTTAAAATATGTGCATACCATGATGGAAAAATGTCCAAAAAATTTGTATCATCACAATGTTTATGTTATTAAAAATAATAGCCAAAGTATTTTTTGATTATTAAATTATATTTTTTATCCTTATCATTTCTTCTATGACAGTGACACCATGTCAAATCAACAAGGGCCTAACCATCAGCAACACAGATATTTCTCAGATTTTGTACTCTTATAGAGCTTCATGATAAAAATTGAATGGTACCTAATTTGCATCTCTAGGTCAAAGGGTTCCTGAGATATAACCCTTTGACCTTTACAATAAAGGTGAATTTTAGAAAATAGTCATAAAGTTTAAATATCAATATCTAAGTTGTTTTTTTTTTTCATATAGAGTTTTAAAGTACTTGGATAGATCTAAAATGTGATCTATTTATTTTTGTTTAAAAGTCAAATAAGTTGACCTTGACCTTTTGATCTTCAATTTCTCGAAAAACATTAAGTTTTTTAAAATTTGACAACAATTTTGTCTGCTTTATCATATGGCAAGATATGTACAAACTTTTGTCATGGGCTTTTGACTGTGGCCTGAGTTATAAGGGTTTTGTAGCGATAGGGTACCATAATTGTTTGTTCCCGACGGAATCAACAATATGTGTGATGGCTGTATTACCATTGTTGTTGTGAACGTTGAACGACGAACGTCGCGGTCATCAATATACGTTGATATAAAGTTACCAATATTTAACTTTGGCTAAGAAAGATGAGATTAAGGACAATGCGTGAACGCAATGCAATTTATACTTGACGTAAATAGCACATAGAATAAAATACAAAACTGAACGATTCCAAAACATAACAATTAGATTTATTAATGTTTGATGTGCGAACTGAAAAGGTAGGACAGAGTCGTGTCCCTATTTGTACCGGAGTTCATATTAAGAAAGTTTGGAATTGTGAGGTAAAAGTTCAGGAATGATTTCAGAGTTCGTGAATGTTGGTAATTGTCTTAAGACGGGAGTTCCTGGAGGTTACATCTTGTCACTTGGTAGTAAGGAATGGGACGTGCGAGAGAGATGAATGAAAAGAAAAACTCAAGGAAGTTTACACGTGTTCGGTTTATATAATGGTCGTGTACCACGTGTGAGGCTCAAACGGAGAACGCGGGAAAAACAGATTGGTCGCGTGCAGGCAGTTTGATTGGTCGGAACTGACCAATCAGCAAGCAAGTTTGGGAGTGATTGACCAATGAATACTTGTTATAATGTATGGAAGTAGACTGTTACTTACCAGATAGGAAGAGTGCATTTCCTAAAAAGAGGTAAGGCTGGTTTGTTGTGGAAGATCCCACAGTTTTACTGGTTGGGGCCAAATTCAAAATGGCAGATTTTGGTATTTACCAATATGGGCAAGTTGTATATCTTTAGACAGCTCTTTGAATGCTGATTAATATTCGCTTAAAGACTATGATTATAAAATCAACAGAATTTATGATATTTGTGGTTAATTGTTGACCAATTTGGTGGAAAATAAACAACATTATTTGTTTTTTTTTTATATATTTTTTATTATACAACAAACAGATTTTTTATATGAATAGTGACATAATGTAAATAATTATTTTAAAATGTGTAATGAATTAATATTATGCTAACAAAATAATATGAAAATATGCAACAAATGCTGTTAATGGCTGACAATTTTTTGTTGTCTTGGTACAGTAAATGCAGAGAACAATCACATTTTCAGTTCTTATATATATTTAAAAAACGTTTTGATCAGAAAAAGTTAGATATTATTTAATTAGAAAAGCTTTTAATTACTTTTAAGATATATCACTGTTGTCCTAAGAAAAATGTTTTTTTGATGAATAATGAATTTATACAAAATTAGTTTTCATTTTTTTTTAAAATTTTAATAAGAATAGTTTAAGTTTTCTTTCAAAATTCTGTATTAATTTAAGCCTTTTAGATGATAAGTAAAAACTATATTTGCTAATCATATAAATGGAAATGCTTAAACCATCAAACACCAATATTTTTAGAAGAATCTAAAAATGTTCTGTCTGCGCATGAACGTGACGATTTTTTAAAGTATGGGCGGCCATAAGCAGCAATATCAGAAAATAAGAACAGTAACTATAATAGATTTAATGCTAGAAAATATCTAAAATCCAACAAAACATTAGATTACAAATAATATTATCCAAAATTTTTAAGATAACTGAATACTTAACAATTATATTTAAAAGGCACTCACGTCATATACAATTATTTTTTTACGGCGAAAGCCTCCATGGAACAACAAACTAAACAGCAATCTGTCAAACAGATTTATTTTAAACAGCTACCAATATATTTCTGCAATATTTAAAACTTAAAGTAAATAATATTTGGTTTCAAATCGAATTAATTATACTTTGAAACAGCTAATAATATTCCTCAAATAAAGCTTCAGAAAAGTATAGTTAATTTATTTAGCAAAAAAAGAAAAATCCTTTTTGTCAATTTAGTTTTTGAAATACATCAAAGTATTTTGCTTATTGGAAATATTAGATTTAATCTATTAGCTTGAAATTAAAGCTAAAATAAAAGCTACAATAAAAAAAAATCATTTTTAGAAATTAATTTTAAAACTTAGGTATGTACTTCCTTTATAATTTTGTCGTTTTCCCTTTTCGTTTTTGAGCAAGGAACACATTCTTCTTTTACACCGTTTCCGGTAATTCCTTTGTTCCGTTCAGAAACTACATCCGTTCTATTTTCAAATAATTAATCTTTCTTAATTGCGATCTCTTTAAAATTACTAAGTTTTATTTTAATGATTACAAAATATTGTCGATGTTGAAAAAGAAATATCAAGTCCAACAGCAACTTAATCCTGTTTATTATTTTTGTTTTTTTATGAAAACGTTTTGATTCGCTCTGAAAAAGGTAAGTTAGAGATGAACCGTCACGGACTTCTTAAAAGCAAAGGGGAAAAAAAATGATTTAAATGCAGTCTTCGAATTTGAATTTCGGTTTCATTTGAAAGATAACTGCCAAAAGCAAATGCTAATTAAAAGAAAAATTAATTTGTGTATATAAATAAATTTTCTCGCCATTATAAACGAAAAGGGAAAACAACAAATTAAAAAAAATACAATATTTATAATTTATCCTACCTAGAGATATGTTTCAACGTCATTTAGGAAAATTAGGGATTAACAAGATTTCATAAAACTAATGTTTACTTTTTACTAAAATTAATGACATTAAATGACGTTTATATAGTTCCAATATTTCGAAAAGATGTTAAAAGAAAAACAAATTGTGGAACACCAGAAGCGCAATAATGAAGACATTGGTATGTATGTTTAAAAAATACATTTTAACATTATATAACTAATAGTTTACGAATATTTTTTATTATAAAAGATTTAGTAGAATGAATTTTAGTTTTAAAATGAGAATTTATTTTTTTTAAATTAAATGATATTTT
Organism: Acanthosepion pharaonis; assembly: GCA_903632075.3. NCBI lineage: Eukaryota > Metazoa > Mollusca > Cephalopoda > Sepiida > Sepiidae > Acanthosepion > Acanthosepion pharaonis. The sequence goes on along the minus strand of CAHIKZ030005432.1, from coordinate 1,504,430 downwards.
TGATTTTAATGAATTGCCTTTATTTTTTTATTTTCGTACCAGTTTGATATAAAATATCACATTGCTTTCATTTTTTTAAAAATTATTCTGAATTTAACAGTTATTGAATTATCATATTACTCTTCCATAAGGAAAATTAGTCAAAAGGCAGTAATTCAGAATTATTACCTTTTTGAACATCCATACAAAAAATAATAAATACCTGAAGGAGTACACTTAAATGGTACCTCAGATAAAAGCTCTTAATGATGCAAAGACAGATCACACATATATATTTTTTCTGATAATCAGGTGTGAATTTGATCAATGATGACTAACAGTTTCTTACATGTAGTGAAGGGGTTTTTAAATTTAGTCAAACAGAAAGAAAAGTCATGAGCAAAAAGAACATAAGCTTTTTAAAAGATGGTCTGTCATATATATATATATATAAATGTTTTTCTGTAAGATGTTTGAGATATCATTTCGTATATTATAAATTAACTGATATAAAAATATGGTTCCTTTGCTACACAGGAATTACCATGGTTCAAAAACAAACTAACAACTTCAATTAAATTAAAAGCACTAGTTCTCTTTCATTTTCAAGTGAATTTTTGAAACATGGTAATTTCTGTGTAGTGAAGGAACCATATTTTTAAATCAGTTAATTTATAATATTTATGCTCTGTAAATTTATAATTTATAATATTTATGCTCTGTAAATTTACATTGAGCACTGTTTAGTAAAAAAAAAAATATCAATAAGAACACTGGATTATATATCTTACTGTTCTTTCTTTTTTATTATAATATATATATATATATATATAGTGTGTATTTAGGCAGCATCTTTTCATTCATACACGTTTCATTAAATAATATTGACAAGTGTTGTCTATTTATTTTATGTATAACGTCTGATAAGTTTAATAACATTATCATTGAACGAAGAAAAAGAAATTCACAATATTGATCCATATTTTTTAATACAATCTAAGCTTTAAAACACATAAGCCATTATTAAAGATGTCAATTACAACATGTTAAGCAATATACGGACAAGACAGTGATGATAGTCTGTTATTGTTTACATAGATGATCTCTAAGCAATGATAAACACGTGCATATAAGACGCTAGAAGCGAAAATCGCACCGCATCTCATGATGTTACACATGACCACGCGAGAGTGAATTGGAGAAGTATGAAGTATGGGCAGTGTTGGGTTTACATATTGGTTAGTATCAGCTGCAGCCCCAGGGCCCCCCCTGTTAAAACTAGAAAAAATTTAGAATATAAGAGATTTGTTTATTTTCAGATTTAATGTGGTTCCTTTGAACTAATTTGAGAATTTAGACAAGAGTATTTGTGCCCCCACCTACTTGGAGTATTTTTAAATTAGATGAGACCCTTTCAAGGGGCCATATTTAGATTTCATGCATCTTTTTTATGCATATTCTATAGTCACTTGGGTTAATGAAGGGGCAGCAAATTCTATTAGCCTCTTAAGGCCTAAATCCAGCCCTTGATACTGGCATTTATACCAGCTTGGCTAACTCAGTAAAAAAGGAACAAACATCCTAATATATTAACAAGTTGTAAAATATACCATAATCCTGTTTCCTGAGTTAGCCATAATCTTGGCTAACTCAGGATGTTATGATGACGGTAGCTGCTGAATACATAAATCACCAGTGATGAAAATGCCCATACGGCCAAAAAAAAAAAAAAAAAAAAAAAAAAAAAAATCACTGCTATTTGGGGGGAAAAGATGCAAGACACCCAAATATATCAAGTTGTAAAATATACCTTAATCTTTTGTATATAGATCACTAGGAATTAAAAGACAGTTTTAAAAAAATCAGAGAAATTCCATGGTATCAAATGCATCTGATTTTAGAGCAAAGAAAATGACCAAAAGCTAAGAAAAAATTGGATATTTTGTTTAATTTTATGGATTGTAATCAAATCAAAATCAAATTAAACAAATATTAACTTAAATGTGTTTATTGTGAAATAGTTAATTGCCTTTCAATACCTTTTTACCTTTGAATGATTTCCAAACTCGTGTAGATGTCTAGAGACAGGGAAATCCAGAAAAAGTATGGAACCATTTTGAAAGATCTATTTCCCTTTGTTGCAATACACCATTAGATATTATCTCTGTTGTAATCAAATAAATCCAATTTGACTTTATTTTGTGCGGTTTTGAGTTTTTTGGAGGAAGTGTGAGGGACATAAATTTTTTTGTTTTTCTAAAAGAAGTTACAATTTTCCTAGTCTAAGGAACTACTTTTCTTTAAAAAGAATTTATTTTTATAATGTATGATTCACTTCAGTAGATACTTTTTGACTCAATCTTCAAATTTTGCTATTATAATTCCAATATTAACTAAAATTATTTGACTGGTTTTTTTTTTGGTTTTTTTTTTTGCTGTAAATTGCCATGACATTTTCATAAAGATATTAGATAGGTTTCCAGTAGTTTTCATCACTTCCTCTCAGCCAGTCTCTTGTTTGCAACCCTTGTTTTCATCCACACCACAAGTCTGGCATGCCAATCTAACATTCTTTCTCCAGAGTGTGTTTGAGATTGCGAAAATAATCTCTGGTTATGTTGTTTGAATATCCATCTCTCCAACAACATCACTCTTATGCCTATCATACTGGATGCAAGTGTGTGGTCATATCTGTCTGTACTCAGTTGTTGGAAATAGCCCCAGATCAACTAAGCTCTAGTGCTGGCTGCCATTTATGGACTCATGAGAAATTAAAATGCACATACATAATATGTTATTTGCATTATACAATTGCTTTAAGTCCTTCTGCCTTCATTTCTTCATGTTGAAAAATTTAGTTGATCACAAATCCGTTTAGATTAAAAATTCACATTTTTTTTGTTTCATCGACATATAGTATAATGTGGTATTTTTTAAAATGATTTTGGGAGCAGCTTTAAGAAAATACTTGAAAATGCATTTTTTCTAAACCTATTTCATAACCTGATAGAGTGTGTTTTTAGACCCCAGTGCAAACTTAATATATTTTTTCTTTTTTCAGTTTGCTTCTTTGAGACCAGCTGAAAGCATGGTGAATATTCATGACAAAAATTTTTAATTCCGTACGTGAGTGACATAAAAGAACACGCATAGTGGAGAAACCATTTTCTATAAAATCTGTGCTGCTATGAATTCAAATCTTAAAACAAACATGAAAACGCACACTGCTGAGAAACGTTTCAACTGTGAGATCTGTGGATATAAGTTTACCCAAAATTCATCTCTCAAGACACACAGGCTAACACACACTGGAGAGAAACCATTTCACTGTGAAATCTGTGGATTTAAATGTTCCCGTAATTCCAATCTCAAATCCCATATGTTGTCACACACTGGAGAGAAACGTTTCCACTGTGAAATCTGTGGATTCAACTTTTTTCGAAATACTGATCTCAAAAAACACATATTAACACACAGCGGAGAGAAACCATTCCACTGTGAAATCTGTGGATGCAACTTTTTCCAAAATTCATCGCTCAAAAAACACATGTTAACACACACTGTAGAGAAACGTTTCCACTGTGAAATCTGTGGATTTAAATCTTCCCAAAGCTCAACTCTCAAAAGACACCTTTTAACACATACTGGAGAGAAACCATTCCAATGTAAAATCTGTGGATTTAAATCTTCCCAAAATTCAAATCTCAAAAAACACTTGTTAACACACACTGTAGAGAAACCTTTCCAATGTGAAGTCTGTGGATTTAAATCTTCCCACAGTTCATCTCTCGAAAGACACCTGTTAACTCACACTGGAGAGAAACCATTCCACTGTGAACTTTGTGAATTTAAATCTTCCCAAAATTCAAATCTCAAAAAGCACATGTTAACTCACAGTGGATAGAAACGTTTCTACTGTGAATATGAATTTTCTGCAAAGTCCCATCTCAAACAAAACATGTTCACCCAACATTCGTCTCTAAAACCAGACATGATAACACAAAATTTAACTTTCAGAAGTCATATGTTAAGACACAAATGAAAAACCATTCCACTGAAATCTGTAGAGTAATTTTGTTTTTAAATCCTCATGCTGAGAACACACGTTAACACAGACTGACAAATGACGTGTCCATTGTGAAATTTTTAAAGTTATTTTTTCACTAAATTCTCATCTCAAATGACACATGTTAACCCCCAGTTAAAACTGAAAATTGGGAAACATCTACCAGAAGATAACCCAGCAAGTTACTAACAATAGCCAAATTCATAAATCATACTTATTATAAAACCCAGGTTGTGTGTGTGTGTGTCTGTACGTTTATATATTGGATCGGATTTCCTACATTTTTCAACCGATTTCAACAAAACTTCATAGAACTATGTAAAATTACTTTGGGGTGCCAAAAATTGGAAAAACACAATTGTTTTTGCATGAAATCAATTTGAAAACACGATTAAGAGGCATCGTGAGAATGAAAGGAGGACAAGTGATATTGAGTTATACTTATTATAAAACCCCAGTTGTTTGTGTGTGTTCGTTTATATATGGGATCAGATTTCCTACATTTTTCAACCGATTTCAACAAAACTTTACATTTTTTATTGGCAGGTAGTGTTTCTTATTGTCTTGCACACTTTTCTTCTTTATTTTTTACATTCAGAATGCTTTACAAGACAATTGTTTATAATAAAATTCTATTCAATTGGTAGACTCATAACGATTGAAAACAATGTTTTGTTTGAGTTTGGGTTTGACCAATTTGTAAAAAAGAACAAAACAAAACAAAAAAACACTAAGATATGTGTGTCTGTCAACCTTAAACAATAATCTTTGTCAATTTTATTTTTCAGTCTTTATGATGGTCGATACTTGATCTATCTCTTACTGTTACATCTCCGGGCAACGCCGGGCTCTACTGCTAGTTAATAAATAATATTAAAGTTAATGTCTAGTTTTTAAGAGATATACGTCTTTTCAATGATGTGTTTCTGGTTGTTTTTAAATTTTATACTTCATTTTAATATTTTACTCTAATATTGTTATTCATAAAGAACAAATACGTTCTTAGAATTTTTTATTAGTTGTGTTTTTCTTTAAGGTAAAATAAACAAATATTAATGTTTACTTTAATTTTTTAAATTTTCCATTAAGGCATAAAATAGAATCATCAAATCAATGAAAAAGACATTTTGAAGAATTTTTACAAACTTAATGTCATATAATAAAATTTAATATATCTAATTCAATATTTACATTATTCGGACTATTGTCCTCATCTTTGTTGCTATATATATCACAATGTTTTGGCCATTGTATGCTCCAGCCTTCTTCAGTTGGTTGGAATGTTGAACTGAACCCTTTATTTTGCTTGCTGGGGTAGACTGTTCTAGTCCCACATGCTATGTCTAATGGATATCAGTTATCTCCTGCTAATTCCGTTCTCCACTGCCATAACCGGATATTGAACTCACACTCTTTGGGTCCTGTCACTGGATCTAACACCTTTATCCACTGTGCCATCTCTGTGTAAATTTCTGGGCATTGTAAACCTAATGTCATCAGCAATCATTTTTACCAGAGCTCATATTGCAATTTTCTTATTTTTGCTTTTCTCTGGCACTCATTATTACTGGTTCCCATATTGTATTCATTTCTATGCTTGGTTGGCTCAGGAGATTTTTGTGGCCTAGCATATGTGCTGATTCCTTAAGTTTACGAATTTTCTAATGATGTTCTTATGTTCTAATCAACTGCTAGTGGTGAGCTAGAAGTGAATCACAAGTAAATTTCACAGTGAATCCCATATACAGTATATTCTACTGTATTTTTAAGAATTGGGACATACCCATTATAGTCCATAGGTACAGTATAACAGTTTTAAAAATAGCCGAAGCCCTCTCCTCTCAGGCACTGGGCAAAAAAACTTGAGTCCCCCCTTTAAATCAAGTGGGAGGTGTTGCCTGGAGGAGAAGCACTCTTGGAGAGACAGCCAGACAATAGCTGATCCTGTATTGACAAGTGCCAGAAATTTAGATACTTAACTCAATAATGAAAAGATTATGTAATATTTTGCAATCTGGAAAATGTACAACCATCTCTTTCTGATTAAATAAAAATGGATAGATTACAGAAAATGATAATCAACCCAGTGCACATGAAACCCATTTTTATTATGAAAAGTATGGAAAATATTCCAATTCAATTGACTGTGGAAAACTAATGCTTCTTTCTGATCACAATAGCCAATAGTTATTTTTTGTTTCATCCTTTTCCATACAATAAAGGAAAAGGTAACATTTTTATGCTAAATTTAATCATTACATTTTAATCCTTTTTACAAATAATATTCGCTTTACTATTTTTGTTTGGTATAAAATTTCCTCTTTTCATAGCACATATGCATCTGATAAATCTTTATGCATTCATTTATAATTTCTTTTGCATTTTGTGGCAGTTCAACTACACAGTATTATTTTTTTTGAAAATTATTTCAGTAAAAACATATACAAAAGAAATAAAAAAAATCAAGCTGAGCCAAGAAAACTCAAACCATCATAAAACTAAAGAAAGTATTTCTCCAAGTTTGTACTACGTATAGTGATGTCAGCACATAAGCCCCACCTATTAAACAAAACTTTTCTGTAGTTGAACTTTTCATACATGACATCCTTCTTAAAAAGTCATGTATTTTAAGGGTTGTCTTCTCTAACAGGGGGGGAAAACCCCTCCTAAAATGTCCATCTTTTGGCTGTGATCAACTCATTCATTTCTCTTTCATATTTTGCTAGGTTGATCTCTTAACATGCTTTGCAAATTATTCATTCAATATTTGAAAGTAAGTTTTTATTTTTTAATTCATATTTCACTTCACTAAATATTTGAATGTTTTGGCTGTTGTGTCCTCCAGACTTCATCAGGTGTCAATCTGGGTAACCGACAGGGAATTCTGAACTGAACCCTTTATTTAATCTACAGAGATAGACTGTTCTTGTTCTACTGTCTAGTTCTTATTTTAAATAGCTGTTCAATTATTGTTTACTCATTTCCACTGATTCCAAGTATACACAATGCCTGGCACAGGGATTGAACTCACATTTGTCGGAACAGAGAGAATTATTTGGTTATACCTATATAACCACAGAAACAGAACTCTGAAGTTAATTCTAATTTTATATATATATATATATATATATATATATATATATATATATGTGATGATATTAGTGATCAGTATGGATATTTCATCAAATGCTAATTTGTTTGAAAAGTGTGCTATCCAGATTTTTTTCACCCACCGAGTTTAAAAAGATTTACATTATATATATATATATATATATATATATATATATATATACACACACACATGCAATGTGATACAATAACATATATTATCAGTATACAAAGTTTGAATAATAATCTGCATTAACAAGATTAACAGAATAATTTAACCTATATATAAATATATACATGGTGGACTCTCCCGTTGTATTCGACGTATGAGGGTCAAGCAGCTCAGTTCCTAGGAAATGACAACCCAGACACCATCACATATGATTTGATTATAGTGGTGAAGGCTTTGTGCAGAACCACACTTCTTGAAGGGCTGAAAACAGATACCTGGGGCACTACATGCCACAAGGTCCCCAAACAACACTCTGCAGGTTTTGAGTTCAGAGTTGTCCTTCTCCTAGACCAGTTGCCATCCATTGCTATAGAACCTAGTCTGTCCTGCTATTTACCCATAACTGGAGGGAGAAGAAGAGGATTAATACCTTTCCTAAGGGTATTAGCACTTAAATGAATGTAATGGATTTGACTGGCATTTGAACTTGATCCGAGACACTATCCACTACACCATATATATATATAAAGAAAAATATACGGAAAAAACAAACAAAAATCCTTATATACAATTATGCTGTTTTAATGTTAATATGTCAACGTCGGACGTTTCGGTCTAATAAACCATCTTCAGGACATATTCATAAAATATAATTAACATTATCAATTCAACATGGAGCGCTGATCTTATAAAACTTTCAGTTATCTGTTGGATAAGTCTTGTTCTTATGTACATCGTCTTTGTCATGTTGAATTGATAATATTAATTATATTTTATGAATATGTCCTGAAGATGGTTTATAAGACCGAAACGTCCGACGTTGACATATTAAAACAGCATAATTGTATATAAGGATTTTTGTTTGTTTTTTCCGTATATTTTTCTTCATACTGTTGGATCTATATCCATATATTTGCTTGCATATATATATATATATATATATATATATAAAATCCCTATTTTATAATACTAGACTACCAAATTGTTCTAATATTGAAATAGATAAAACAAACACACCAAGTGGATGGACATTCTCTATGTGTGAACGTTAGGCGGTGATAACCTCGGATAATTCATTTTATTTATGATAACCACATTCCAAAGCAGTTTCCTTACACACAGTTTTGACTTTCTTTCATTTGAACCTGAGGATATCAACTGAGAGTCTGCGTTCCTCTGGCAAAACATGTCGTTAATATAATTTTCCACTTTGTCTTATCATCTACACCAATCAAATAAGTATAATGCATTTAAGAATTTATTTGATACTGGTCAAATCCACAATTTCATGGATGGCCATGCAATCCTGCAACTTGGTCCAAACTTTAAAGCGAAGGGCCCAAATATAGAACTTTTCCAATTGTTTGATATGTCTGTTGTAGCATATCCACATTTGTTTGGTAGAAAAAGAAGATTGATTTACTCCTGTCTTAATAATAAGTGATTGGTTAAATAAGGTCAAATTGGCAGATGATCTAAAAAAAAAAAAAAAAAAAAAAAATTTAAATACAATCTGTTGTTAAATGGGGCAAATAGGAACTTATTAATTTTAACACCACCAAAATGAAATTACTCTTTAAATCATCTAAGAGAACCTTTTTTTACCTTCCATCATCATCAAGTTACCTGGAAGGCATAAAACCGGAAGAGGGTTACACAAGTCAGAAATTCACAAGAATAAACTCTTAGTGTAGAACTTATGGTTACATCTAACCATTTTAACTGTAAAAGGATGAGATGAAGCAGTATTGTGTCTCATTAGGGTGCTATTAGTAATATTCGTGTTGAATGTGACATGCTCTGGAAAATATGTAGAAAAAGGCCCTGTCGCAAAGTTGAGCTGATGTGTCGAATGTATGTTTTAAAACTTAAGAAAAATTTGCTATTAATGTCGACTGAATACCGTACTAATTCTTAGGGTGTTCACATTTGCATCGTTGAATGACGGCAAGTGCCTTGAGTATGTCACACTTTATCTATTTCAGTCCTGAAGAGAGTGTAGTTGAAAAATGGCATTGTGTTTTCCGTTTAGTAAGACTGTAAGCATGTCTGCAGGGTGAAACTGGGTCAAACGTCGCCTGAGAATAAGAAAGGGTCAAGCAGACGGGCCAGTGGAGGAGAGGAGTGTGTAATATTGTTGCCTGCTGACTTGTGTCATAATAGTAGTAGTTGTAATGGCGATAAGGGCTTCTCGGTTTTCCCACGTGGCGTAAAAAAAAAAAATCTATTTGCCACGTTGGAGAAATATATTTTCTATAGTATAAACATGTAGTGAATAAAATTTATGATTTGCACTTTCATATGGTCTTGTAAATGCTGCTTATGTTGAAAAGATTAATATGGCTGCGTGTTGAAGAGCATTTAACATTATTAAAACAATGAAAAACCTGTTTTTGTTTCAACGATAAAATATATATTAAAATCAACAAATACAAAACAATTTTTGTAATGTGTGAATATTAAGGAGAAAAAAGTAGTTTCCCTTTATCCGTTAGCTTATGTAATTAAGGATGTTTCTTGAATAGAATGTTCAAAGTTCTATGTTTAAATAGAATGTTGCATTCAGAACATACAGTTAATTCAGTTGTGTGTTATTTGTATAACTAACAGTGTTGTTTTGTAACTTGGCTTGTTCACAGAGAACGAATGGCAAAATGTAATTCAAGTTCTGTGTGTGTGTGTGTGTGCGCAGTAAGTAGAATCAATAGTTTGTGTAGACGCATGTGAGTTGCTGAATTCTACTGTCTATTTTTGGAATGAAACTTTGCTTTTGTAACTACTGGTAGGATCCAGGAACAAAGGCGGGAGAAATTTGAAAGAACACAAAAAATATCTGATTGGATGAAAAATTAACCAATCGGTGATTTTTTAACAAAAGCATGTCTGTGAAAATCACGGCAGAAAAAAAATCAGTGTGGTGACTGCGATCAGTAAATTGTCCTGTGGTAAACAGTATTTATTATTTAACCAATCACAGTTGAGAAAAATGTAGGCGTGGCAAACGTAGTATTAGTCACTACAGTCTCTAATCACAAATTTTGTTGCTGTATAAAAGTTGTTTTTTGTTGTAAGTGTCCGACGTGCGTAGTAGGATAGGAAAAAGAAGTTTTTCAATGTTTTTTTTTTTTCCTGACTGGTGCTGGGAAATTTGTTCCGGCTTTTCCCGCATCAAAGGGTTGAGTTTAAAAAATTGCTATAAAATGCGAATAAAAACAGCAAGATTAGAATGGATAAACTCTCTCTTTTAGGCGCGGACGAATAAAAAAAAAACTCCTGCTCGGTGTGTAACAATAACAGAACTGTTTATTTACATATACAGAGAAAAGAGGGTAAAAGGATAAAGACAATTAGGGGAAAAATAAAGGGAGAAGAGAAAGTCCTTTAAGAGAAGAGAAAATGTTCATAACAGAAAAAAGGCTTGCTCAAAATATTTCTCTGAGCGCCTAAAAAGTTCTTTAAGCGAGTAGAATTTTGTTAATGGTTAAAAACACTCACAGTTTTCTTCAATGTTCTTGTAGAGTAGGAAAATTTTCGTAGATATAAGAATTCTGGAGTTGAGTGAGTTCTTAGGTCGACGAGAAAGTCTTGTAGGTGAAAGGCAGGAAACTTTCAACTGGCCCTTAATAGAGAGCCCACGTTCGTTCTCGACAGCGCTTTAATAGGTAGTTCTTCTTTGATTGAAACTGGTTCCGAAGGTGACTGGTGCTCTCTATCGCTGGCCTCATAGACGGTGTGCCGAATTCTCACTGCCAAATAGGCAAGCATTGTCCAAATTTATGGAGATTTGGGAGGCTCACAAGGGGACTTTTCGCTCCAAAATCGTTATAAAAAATTTCCTGGCTCCTGCATTGGTCAGAAAACACATTCTTATCTCTGATAAGAATCAAGGCTTTGGGAGCCGGTTTTGAAAGTAATGAAAACAGGTTGGAGTGAACAAGCTATGAGCCCCCGCCCCCGACTTTATGGCACCATGGGAAGAATAATGGTGGTGGAATTCCTTTTTATATTTTCATCTCTGATAAATATCAAGGCTTTGGGGACCGGTTTTAAAAGTAAGAAAAAGGGTCGGAGTGAGGATTGGAAAAATAGGCTAGAATATGAACTTGTAAAATATTGTTCTCAAATTAAATCCCAACACTCTCGTTTTGAAAAGTGCGTGTAAATGTACGAGTCTGTACATATATATAATCTTGGGTTTGCGTTATTAGGAATCTCGTCGGAGGGTCACCAAATTGTGTAGCGGAACGAATGAATGAAATCATTTTAAAAACTTTTTTGTTTTTAGAAAAGCTTGGTAGAAATACTTTTTATACATCTTACTTAATGAAATTTCCACAAATTAAATATTGTTTTTCCACATATTTATATTAATTTCAAAGTAGGACTTCTTGGTGAATGTAAATCATAAATTTTATTTTATTTTTTTTAAACTGTTACCCATTTACTGAAAATCTGCTCCGAATCGTAAAATAAAAAAATATTCAAATTAAGACATTATTTAATTAGAAAAGCTTTTAATTGATTTTGGAAATAAGATATATTAAACTATTGTCGTAGGAAATTAAAAATTTCGAAAATAAATTTTTATAGGAATTGTTTTCATTTTTTTCCATTTTAATTGTAATAACTTAAGTTTTAAATAATTTTTAATCTTTTACAATTCTGTCTTAATAATAATAATATCTAAAAAGAACAAATTAAGTTAAAACTATATTTACTAATCATAAATTGAAAAGCTCAGTACAAATCATTACGCAGCAATATTTTTTAAAGAATTTTGTTTTTTGTTACGTGTTATGTGTTTTTGTTATGCCGATTTTCGATATACAGTCGACCAGACACAGCATTATTATCAGAAAATTAGCGCGATAACTATAGGAAATTTACAGGCAAAAATATTTAACATTCAATAAAACATTAAATTACGGATAATATTTTCTTAAATTTCTAAAATTACTGCGTATTTAAAAGTTATATATAAAAGGCGCTCATGTTAATTCAATTACTTTTTTTAACGCCTAAAGCCTCCACAGAACAACATTGGATCAAACTGTCAAACCTGCAAACGCCCTAAATAAACAGCTACTCTCTGGTTAAAAACTGCATTTTTGCAGTATTTTAAACAACGTAAATAATAGTTGTTTCAGAGCAGATTAATTATACTTTAAATCAGCTAATATTTCTCAAATAAAGTTTCTGAAAAGTATATTTTATTTATGAAAGATTTTTAATAATTTTTTTTTTTTACATAGCGATGAAAGATAACTAAAAACAGGCGCTAATCAGTCAGCTATTTTAGTAGGAGAAACAAGAAATAATTCCAGTCAATTTTTGAAAAGTATTTTGTTTATTATATTAATAAATTTAATCCATAGGTCGAAATTAAAACTAAAACTTTCAAACATTTATTTAAATCTAAGTTGTCATTGTTTTATCTGTTTTTAGGGAGGTGTCTACATTTAAATTTTAAATCATTTAAAAGGCGTTTTTCGCAGTTTTTAGGGAATGTTTGGGGAGATACATATTTTAAGATTTACGTGCTAATACCCATGGGAAAGGTATGAATCCTCTTCTTCTATCTACCCCCAAGCTAAGGGTAAGTAGAACAGATCGGGTTCTGTAGCCTTGGATGGCAACTGGTCTACCGCAGAAAGAAATGGCAACCTATTGCGGGAAAAAAAATCTGCCTCGTTGGTCATGTATCGAAAGGTACATGATCACCTAAGCGTGTATCACGCATGGCACATAACTGACTGACCTATTTCAAATGTTTGTGAAATTTTTCAAAAATCAAAATAATTTTTGCAAAATTTCATTAGTCATCGAAAACATAATGTGCATTATAATAAAATAAAATATTTTTTAACAATAATTTAAAGAAGATTTAAGTTCTGAACGTTTCATTAAAATTTTTTTGATATTCCTTTTCAAAGGTCATTGAAATTTTGTCTTTGAAAATATAGTCTGAAAACATAATTAAAATTTTTAATTTAAGCGTGTTTTGGTATAATTTGTTGTGAGTTGGACTACACTATTTACATTATTCGGACTATCATCCTGATCTTTGTTGCAATATTTATCACAACGTTTCGGCTGTTGTACGCTTCGGCTTTCTTCAGGTTGTTGAACTGAACCCTTTCGCTCGCTGGGGTAGACTGTTCTAGTTCCAAGTGCCATGTCTAATGGATATCAGTTATCCCCTGTTAATTCAGTACCTAGTTAAGTCGGAGAGACTTAACTAGGTATTGAACACACACTCTTTGAGTTCTGTCACTCGATCTAACTTCTTTATCCACTGTGCCATGTGTCCTTGTGGATAAAGGCGAGCGAAATAAAAGGTTCATAATACGGTAGGCAGATACTGAGTTGGACTATTTTATAATAGAAAGATATTAAGTAAGTATTTTACATTTTATATGAATGGTAGGTACCTCCTCAATTTTTTGTTAAAACAGAGCATAGCATTATGAAAAAGTCCGCAAACTTGATCTAAAGAAAGTTTTATCGTTAAAATGTTTGCTAGTATAAGACTTATTTAATTTTATTAAATTTCGAGAAATTAAAATTTCAGCGTCTTCATATTTATATTAGTTAAAGGTAGGACTCTTGGAGAATTTAAATCATCAATTTGGTTTTGTTAAACAAAAACATTTACCGAAAATATGCTCCGAATCATAACAAATATTAACATTATGTCATACAGAAAATAATTTCTAGTAATTTTATAAGAAAAAATAAGTTGGATGGAATAGATTAATTTAAAAAAATAATTTCATTTCTTTCTGAATAAGTTCTGAAAGTTTCACAGATTTTTTTCATTTCCTTTGTCATTGACATATCTATAAAAAATAAAAATATAGTCTATTTTTGCTAGTCCTAAAAATATTATTTCAGGGAAAAATACTGAAGGGTGTTACTACAGTCTGCTCTCTATAGGAACATATTATTAAACAAAACATTATTTACATTTTTAAATTTTAGATTCAGCGTATTTTATTAATATCTTTTGTGAGGTTCGTTACCATATTTTCTGAAACATCTTGAGGGAATGAGTATATTCTTCAAATATTTTACAGGAGAGTCTTTAACAGATAATTGATGCGACTGATGAGCATCTCTCCAATATGCTTCTTCCCTTGTCGTCAAAGCTGGATGCGGGTGTATGGTGACATCCTTTTGCTCTGCATTCTGTAGATGTGCGTATCACTAAATAAACCGCTGCACCTGACGCCATTTGATGGTCAAGAAAAGGTTAATTTGCGATATAAGCACCAAAAGCCCTGGGTATCGAGAATGTACCATTCTGGTGTGAAATCGTCTGTTTATTTCGAAAATGACATTAAAACGTTGCGCTTGATTACCGTTTAGAAGTTATGGACAATGTAAGTTCGACTTCTTTTTTGTCGCGTACACAGAACATCCGCCATTACAGGCTTTGTTTAACATACGTTCGCCTCGAGTAGTCATGCGGCGCGGAAGCTTCACTTGTCTTGATTACTGCGCAATGCGCGATGTTTGAAATAATGCGTGAAAAAAAAAACGTAAAATCACACAAATAAAATAAAAATTACGTGCCTGAAAAAAAAAAAAAAAAAAAGGATTTTTCTTCTTTCTTTTCAACGATGCTTTTTTATGTGTCGTGAAAGTTTCTTAAATTTAAAGCTTCATAAATTACATTTTAGAGTGAGATTCTGTTTCATTAGCTATAAGCAGATTTATTAAGGACAATAAGAAATATTATTCATTTAAAAATTCATTTTAAAAAATAAGCACACTTTAAAATAACATCCACGAAAATTGCGCAAGACAAGCAAGATACGAAACGCTGTAAAAAGGCCTTTAACTAAGTGAGCTTCCGCGCATTACGACGAGAGGGAAAAAATAGGTAAATAACGCCAGTAATTGCGACCGGACCACACGAAAAAGAGATCGAACTTACATTGACAATAAATCGTAAACGGTAATCGAATGCAATGTTTTAACGTCATTTTCGAAATAACCGGGCAATTTCACACCAGAATGGCACATTCTCAATACCAGGGGTTTTGGTGCTTATACTGCAAATTAACCAATTATGAAATTTGAGTGTAGTATGTATCTGGCATAATAACATATACAGTGTAACCCGGATATAAGAGAGATTTTCTCTGGTCCCAAATTAGAGCCTGTGTTAATGTATATAAATTAGAAAAACCCGGATATAAGAGACTTCTTCTCCGGTCCCGACAACTCTCTTATATCCGGGTTACACTGTACTTTCAAATCCAGTGTTGATTAGAACTCAGGGTGCTGATTTTGATTTTCTGTTCTATTGATCATTTCAACATCATCACACACCCATGTCCACTGACACATGAATTAATAATAATCTTGTGGCAGATCTGCTCGAGTTTATATGGCAGCTAGAATAAGATTAAATCGAATTTTTCACTTTATTTTCTGGAATTTATATTGTACAACCGATTTTAGTCAAAGTAAACTATATAATGTATCAGATTTAAAAAGAAAAAAAACTAATTCTGAGTCTTTATTTTAATTTCTCTGTGTTCAAAAATCCCTTTAGATTAATAAATGACATTTCCGTTTGATCAATATATAGTGTAGGAATCCTTCTACTCGGTTTTTTGTTGAATATTAAAATTTGGAGTGTCGGGATTCAATACATTAATAAAATATCGTTACAGGGTCGCTCGTAATTTGGCCGTCTAAAATAATCAAACGCTTTTCATTGAAGGAATAAAATTCAGTAGAAAAGACGACGTAGTTTCAACAAATAAACATTGATTTAATATAACGATAGGAATACAAACAGTTGAAATAGATTGGAAAGTAATGTCTTTTGTTTGGGTTGATAAAGTTCTGAAATAAAATATAAACTGTCTTTGTGTACGTGTGTGAGAAACAATAAAATGTTGTGATATGTGTTTTTATATGAAAAAGGCAAGATGTGTGTGCGTGATTCCTAGTAAAAACGGATACTAGAGATACGAATTGTTTCTTACTGTTGGCGGTGTTGCCGTGGTCTGGAGTTTGTCAACGCTGTCGTTTTTAACATGAGGTCATGAAGGTCATCGGCGAAAGGTGTGTGTAGCTTGCTGGCAGCCGCGTGTATATTGTTTTGGGAAAGGATTTCGTATGTTTTTTTATACACTTTTTCCGAACAATATCGGCTCCAGAAATAAATTACTTATTTATTTCTAATTGGCCCTAAGAAGTCACGTGGTATGTCTTCTACTACGTCCGTACGATATTTGGTCGGTATCTACCTAAAAAGAATGATGACTAATGCAACAAACATTCTGATTTGTAATCCATTATTTTATTAAGTTGTAAGTGTTTTCTTGAGTGTGATTGGTTTATAAATATTGTAGTTGATATTTTAGTGGACACGACAATAGTATTATGGTACTTAAAATTATTATAGTATAGCGGTGCATTTTTGAGCAACTTTAAGAATATACTTGAAAATAAATTTTTCATATCCTATATTGTGTGTTTTCTGACTGCACTGCCCAGTTAATATATTTTTTCTTTTTTCGGTTTGCATCTTTGAGAGTACCTGAAACCATAATCATTCTTAGACTGAGAATTTCATGGATTATTACTTAACTTTCAATCCGCATAGAACATATTAATAAGACATTCGTAAAGGAGAAGCCATTTCCTGTGAAATCTGTGGGCTCATATTTACAATGAATTCAAATCTGAAAAGAAACACGAAAACACACTGGAAAGAAACGTTTCCACTGTGAAATCCGTGGAGAAAGTTTTTCCTTTAAATCATCTCTCAAAACACGCATATTAACACACACTGGAGAAAAATCATTCCACTGTGACATCTGTGGAGTAGGACTTTACTTGAAATCATCTCTCAAGAGACACATGTTAACACACACCGGAGAGAAAACATTTCACTGTCAACTCTGTGGATTTAAATGTTAACAACATGTACGTATTTTGTGGGAAAGTTAAATAAAATTATTAAATTAAATAATAATAAAGAATTAACAAAATGAATACTTTCTCCGATAGTGCTAGTAATACATGAACCGGAAAAGGTTTTTGGTCTTCTGTGCAGTATTATGACCCCACTTACGAAAGAACAGGGCCACTCTTTTACCATATTACAACACAGAGCATTTGGAAATGTTTCGTAGCGCCACTAAATAGGTAAGTAATTTGGTCGTTCCAAATCAGCGCAAAGCTGACCTCAGCTTGACCATATTAACCATTCTTATCCTTACTTACCCTAAATTACTTCCGAACCAGAAAAATAAAACGGGTATACCGAAGAGATATTGAGAACTTTGTCATATTTAAAAAAAAAAGAAGAAAAAAAAAAAAGAAGAAAAAAAAAAAGAAGAAACGGTCTGTAGTAGAAATGCAAATTATTGTTGATTCAACATTGTTTATATGTGAACACGAACATGCACACACTTATAGCGGTTGTTTACATACACCACGCCCACAAAATACTCAATAGCCATTGGATAGAAAATAAGCACTATTTTCTATAGGACAATTTATGCATCGCATGAGCCACATCAAATTTTTCGATGTTTACTTTGCCAAATCTGGTTTAGAAAAAAAATCAGTGATTGGTTGATTTTTGACCAATAATATAACACTCCTTTCAATATTTTTCCCGCTCTCGTTCCTGGAGCCTATTCAGAAAGTATAAATAACACGAAAATCAAAGAAAAGAACAGTAGTAGAAACAGTAAATCTCCAGAGCTCAACCACGTACGTGAATTCTCATTCTTCTACTCACAAACACAGACACAAAATTACAATTGCACTACGCTGTGAACTGTCTGTCCAAAAAGCCAAGTAACCAACTCAGAATTCTATCATTCTTTTGTACAACTTTCTCATACTTAAACTCAGTTATCACATATTGCTGAACTCTGAACATTTTTCAACAAGAAAGTTCTTTTAACACATATTTACAATCTCACATCAGTACAAGGGGAACTACTTCCTCTTTCTTAACTTTGTTTCACCAAACACAATTGTTGTACTCGCTTGTTTTTCAATCTTTGTGTTTCTTTGTAAAATTTAAATGTGATGTACTAATCAAAAACGCAACCTTCACCAAAGCTTTCTTAACAATTTTATACCAAATCTCATTAGCACGCCACACACTCACGATACACTAACTCAAAACTTTTAAATCCAATAAGTGGTAAACGCTGACATTTAAAAGAAGCATATCTATACGTCATAGTAATTACCACGCAAAATGGAACATCAACTCAGCAAATATTTTTGATTATTCAACACGTGCAAAAACACATTACTGAATGCTTAATCCACTACGAGTGTGAAAAAAAAAAAAATAAAGAATCAACTTGGACACAAAATGAATTAAATGGACACAGCAGCAATGGCTGGTATCAAATTCCAGCATTTATGGAAAGGGTCACTGCTGGCTGGTTTGCTATTATTGAGTCTATGTTCTCCCTGCGAAAAATAACAAACACAGAAATCAAATTGTAATGTGTTTTCGGGGTCTCTGTCTTAAGAACTGGTAACGAAAATACAGGCGTCATTTTAAAAAAAATATGAGTACGAAAAAGAGACTGTGATCACAAGCTACGAGAGAACAAAATCGGAGCCTTCTGACTACTTAATAAACGACACCAGGACAGACAAGTCCTAACACTAACTATATTTACTCACCCCCCCTACCTACGTGGGCATCATGTGGCACAAGGCCGGTTTAACGTGGGATCTCCGAGCCCGTGGGCTCGGCCAAAAATATGCCCTTTTAAAACCCGTATAAACGGGTTCAGGGTCGGTTTACTTCCCGGAAAGAGAATCCGCCCTTCGGAGTAGCCTCTTTCGGGTCCCTCCCCGCCCGAAGGCAGAGAGTTCAACCGAACAGCCGGTCAAAAGGTGAACGACTGACTAAGTCCTAACACTAACAGAGTGTTAATGAGAGTTAAGATTTTTATAAATTAGCTTAAAAAATTCTCCCCCTCAAGAGAAAAAGCATTTGAGAAACTTAGCTTATCGTATTATTATTTTATTATTTTGTATTCACTAATGAAAATAAAAAAATAATAAAAGAAATGGATTAAAAAACTCAAAAAAGTATTATTTAACTAGTTTTTATTTAATTTCCACTCTATATTTTAATGTCCTATAAAAATAAAATTGTTATAGACAAGCGTATGGTTGCAAGAAAGAAATACGACAACAGCAGAAATAGATCTATGTGATTTATTTCAATAGGAATGTGTGGGTTTGGGACAGCTACCTTGTGGTATACTTCATAAGCCGGCTGCCGACCTTGGTTGATCTTTCATAGTAGTTCACACTGGTTGGCGTGACGTTCCTCCTGCTGACTGACCGTGACAGGTCTCTTCTCTGGTCTCCTGCTGTTGTACTTCCCCGTGTGACACCTTTTATGGCGTTTTTTTTATGGCTTAACAGGCTCGTAAAACGACGCGAGTATAATTAGGAGGGAGGCATTTTTATTGGTCGAAAAATAGAAACACTTTAAAATATTATTTTATTTTTCGACCGGAACTCATGCGTCGGGCTTATGCGTAGACGACGATAATGGTCATTTTGTGACGGGACCTTGTCCCGTTCACACCTGGCTCTCACTCTTAAGTATGTTAGTTTATGCAAATCAGCCGAGATATGTCTTATTTTATTTTATAACAAAATCTATTCTCCTAATAGTCATAAAAGCCTATCAAATAAAAAATAATATTCTTTTACTTTTGATTACATTATGTCAAAAATAAATTTATTTTTAAGCAAAAGCAAAAACAATTTGTATATTTTAGTCCATTTTTGCGATTGCTTTGAATTGACAATAAAAATTATTGTTATAGATATTTAACCTTTGGCGAAATCTCACGAGGTACCGTGTATAATTAAAACGTTATTTTCACCCTAAGAAAAAAAAAAAAAGCTTAAGAAGCATTACAAAAATTACATTTACCAAATTCTGTTAGTGTTAAAAATAATTCTTAAATTTGCTAATTTTCTTTCAAGCAAATCTCTTTGACAAATATTGGATATTTAAAGAGGTTTTTAATTTTGATGTTTTCACTTTTCGTCATTAATAAAATTTTATGAAGAATTAAAACAAACAAAAAAAAAAAAAATAATAATCCCGGTACAGATTGCACCTAAACTATTTTTGAGCAAGGAACAAATTCTTCTTTGACACCGTTTCTGGTAATTCGATTTTATCTGTTCATTGTGTGCGTTCAGAAACATTGGAGCGTTCTATTTTCGAACAATTAATCTTTTTTAATTGCAATTTCTTTAAAAATAGGTAGTTTTATTTATTACAAAATATTGTCGCTCTTGAGAAAGAAATATCAAGGCCACCAACAACAGCAATTTAATCCTGCTTGTTTTTCTAAAGTTCGGATTCGCCCTGGAAAAGGTTAGTTCGATCGTAACATATTTCGTTTTTCATTAAAAGATAATAGGCAAAAAAAAAAAAAAAAAAATCTAATGCTGATTAAAAGAAAAAAATTTGTATATAAATAAAGCTTTAAGGAATTTATAATTGTGAATAGTTTCTCCAAATCATCACTTTTTTTGTATTGAAGAATGTACTCCACCTGATAGAATTGACTGAATGATGTTATTGTTAATAATTATATGAAATGTTAGTTATGATGAGATATGTTTCAACCGTTCAACGTCATTTAGTAAAGTTACACGCACACAGACAAATTTTCTTTATATATGTATATAGATTGAGAATAGTTTTTTTTTCCAAAATCATCACTTTCGTATTGAAGAAGGAAGAATGGATGCTCGATCTAACAAAATTGTCTGAATACGTTAATAATTACAGTGTAACCTGGATATAAGAGAGTTGTGGGGACCGGAGAAGAAGTCTCTTATATCCAGGTTTCTCTTATATCCGGGTTTGGTCTATTTTGTTTAGTTTACATTAACACAGGCTCTAATTTGGGACCAGAGAAAATCTCTCTTATATCCGGGTTACACTGTATTTGAAATGTTAACAAACACGAACTGCCAGACAGTGGAAACAACAATATGTTTTTACTTCATTTAGTAAAATTATGGATTAAAAAAATAATGAAAGTAAATGGCGTTTATTTGCGCACGGTTTGGTTTTTAGTTTGGTTTATTTTGTTTTATGACATATCAACCTCAATGGGTTATTTAATGTCGACAATTTTTTTTATTGCTGGTAATATTTTGTTTTGTGAAAAATCTGTTTCTGGTAATGTTTTTCCTTCAAAATTGTATTGCTAGTAATATTTTTTTTTTCAAAAAGTATTGATTGTAATAGTTAACTATTTGCCCTTAGTTGGGACCCTAACAGGTGTTACCACCCCGGGTCAGGGTGGACCTGGGAACACCAGCAATTAAGAGGTGGTTCCACGCTCCTCAAAAACCTCCTGATCAGAGGCCTTGGTGCTGGATGTAATTTATCGTCTTACCCAGGACACAGATGTAGTTTAACATCTTACCCAGGACGATTATTTGTGCACGGTAAACTATCGATTCATAAAAATGTATATTGCATATTAATCATAAAACCTTTTAAAAAGTTGAAGACATGCAGTTGCATGTGATTTATTTTTAATTTATTCATTGGAAAATAAAATAAAAAGTATATTTCTTCTCCAAAGAAGAAAAATTTAGTTAGACGAACTGTCATGAACTTCTAAAAGGTAAAAAAAAAAAAAAAAAAACCCAAAATTTAAGTGCTTTCTTTGAATTTAAATTTTGGTTTCATTTGAAAGATGAAAGCCTGAAGCTTATGTAAATTAAAAGAAAAATTAATTTTCGTATTTTAAACATTTTTAAAACATTGGAGCGTTTTCTAGACATTAATGTCGGTACCTCCACGGAATCACTAAAAAAAAAAATCAGAATACAGTGATGAAAACATAGTTTTGTTGTCCAAATCTTTAAGAGGGAAGATCAAAGTATTTTTTGATAATTAAATTTTTTACTCCTTTTTAGAACATTCAAAATTTTGATTAAATACTTATTTTTATTGCATCAGCAGTTATACTAACTTTTTAAGTACCTCCACTAATTTTCACTAAAATAAGAGCATACCCTCATGAAAAAGGCTCCAAACTTGATAAACATTTTTTTTATCATCTAAATGTTTATGTTATTAAGAGGAATGACCAATTTTTTTATTTTTTAAAATCTTTTAATCCATAGCACTTCCAAAATTTTAGTTAAAAATCTTTTTTTTTTGAGTCAGCAAAATTGACATAAATTCGATTATGTCAGCTGTTTCTGACTTTGTAAACAAAAGTAAAATTTTCCATTTAAAAATCTTGTAAAATTCAATTTTTCAAAATTTATTTTAGGAAAATTAAAAAATTCAAAGTTTAATTAATTTAATTGGAAACAAACATTACTTAATTTAATTATTTTTTTTAGCAGAAAAAATTTAGTTGGAAATAAGAGAAGCATGACTAACCGTGGTGATTGGTTTTGGAGGTGTGAATTGACATTTACATCAATGTATTGAAAACTGATGTCCAATTTATTAGACAGAAGTGACGGCGTTTTCGAATTTTAAGTGAACCAGCTTATTTAACTAGAAAGTCGTTTTTTTTAATTAAATACTTTCAAAATTCTAATATTTTATTGATTTTTAGGTACATTTTTTAACGAAGATATATCCAAAGCCTGGACATTTTTTGTCCCTAAAATTGATTTTAAAAAAGAAAATAATAATTGCAGTATGCCTCTCACTAAAAAAAAGGAAATTAATTATATTTAAAAAAAATGAAATTATTATATTTAGTGAAATAGGTTGTAAAAATGAAAATTAAAAATTTTCAAAATGTGACGATGATGCTCAGAGAATTTTATATGTGTTAGCCAGAAGGAAAGCATTCAATTTCTTAAGGTCTTTCTCTCAAAACACATGACCTGTTATTTTCTGAACCATGCATCCATAGTTTTAGAGAAAATGTTTTTAATACATTTTTGCATATTAAAAAATATTTTAAAAATACTATCGAACCACAGATTGTAATAAGCTTTCAAATTAATGATCTGTAAAATAGATATTTTAATAAAATCATTTCCAAGAATACACAGAAGATTCAAACAATTTTAAAACATTTAAGAAATTTTATCAGATTTTGTATTTAAGATTGGAAAAAAAGAAAACAATTCTTGCAAAAATCATTTTTTCATTGGAAAAATATTTTAACTTCATTATTCATAAAATCCATTAAAAGATTTTCGAATTTATTGATGTCCTAGTTTAATTGGGTTTTGTATTTTACAATACAGAGCAGAATTTTGGGTAGTTATGTATTTTGGAAAAAAAAAAAAAAAAAATCAATGATTTATATTCTTCAAAGTTTTCTGCTTTTAACTAATATAATAAGTAAATGGGACACCATCAAATTTGTCGAGTTTTCATAAAATTAAGTAAGTGGGGGTAGCATATATAAAAAAAGAATTATCATGACTTGGTAAAAAAACAAAAAAAAAACATGTCTAAAATTATTTCATTCATTTTGAACAATCAAGAGTGTAAGACTCAGCTTTGCAAGGAGGTTTCCAACTAGTGTCCAGTTGGCTGACTAAAATAAACTGAGTTGTAACTCAATACATGTCCTGACAGTCACAGTACTGTTGGATATTTATTGAGCACAATATCCACACTGGAATCATCAGCCAATCAAAACTTACAGAATAGGCTTGCCTGAGTAACAGAATAGAATCTCCCATGCAGTTATATAAACCACCTATCAACTTGCCCAGCAGAACAGCTTTGTCAGACTCATCTTCTATTACAATCGAGTACTGTCTGCTGCTATTACTAAATTCTACACATTTGTTAAGAAATTCTGAAAGTTTCATTGAAATCCAACAATTATTTCATTTCTGAAAGAATTTCCAAATCAGTCTGTTTTTCATATTCTATTGATTTTAGGTACTTTTTTAACAAAGATATGTGCCAAGCCTGTACTGTTTCCGTCCCTAAAATTAAATCTAAAAAAAGAAAATTTAATAATTGCAGTATGTCTCTAACTGAAAAATGAAAAACTTGAATATATTTAAAAAATTAAAGTGAAATATGCACAAAAAAAAAAAAAAAAAAAATTTTTTTAAATGCGATGGTGACGATCAGTCAGTCAGAGAATTTGACACATGCTAGCCAGAATGAAAGCAATGCAACTTATGAATCTGTACCCTTGTTTATCAGGAGAAACAACTCTTAAAACATGTGACATTATTTCTGAATTGTGTCTCCGTAGTTTTGCCAGAAACGTTTTTTAATACATTTTTTGGCATATTAAAAAATTATTTAAAAAATACAAACACTTTGTCGATTGTAATAAGCTTTCCTATTTAAGATCTATAAAAATAGGTCTTTTAATAAGAGCATTTCCAAAAGACACATGCTCAAACTTAATTTTAAAATATTTAACAAATTTATCACATTTTGGAAAAAAAGAAAACAATACTTGTAAAAATTCATTTTTCATCAGAAAAATATTCTGGCTTCAGGCAATAGTGCCATTAATATATATTATTCATAAAAGTCACTAAAAGCTTTTTTAATCAAATAATGTCTTAGTTTTATTGGGTTTTGTATTTTACAATTCAGAACTGAATTTTGGGTAAAATCGGGTTGAAATTTACTGAAAGAATCAATGATTCTTCAAAGTTTTCTGTTTCTAATATCATCACAAAATTACTCATTCGAATTTTCATGTTTTCATAAAATTAAGTAACGGGTAACAGATTATAAAAATATTTTTACTACGATGTTCAAAACAAACATTTCTAAAATAATTTCATTTATTTGTGAATAAGTTCTGAAAGTTTCACTAAAATCCAACATGAATTTTGAAATTGTTTTTCAACTGAAAAATGTGCTAAAAAACTAATGGTAAATATTATGTGACTGATGACATAAAAACAAGATTTTTTTAACCAAAAATCGAATGTGCTAGAAAGGCTTATGAAATTTAAGAAATATTTAAAAATAGTTTGTTATTATTAAGAGAAAAAAAAACAAACATTTTGATGATAAAAATTGGGGACTTTTTTCTTTATGCTATGTTGTATTTTTTTGGCAAATTATTGAAGATGCCTAAGGTTTAAAATGAATTTTTACAAATGAAATTGGATTCTTGAAGCTTTCTTTTTAGCTTCAAATAATATGTCACAAATATATATTTTTGGAAGATTTTTAAAATTGATATTTGACATTGCAATCTACATAATTTTTAACTGAAATACACCAGAGTATTTTATCTACTGAAAATAGACAATTTAAAGCTAAAGGATTAAATTGACTATTTTCAGTAGGTAAAATACTCTGGTGTATTTCAATTAAAAATTATGTAGATTGCAATGTCAAATATCAGTTTTAAAAATCTTCCAAAAATATATATTTGTGACACATTATTTGAGCAAAATTAGCAAATTTAAAGTTGATATGATTTGAAATAAATATTACTTATAGCATAAAAATAATATACAAACATTTCTTAATGACGGGTTTTGTTTTCCTTTTGTCTTTATTGATATAATGATAAGCTCCAAGGTGTTGACAGCCGATATGGGTGACCAGAATTGACATAAATTTATAAAATCTAAGTGAGCGCATTTTTGGCTTGGGTGGGGGGTTAACTAACTATTAATTTTTACAAATTAACATATTTTCAGCAATTATTTCATATTTTATTTACTTTTAGTTACGTTTGAAGATTCTTTTTGAAAAAATGAAATTTAAAATACTATAAATTTTCTTAGATTTGTTTTAAAATTTAATAACTGAGATGAAATACCATGATACAGGTAACTCAATAATTTATGACCCTCACTAAAATGAGTACTTAAATAAAAATATTTCATGAAATACAAATTAAAAAAAGGAAAACTTACTTTAAATTTTAAAGTTTTAAAACTGAAGGGATGATGTTCAAAACCTGTTGAAACATAAGTAATGAATAACGAATTGGCAACAAGTGAATTTCTATGTAAAAAGAGGACAACTCTAAGAACACATGATCTTTTTGTAATAAAGTTACATATAGACTACCATGGATGAAAAATGGGAATGCTTAAAAAAAAAAAAGTTAAGGTTAAGTTAAAAAAACAAATTTTAATTTAAAAATATTGGTGCAAAACTACTTTTCAATTTTTGATTCATAAATATAGTTTCTACTTAATTACAATATCACCTAAAAGTAATAGTGTTGGGGATTTTTAAATTATCATAAATTATTATAATTAAAATTTTTACAAAATGAAAAAATTCCTGTAAAAATTCATTATTCAGTGAAAAATCCAACAATTATTTGATTTTTGCTAGAATTTCCAAATCAATGTGTTTTTCACTAGAGAAAAAGTGCAGAATCACTTCGTTGTAAAATTTATTTATGTTGCTGTCTTAAAAAAAAACAGGATTTTTAAACAAAATTTCAAATGTGTTAGAAAACTGTTTTTATTAGGCTCAGGGCCTTTTTTCATTATGCTATGCTGTTTTTTTTTTTAGTGAAAAGCAGGAATGACTAGATTAAACTTAATATTTCCAGTAAGCAAAATACTCTGTTGTATATTTTTTAATTAAAATTTGAAAGTAATCATAACAATTCTTGTAAACATTCATTATATATTGAAAATATTTTTCTCTTAAGAAAAATAATTAATAAATCTTATTCATAAAAGCAATTAAAAGCTTTTCTAATTAAATAATGTCATGTTTATTGCTGATTTTTGGGAAGTGAATCATAGTTTGAAAATTTTAAATGTGCCTGAAAGGATTAAAATAATAATAAAATACTTTAATCATTCCTCTTATTAATAACAATCATTTTGACAATAAAATTTTGTTTTTATTAAGTTTGGGGCCTTTTTTCAACATGCTATACTCTTTTTGAAACATATCTGTAGGATAAATATTGGATTTTTAATAGATTTTTAAATTTGCTATTTCTACTTTACATCTTTAATGCTGATTCAATGAAGGACAAGAAAATGTGTTACTATTAACTTAACTAGGCAACTCCAATAATTTCATAAGGTTTAAATGTATTTTCATAAATGAAAAATCTTTCTTGAAGTTTTCATTTTAGCCTCAACTAAAACATAAAGGATTAAATTTAAATAGAAATTAGAATGATTTTTAGTGGATTTATTTTCTTTTTCAGAAAAACCAATCAAAACGACCATTTTTTATTTAAGAGTGTAAACAAAAATTAATTCTCGGTTTTAAAGATCTTGCAAAAATAAAATATATATTTCTGAAATGTTAATTGCATAAAATTAGAAAATTTAAAGTTAAATTAATCTGTTCTGAAACAAATATTAAATTTTTTTTATACAAGCACTTCTTGACCATAAGTTCTTGTTATTCTCAGGTAATGTTTACTTGAAACTTCATGACACTTGCTTATGCACAATAGACTATAGGTTTAGGTCAAAACAAAAAAAATGTATACTATAATCATAACCCTTATTTAAAAATGACACAAAATATATATGTAGAACATCAGCAGTGAAATAATAAAGACATTGGTATTTATGTTTAAAAATACTTTTTATAACATTATATAACCAATAGTTTCAGAATATCTTTTGTTAATTACAATTTTATGAAATTTAATAGAATGAATAGTTTTATTTTTAAAATGTGAAATATTTATTTTTTCTAATTAAATTATATTTTTTGAATGTCCATTATGTGTTATTCATAAAAGATGTTAATGCATTTCTAATTATAATATGTCTAAGTTTTAGTGCTTTTTTCTTTTTGATTTAGCACAAAACACATTTAAACTATAACTGAACAGACATATTTTTGTTTGTTCAAGCTTGTAAACGAATTTGTTATAAACCTATTTCATAACTCTATATAAAGTGTTTTTTTACTGCAGTGCTCAGTTATATATTTTTTTTTATTTTCAGTTTCCATCTTTGAGAGTTTCTGAAACAATAATGAACATTCCTGAGAAAGAAGGCATTCTCACACTGAAATTTGTGGATTAATAGTTAAGTCCACACAGAAGAGACATTACAGAGCAGGCATATGGGATGAACCTCTTTGCATGAAACCTATAAATTTGAATCTCAAAATGAACATGAAAATTCACACTGACAAGAATCTTTTCCACTGTGAAATCTGTGGAGAAAAATTTTCCATGAAATCATCTCTCACAGGCCACATGATAACACATACTGGAGAGAAACGCTTCCACTGTGAAATCTGTGGATATAAGTGTTCTCAAAATTCAACTCTAAAAAGACACATGTTAACACACACTGGAGAGAAACCCTTCCACTGTGAAATCTGTGGACTGAAATTTTCCCAGAATGGAAACCTCAAAACACACATATTAACACACATGGGAGAGAAACCTTTCCACTGTGAAATCTGTGAACTGAAATTTTCACACAATTCAACTTTCAAAACACACATGTTAACACATACGGGAGAGAAACCTTACCACTGTGAAATCTGTGGCTTGAAATTTTCCCGGAAGGGAGGTCTCAAACGACACATGTTAACACACACTGGAGAAAAACGGTTCCACTGTGAAATCTGTGAATATAAATGTTCCCGAAATTCTGCCCTCAAAATACATATGTTAACACACACTGGAGAGAAACCTTTTCATTGTGAAATCTGTGGATTGAAATTTTCACAGAATGGAAACCTCATAAAACATATGGTAACACACACTGGAGAGAAACAATTCGACTGTAAAATATGTGGATGGAAATTTTCCGATAATGGAAATCTCAAGAGACACATATTAACACACACTGGAGAGAAACCTTTCCATTGTGAAATCTGTGGATTGAAATTTTCACGAAATTCAACTCTTAAAACACACATATTAACACACACTGGAGAGAAACCATTCCACTGTGAAATCTGTGGACTGAAATTTTCACACAATTCAACTTTCAAATCACACATATTAACACACATGGGAGAGAAACCTTTTCACTGTGAAATCTGTGGACTGAAATTTTCTCGGAATGGAGGTCTCAAACAGCACATGTTAACACACACTGGAGATAAACCTTTGCACTGTGAAATCTGCGGACTGAAATTTTTACACAATGGAAATCTCAAACCACATATGTTGACTCACACAGGTGAGAAACCATTCCACTGTGAAATCTGTGGACTGAAATTTTCCCGGAAAGAAGGTCTCAAACGACACATTTTAATACACACTGGAGAGAAACGTTTCCACTGTGAAATCTGTGGATACAAGTGTTCTCGAAATTCTGCTCTCAAATCACACATGTTAACACACACTGGAGAGAAAACTTTCCACTGTGAAATTTGTGGATATAAGTGTCTCCATAATTCTGTTCACAAAGCACATATGTTGACACACACTGGAAAGAAACAATTTCACTGTGAAATCTGTGGCCTGAAATTTGCCCGGAATGGAGGTCTTAAACGACACATGTTAACACACACTGGAGAGAAACCCTTCTACTGTGAAATCTGTGGTTATAAGTGTTCCCTAAATTCTGCCCTCAAAATACATATGTTAACACACACTGGAGAGAAACGTTTTCACTGTGAAATTTGTGGATATAAGTGTTCTCTAAATTCACATCTCAAAACACATATGTTTACACACACTGGAGAGAAACCATTTCATTGTGAAATCTGTGGATACAAGTGTTCCCAAAATTCTGCTCTCAAAACACACATGTTAACACACACTGGAGAGAAACGTTTCCACTGTGAAATTTGTGGACTGAAATTTTCCCAGAATGTACATCTCAAACAACACATGTTAAGACACACTGTAGAGAATACTAGTGGCACAAATGTAACCCAATAATTAACCAGAGACTTACACAAAACAATATCAACTTAGAAAATTTTTCTGATAAATATACCAATATACAGTGTACGTATATTCCAGACAAACTTGAAAAGTTTGGATTATAGTAGACACAATGCATAAGCCAATAGAAGCACCATATACAGGTCTTTTTCAACATTATCTGATAAAAAGGGAGGATGACGTGCAAACCCAAATATCCATTCATCGATTTAAACATTTCATTTAAACACAAGCAAACACCATATACCAGTGAAGCATGTTAGAGAGAAACAACCAATAAATCCACTCTACACTAAACAAAGAGGAGAATGTAGAAGATCAGAATTGCAATAAACCTAAAACTAAATCAGGTAGTACAGTTTCTTGGAAGAAACAGAATGGTTATTTTTATGATTAGCATGTTCTGCTCACAGGTGGCGCTTTCTCTAATGGCTCCTATTAAGACAATAAAGGAAATGGCCAAGTCAGAGTTCTCTTTAACAGCATTGCTATAATCAGTGTCACAAGTTAGCTGATTGGTCAATAGATGAACCAATGACAGCCGTACCTCATTTCCACCTTTTCACAGTATTTAGAAAATTGTCCTCTTTTGACAACAGACAGCTGACAACTAAAATGTATGAAGATGCTTTCTGATGTATAATCAAGTGGAAATGTCAATGAACATGTATGTACCATTTTGAATAGATATCTCTAATTATTAGGTATATATAAATATGTGTTCTTAAAGCATATTATGAAATTGAAATCATTTCAGATGAATTTCTACCTGGGGATAATCACAGAAATGAAATTATAAACAAAAATCCATAGTAAAATTAGTAAAAAGTTTCCAATGAAAAGGTAGTTATTTTTACCCTTTATTAGAAGTAGTTTAGCAGTAATATTGCAAAAATAAATATTTTCTTTTAAATAATCTTTTTATATCAATGGACTTCATTACTTCTAATTTTTAGTTCCACTATAGCAATTTTAAATCTTTGCAGCCCCATTTTCACTGCAGTAAAATGTATTTTAAATAAATAAAGCTAAATTCGAATTTTTTTTTTTCTTTCTGAAAGCCTAATATTCAGTTTGAATTCCCCAGGTATGTGCATGGAAGAGAAAATTTGGTTTTGAATGAATGTTTCTCTATATAAACCTTATAGGATCTTTCAATTCCCCAAATAGAATCATGTTGTAATGTGCAGAGAAGAGCAAATTCAGTTTTGAATCAGTGTTACTCTATATAAGACTTATGGGATTTTTCCTCAATGCAAAGTCATTGTTGATTTTCTTCAATGAAGTTTATAGAATGGAAACATTGAATAATGATATCACGTAAAACCTTTCTTGGTAGCCATTCAGTGATCAGGTAATAATTGTGAACATGTTGATACATTCACCTATCCACAACCATCAGCAGCACCACCACCACCATGTTCTTTTTGGTTGGGATTTTAACAGCTTTATAGCATCTTTTGAAAAATAATAATAAATATGGCATCATCAAGAATGAAGCAAGTCATTTTTCTACTAAATTTGATTTTTTACAAGACCATCTGAAGTGACATCTCAGTTGTATACAATTCTATTCAGCTATTGAGTTGTTGTAGAAATTTATCTGGCTGTACTATCAGGAAACAATTCCTATGTTAGAATGTGAACAGATATGTGTCTTTTTCCAGCCACTGGTAGCGAGGTTCTTAAATCAGGGCATGAATTGTTAATTGTAGCAAATTTTTGGTTAAATAGAGATTACTTATTTTGAATAAAATCTGTTCCCAAGGCCAGCAATTGATGAAACTAATGAAAACTGGTGCTTATAAAAAGTATTTTGGCTAAAGGTAATTTTGTCTTCATTCTAAGTGTTTCCTATAAATAAATGGCAGGACTTTTACCTTAACTGATTAGCCATTTTCTTTCATTAATTTGACTTGTTTACCCACTAATTTTCCCAATTTTACTTATTTGAAAATCCTTAAAGCATGTGGTTTCCACACTTAATTTGACAAACTGGCAATTTTACATAATTCATCTTATCTGAGAAAATCTTGTCACAGTTTCCAGATGTGCTCAGGAAAGTCTCAGCATCTGGTTTTATAATTCAACTTTAAAACCTGTTACACTTTTGATTCAGCTCTGCACACTTCACTTGAATAGAAAATATGTAAACTTTCTTGGTTTCACTCAATCCTATGTCTCTTGATTTCAGGATCCTGCCAAGCTTCATGAAAATACATTTTTCATCTTAAATTTCTCCAAAATCACAATCTCAACAAGTTTCCTTAATCAAATTCAGTGTTATCCATCAATCTTTTTTATTTACATGATCAGAATTGTAAAAGTGGTTTAACTTCTGGCTAAATATCTAACTAGGCAGTAGCTTATAGTTGGTCTTTCTCTAGCTTGTAAAATCCAAAATGACCAACAATACTATATTTCCACACAAAACTTAAAGTGTTAAAAACTGAAAGAAATAATATCAATAATTGTTGGAAAAAATTAGTTTTATTTATGTTTATATGAACTATAATACAGAAAAAAATCATTTATTAGTGGGACATTTCCAAACGATAAAAGTTGGGTGGGGGTGAGGAAATCTAAAATGAACCCATGCAATAAAACCACTTGTAATCTCATTTAGTATTAAAAAAAGTCTGTGTTTTCACTATGACTCAAGGAATGTTTCCAATGAGAAAACCTTTCTCTTATTTCTTTCTCCTTTTCTACAACTTTTGACAGGATTATCATCATTCATATTTGTTTTGCCTCTGAGAAAATTCAGGAAATGAACATTAAAAAAAGTCAAAACTTTTTAAAATAGATTATCTGTAATTCTGTGTCTAAAAATCAGATTTTGCTTCTAACCATGTACCTGTTAATAATTTTAAAATTTCATTCATTAATAAAGTTGAACTTTGTGAGTTTAGAACAAATTTTAATGGAGTGAATTTATTCTCTTCATAAAAGAAGAGCTGATCTCTAATAATTTATTTCTAGAAAAACTGCTCAAGTGAAAAATGCTGCTGTGTGCCAAAATATGCAAAGAAAAAAATTGACAATGATGGGTAGATGACCCATCATTGTCAATTTTTTTGATGGGTAGATGACCCATCATTTTGTCAATTTTTTTCTTGTTAATGATTGTTTTAATCTTAGCATTGTTTTCCTTTAGTTTTTGCTAATATATATTTTGCTTATTTTCCTTTTCTGCATAATATTTGAATGAATATTCAGTGCATTTGTTTTCTAAAAAGAATCTCTTATAAAATAACAGAAATGCTTTAAAAAAATAAAATAATTTCATTTTCATATTAGAAAATAATGCTTTGGTTCCTGTTAAATTGAAACTCTTTTCAGGTGTGGATGTAAGCATGAACATTAATTTGAAGGCAGTCAAGATGACATTAAAGAATAAGGATCCTGTACAATTGGAGACATTAGATGAGGTAACAATATTTGTTACTTTATTTTACCAGACGTGCTCCCTTTGGACATTCTGTTAATCAATGATATGCCAAAATGAAAAAAGAAATGGGTAATTTATATTTTACTTTGGTGTTTAAAATATTTAAAAAAAAAACTGTGCAAAATACAAGGAATTCACTTGAATATGTTTACTACAAATGAACTTTGTTTCTTCTAAGTTTTAAAATGTTTAACTATGTTGTTCAATTTTAGAAGAAAGTGTGACACCCTCTGGTGGTCGTGATGCCAAGTCGGCCCATGGTCCCAGTTGCGGTGCAAAGCTGTAAGGTTTCTTCCACCAGCATTTTGGGGTCAACTCCTTGTCGCTGCCACCAGCCATGTCCCGGTCAATCTGGTCATTCCCAGTTCGATACCAGCTTTGTTGTTCCCAACTGACTTCCAACATCTGGTTACCGAAGTAACTGCTTTGATCTCAAGTCTAACCTACCCACATGACTTTGATCTTAGGTAGACAATCAGGTGTCGAGCTGTAGTGCAAGCTGAATCCAGGGTAAAGGTGATATCGCACAAGCGTAAGTAAAAGAAGCAATAAAACAAACTCAAGAGGTTCAAAGATGTTGAGAAATAACAAATTATCTTTATCCATCTTTCTCATAGCCCATTTCTATGGATTTGTGACACTTTTGCATTTCTTAAGCGAGTTTTGGTATCCGTCAATATAACTTGCTTTTTGTAGGAAGGCGAAATCGAAGGACGTGGAATCTCTCAGTCAGTTTTTGCACGGCAACACTCTGGTTCCTGCTACTCAAATGGTCTCTGACTCTGTCCGGAACTGAACTGCACTGCTAAACTGCTTGGGGACATTCGTTTATATGGGTACCAACCAAAACCCAGTGTCGGGGCCTGACACGGCTTGGGTTCCTTGGTAAATCTCGATTCCCAACAAGAAATCTCTTTGTTCTTAGGAAGTAATTAATGTTCCTGGCCTATTTTTGGAAGATTAATTACTTTCCATTTTGGGGGGTTCTCCCTCGTCAGTGAGGGGCAGTTGGAGGAGAGTTATCCTCCTAGACTCTTCCTCTCTCACATTGATATCTCATACCAATCCCCTCAGTGGGTGTTAACAACTTCACCGCCTTTCTCATACATTCACCTCTACCTATCACCCATGCTACCACTTGACCAATGATCTCTTGGCAGTGTGGGTGTGGCTAAACTGGCCTTCTTAAAATTATTATCCAGAATTTTGTTTACAAAATTCTCTTTTTCTTTTTCCCATCGGCCAAAACCTCTGCGCTTCCATTGAAGTCAACTTTTAACTTGTGGGATCCGTGTTTACTTGAGAAATTCTTTATTTTCTCATGCCTTAAAATTCTCTCATCACCAAATGCCTTTTTGACAACACAGTATCCAATGTCAACACTTTAATAAAGTAACAATAATACTTCTCTCCAGTTTTCTTTCTCATGACAAAATTCACATGGCCTCTCTTCGCTGGACCCAAGAATCAAAAATAGATGATATCTTTGAAAGATAATTAATATTGATTCTTTCTGCCTGTATCACGGTCGTCTCAAGCCGAAATTTTCTTTATGACTGCCATGTGTTGTCCGGCTTTGTTTTTCTTTCTGAATTCCGTTTCCCTTGGCATGACATTCCCTTTCCATGACACTAATCAATTTGACAGAATCCTACATCTCGCTTTTTCTTATGGATTTTCTGTCTTTTGGGAAAAGTATCTTTTTTTATAAATGAAATAAAATCTTTTTAACGTCACTCAGTCTATCATTTGATATATCTCTTTTTCTCGCCTTAATTATTTCCGGTTTTTAATTTCTATGGTTAATTAGCCAATTACCATAGCTAAATATTGTCACAAAAGTATATTTATAAACATAGTTTGGTTTTTAAAATTACCTTTAAGATTAAGCATCAAATGACAGTTTCCTGTTGGACTGTTGTAGAATGACTTAATTCAAATAAAACTAGGAAATTATTTCTCATATTTTTTATCAAGGTTTTATTCATTTTTCAACACTCAACAAAGAAATAAAATTTATTTATTTTAAAAAAGTAAATTTAACAAACCTTATGTTATAACAAGACCAGGAGATACTTAACAAAGGCTTTAATAAACAAATGTTAGAATTATTTACCAAACAGAGTATTAAGGTGGTGGGGAGGTAATAATTACATGAATAGTTCTAATTAAGGGAAATAATGCATAGAGTCACTCCCACCATTCACATTATTTTGTTTTATCAGGTATCAAGAGACTTTCTAATGATTCCTTGAAGAGTATCTTAGTGTCACTGCCTCTTTTGAACAGGTGTAGAGCTTTATCCTTGGTCTTTTGGTTCCTTCTAAAATGTTTTCGTTCTCTTTCACACAAAGTAGCCACTTGCATCTTAGTAACATTATCACTTTGCTTGGGGTGAATTGATAGCAAAAAAAAAGTCATGAGATCTTATTAGTGTGTCTTGAATTCTAGAAGTAACTTGCCTGAATCATGTATTCTATTTCTCAATCCCAGAAACACATCCGTTTTTACATGGTGTGGCAGATGTACCCCCCCTCCCACATATAATCGTAAGATATTCGCAAGATGAAGACACCATTGCTAATGAGCCCACTTCTGAAATCATTTTTAGTAAGTATATATTTTGAAAGTACCCTATTTGTGTGTGTGTATTTGTCATAATTTTAATGAGAAGAGCACTCATTTAACTGTTTGCAGTGCAATATTCATAAGTATTTCATTCATTGTGCATAATTAGACAGTCAACATCATCTTCGATTTTCAGTTAGTCATTTTCCTGTTGCCGAAGAAGGATATGACAACCCTAACACAAAATTCATCCACACTGTTGTCTAATAATCAGAGTTGCATGCCACTGGCTTTGTTTGGCAAATGAAGTCATCTACATACAGAATGCTAAAGGTTAATTTGAAATTTTGCCAAGGAGTGGTAGTAGGATAGAGAAAACATTTTTGGCCTCAATTATTCATATTTGTCCAACTTGATATGTGGAAACCTGAGCTAAAAATATCAGGATACTGTTTGGAAGATAAAATAAGCAGAAGACTGCTAGAAAATGTGCATCCTCCTCATATTATGATTAATTGTCACTGACTTTGTTGGGTAAATAGCACACCCCCAGTGACTATAAGTACTAGTCCATTATTATAAAAACCTGCAGGTCACAATAGCTAAAGGTTTATACAAAATTTTGCCAAGACATAACATATTGCAGGAGTGGTGCTAGTCGGAATCAGAAACCAATTTTGGCCTCAATTATTCATATTTATTCAACTTGAGGTCAGGAAACTGTTTGGGACATAAAATAAGGTGAAGCTTGCTTGAGAATGTGCATCCTCCTCCTCATATTATGATAAATTGGCACTGTTGCAGAATTATATAGTCACTTACGGTGACTATATAAAGTAGTCCATTATTATAAAGACGTCAAGAGACAAGAAGATCAGTAATGGTGAATTTAATTTTATACTTTTGGTGTGGATTCAATTCAAAGTAACTCATGTAAATAAGAGATTGAATTAATATAGCCAGGAAGTATAATATATAACCCATGGTCAAAAATCTTGGTGTTTACAATTGAAAACATGTGCATTATGAAATACAACTGTCCATTAATTTTAGTAGAGAAATGTTCATTCTTTTTGTAAAAAAATGTCAACAGCAATTTCCAAAATTTTCTGTATTTCTTTGTTTTCAGATTCTTTGCAATATACATTATGCGACCTTTACCCTTTTTTTGCAATATACATTATGCGACCTTTACCCTTTTTTTGCAATATACATTATGCGACCGTTACCCTTTTTTTGCAATATACATTATGCGACCTTTACCCTTTTTTTGCAATATATACATTATGCGACCTTTACCCTTTTTTTGCAATATATACATTATGCGACCTTTACTCTTTTTTTGCAATATACATTATGCGACCTTTACTCTTTTTTAACCTGTTGTTGGGTGAAACCAATCATGCTAGAAATGCAGCATATTACCTGTAAACAGAGATTAAAACAGGCTAAAATGCATTCAAATCTTTCTACATGAAATGAGTGACTCAAATACATTTCATGTTGTGGAGGTTGAAATGGATAACCAGGAAGACAGAATCTTCTTGTTGTTGTTACTGTTGTGGAGGTTAATTCTTTCTCCACCTCAGCAAATGTAAATTTAAGTAAAAAGAATTAAGTACGGGCAAATAAATGTATAATTTATTTACATACATACAAAATTGGTAAGTTTTATCTGTTGCTAAAGCAACAGGGAAAGAGAATGGTTAAATTAGAAGTGAAGTAAACATTGATGATTGCTGTCGTCAGGAGTGTTTTCCTCTCAGTGTGTTGTTGGGTCATGTCTCTCTTTCTCAGCCTTGCCAGTGCTGACATTGAAGATGGTCTGTTTCAGGTTTGTTTGAATTAGACTATATCTGTCAATTAGCTCCAAATTAAGATTTTGGTTTCTGGAGTGGGAGAAACTCTGACTGGTCAATAAATTGTTCATTTTATTTTGGTTAAAATGGATGTCTGTGTGAGGCCTATATATATATATATATATATATATATATATATATATATAAAAAACACATACAATCTGCTTTGGGTCGTTGAGTGGTCAACATGCATTTTGTGTCGAGTAAGAGGCTTGACAATCACAGTAAGACACAACTTGACTCACAGCATAGAATCTTTTCACCAAACAAAAAATATGCCAACTTTCTTCTAACAAGTTTGAAGCAACAGGTAAAAATATTACTGCTTTCACAGGTCTAGAAAACGAGTCATTTTCCTCAGAATACCACCCCAAAATTCATAAGACCACACAAGTAAATGCCAACAACACACAAGCTACCACTCAAAGACAGAAGAAATTCATTTTAAACTCTCTTCCAGCACACAGCAGAAAAATTAAAAACTACCCCTTCTCTCCAAGGCTTAACAAAAATAGATGTGAAACAATCTCTGACATTTAAAAAGTTTGCACAAAAAATCTGCAAGTCCGATTTAAGTATGGTGGCCTATATTTCATCTTTATCATTTTACATGGCAAGATGCAACTAAGTTCTATGTTAATGTTTTCTTCTCAGGAACTATTTTGTCTTCTTGCTTTCCAGTCAGTTTCTCCATGCATAATGAATGGTTGACTGACATCTTTTATCTGTAAATTGACGATATTTATAGTGGTTTTTCCTTTTCCATGCATAATAATTGTTTAGATTGTCCATGAATTCAAATATAAAAAAAAAAACATGCGATGTTACACATAAATCTTCTGAAAAATGCACCTATTAACTCACACTAGAGAGAAACAATTCTACTGCAAAATCTGTGAAGTAAGATTTTCCTTAAAATCGCATCAAAATCCCATGTTAACACACTCTGGAGAGAAACATATCCACTGTGAAGTCTGTAGATTTAAGTGTTCCTCCAAATACATCTCCCAATATATATATATATATATATATATATATATATATTAACATACACTGAAAAGAAACTTTTCCACTGTGGATTTAAATTTTCCCAAAATTCAAACCTCAAAAGACTGGAGAAAAACCATTCCACTGCAAAATCTGTGAAATATGTTTTTCCTTAAATCATCTCTCCCAAGGCATATAGTAACACATACTGGAGAGAAACATTTCCACTATGAAATTTGTAGGCTTAAATGTTCCCTACTTTCATGTCTCAACACATAACACATAATAGTGAGAAACATTTCCAATGTGGATTTATTTAATTAATAAAGTTTGAAATAAATGGCTTCAATATCTGTCTATATTTCTGAGATGAGGTATTATGTACATTATTTACATTATTGGAAAATTCGTAAACTTAAGGAATCAGCAAATATGCTAGGCCATGAAAATCTCCTGAGCCGACCAAACATAGAAATGAATATAATATGGGAACCAGTAATAAGGAGTGCCAGAGAAAAGCAATAATAACAAAAGTTGCAATATGAGCACTGGTAAAAATGATTGAAGACATTAGGTTTATAATACCCAGAAATTCATACACAGATGTCCTCAAGGACACATAGCACAGTGGATAAAGACATTGGTTAGATCCAGTGACAGGACCCAAAGAGTGTGAGTTCAATATCTGGATAACTTTCAGAAGGAAATTAACAGGCGATAACTGATAACTTACATCCATTAAACATGGAAACTTGTAACTAGAACAGTCTACCCCAGTGAGCAAAATAAAGGGTTAAGTTCGACATTCCAACCACCTGAAGAAGGCCGGAGCGTACAACAGCCGATACATTGTAATAAATATGGCGACAAAGATGAGGACAATAGTCTGAATAATGTAAATAAATGGATAGAAATAAGAATTGAATTTGCAAGAATCAAAATGGCCACTATCTGAAACATCCATGATATTCTTTTATTGTTTATAATAGGTCTTTCTAAAGAGTTAGAAAAATGTTATAAATTCAAATTAATTCAATCCAAGATGATGGAATAGGCATTTGACCTTCCATTTTCTATGTATAATGGAAGTTTCTGTGTCTAATAAAATTTATCTACTGATCCTGGAAAATGGAATGAGAACAATCTACATTACCAAGTACAAAATTTGTTGGAAAAGGGCCCAATGTTTTGCGTATAGAAACCAAGATGAACATGCTGGTTTTAATAGAGTGTAATGCAATATAGATTATGTCAAAGAATTCAATAAAGATGAATTTATAACATATATAAGAGGAACAAAAACCACAATGAACATGCAGGTTTGAATACAGTGTACTACAATTTAGATTATAGAATAAAGATGAATTTACAACACATTCAAGTGGAACAGAAGCCAAATGACCACGCTGGATTTAATAAAGTGTAGTGCAATATAAATTATGCCATAAATTTCAACAAAGATGAATTTACAACACATTCAAGTGGAACAGAAGCCAAATGACCACGCTGGATTTAATAAAGTGTAGTGCAATATACATTATGTCATAAATTTCAACAAAGATGAATTTACAACACATTCAAGTGGAACAGAAGCCAAATGACCACGCTGGATTTAATAAAGTGTAGTGCAATATACATTATGTCATAAATTTCAACAAAGATGAATTTACAACACATTCAAGTGGAACAGAAGCCAAATGACCACGCTGGATTTAATAAAGTGTAGTGCAATATACATTATGTCATAAATTTCTACAAAGATGAATTTACAACACATTCAAGTGGAACAGAAGCCAAATGACGACACTGGATTTAATAAAGTGTAGTGCAATATACATTATGTCATAAATTTCAACAAAGATGAATTTACAACACATTCAAGTGGAACAGAAGCCAAATGACCACGCTGGATTTAATAAAGTGTAGTGCAATATACATTATGTCAAATTTCAACAAAGATGAATTTACAACACATTCAAGTGGAACAGAAGCCAAATGACGACGCTGGATTTAATAAAGTGTAGTGCAATATACATTATGTCATAAATTTCAACAAAGATGAATTTACAACACATTCAAGTGGAAACAGAAGCCAAATGACCACGCTGGATTTAATAAAGTGTAGTGCAATATACATTATGTCATAAATTTCAACAAAGATGAATTTACAACACATTCAAGTGGAACAGAAGCCAAATGACCACGCTGGATTTAATAAAGTGTAGTGCAATATACATTATGTCATAAATTTCTACAAAGATGAATTTACAACACATTCAAGTGGAACAGAAGCCAAATGACGACACGGGATTTAATAAAGTGTAGTGCAATATACATTATGTCATAAATTTCAACAAAGATGAATTTACAACACATTCAAGTGGAACAGAAGCCAAATGACCACGCTGGATTTAATAAAGTGTAGTGCAATATACATTATGTCAAATTTCAACAAAGATGAATTTACAACACATTCAAGTGGAACAGAAGCCAAATGACGACGCTGGATTTAATAAAGTGTAGTGCAATATAC
The DNA here is from genome assembly GCA_903632075.3 of Acanthosepion pharaonis. NCBI lineage: Eukaryota > Metazoa > Mollusca > Cephalopoda > Sepiida > Sepiidae > Acanthosepion > Acanthosepion pharaonis. The sequence goes on along the minus strand of CAHIKZ030005432.1, from coordinate 1,462,881 downwards.
ATTATGTCATAAATTTCAACAAAGATGAATTTACAACACATTCAAGAGGAACAGAACCAAATATGAGAAACATAAAATATTGTTTCTCTAACAGAAGTTACAACTTTCCTGCTCTAAGGACCAACCTAACTTTTGTTAGAAAAACAATATATTTCTAGAATAAATTTATTATTTCACTTGAGCAGATAGGCTTAACACTGAAATTGTGCCATCGTAACTCCAATATTAACTGGAATCATTTGACCGATTTTTTTCTCTGTAAATTATCATGATATTTTTATAAAGATATCGAGAGTTTTCCTTCTCCATGCATAATAAGTGGTCAGTGAATAATGAATGGAGGTTGGCACAAAACTTAAATTTTTATTAATTTGCATTTTATTTCTGTCAATATTTCATCCCTTCATCTCAGGCAGTCTGTGGTATACAGCATTTGTTTCATTCTGCACCCTAAGTCTGGCATGTAGTGCGTAAGAGACTGAGCAATTTATCTCTGGGGCTGTTGTTTGTATAACAACACTGAAATTAATGTTATAAAACAGAGATAACAGTGGAAAAGTGAAAATTGGAAAATTCAAATTTAGATAAACAGAAACATGTTTTCACAAATTCAAATTTGGCTTCAGAAGTGCACAGAGCCAGGCCCAGAAATTAGAAGGAAATTAAATGTTATGTTGGTAGCTAGTAAAGTAATTATAATGTATTTTCAATTGGTGATGTTGATCAGAAAGACCGATGTCATTGTGAAATAACTTTTGGTCATACTGTGTTGATGCGCTCATAAATGGCATTTGGATTTATTTTTGTATAATCTCCACCTTCATGATCACACTGTCTGTTTGGAAAGTGTTCACGGTTTCAAAACTGATGAGGGCAAAATTAACATGAAGATGAGGACTAAAGAGAAACCAGATGTTTCTTTTCTGCAAATTTTGTAATCATCATTTTTTTAATTTTCTGTTAAGGTATCCTTCACCTGTAAGAATCCCATCTGGTTAATTTAAGGGAATATTCAAGTAATAACATATAGAGTTATGAGTGATTGTTAATACTCATTTTCTAAGGCCTGGCTATATAAAGTGAAGTCATTAATCATTTTTATTTGTGTTCAAAAGTCTACAGGATCACAAATCAAACAATTACATGTTTTTGTTTGACCAACATATCGTCTGATGGTACATTTTATTTATAATTTTGGAAATAGCTTTAAAAACATAGTTGAAAATGCTTTTTTGTAACCCGTATATGGAGTGTTTTCTTATTCCAGGATTCAGTCAATATATTTTATGCAAAGTGATCTTTGTAGGGAAGAAAAAAAAAATCAATTTCCACAACCAGATAATGCAATCAACAATATGAAAAACAATCCCAGTATAAAAACCTCAGTCAGAAGACACACACGGAAAATAAATCCCAGTGTGGAAACCTCTATCAGAAGACACCCCAGGAAATCATGATATATAGAAAACATGTACCATGTGGAAGTATTTGAAAAGGTCTGTCAGTCAATGATCTGACGAGCAAATACATGTGTAGAAGTGTACCATCAGACGATATGTTGGTCAAACAAAAATATGTAATTGTTTGATTTGTGATCCTCTAGACTTTTGAACACAAATAAAAATGATTAATGACTTCACTTTATCTAGCCAGGCCTTAGAAATTGAGTATTAACAATCACTCATAGCTCTATATGTTATTACTTGAATATTCCCTTAAGTGGAGGGCATTTTGAACATTTGTTAGTTGATGTACAATGATGGCTTTCTAGATATGTTTGTATGAACATTTTACTTTGTTTTGGTATCAGGAACCTGCCCTAAACGTGTGTAAAAGTATTTTTGATGAACACAACAATACAGAAATCAATTACAGTTTGGAAACCACTATGAGAAGATACTCCAGAAAATCATGATATATGCAGAAAACATGTACGACTGACATTCAAAACACATAGTGAAGTGAAAAATGTTACAATGTTGGACATTATTCCGTTAGAAGAAAATGATGCTGTTTTATTTACAAATCCTTTCAGCAGCATTGAATTGTAGAAATCTTTTTAATGCTTTAAATGGAGAACAACCCTGAACTTTTTGCTTGCCAGTTTCTTCCTGTTGCGGGAGTATGCTGATCAAGTGTTTAAGTTGGAAAACATGTGTCTCCTGGTATATTTATTGTGAGAAATTCTGCAATTAAAGCTAAGCTCCTATTGGCTAATTTATGCCACACCATATTTTTGTACCGACCAAGCTCTTTGGTTGAATTTTCCTTTGCTTTTCGCGGGCATTTTCAATTGCCCTTGCCTTTTTTTTTCAGTTGCTGCAAAATCTTCGAGATGACAGGACTCGTATTTCTCTCACATTGCAGGGCCTTTAGCGCCCAAAATTAAGCCTAAATGACTAGGCAATTATTCTTCTTGTCTCATATTCTAGAGACTTTTTAAGGCTGAATAATTCAGTCGGTTTATTGACTGTCGTCACATTATGTACTTTTACATGAAGTACCTTTCTGCATGCTCTCGACAAATAGCCGAGTTTTTATTTCAGCAACCAAATTGGTAATGCTCCTGTTCGACGACCGTCAAGTTCCCTGCTTCTTCTTTAATCTGCATAGAGACCAGTTGAGTCCTACAGAGAAGAAAAATACTACCACTTCTTTGAACACAGGGGCGCAAAAGGGCATAATCTTTTTTGCAAAGACGAAATAAAATTTGTATTGAATTTTAAAGTAGGCTTTGTTTGAATTGTATGTCTTTTCTTGTCTCTGCTGGGGTTAAACCATGTGAGAAGAAATTCTCACATTATTCAGCAACAAAATGGTGGACTCAGTATGTGAGTCCTGGTAATACAAAGCAACAACAAAACTATATATACAGAGAGAGAAACAATATCTGTATTAACAAAATAAAGGTATACATAGACAAGTGAAGATTGTTGCATGTGGCAAAACAATGAACATGAATGAAGAAATTTAAAGACTAAAGAATGTGTTCGTGTGTCTGCAGTTTGGTGTAGGAAGAAGTCTGAGAGAAAATGAAGTGAAACGTGTGTACATGCTTCCCCAGTAGGGAAAGTATTTCCCTTGTTCAACTTACAATTCTGTCCCTGAGTTGTACGAAGAAGAGGAGTTAAGATTTACGTGATTATCTCCCTTGTCTTCTTACATGTTTCTTATCATTGAAACATTTACTTCTTCTTATAATACAGTGTAACCCGGATATAAGAGAGTTGTCGGGACCGGAGAAGAAGTCTCTTATACCCGGGTTTCTCTTATATCCGGGTTACACTGAAGTTTTTTAGTTATACAGTGTAACCCGGATATAAGAGAGTTGTCGGGACCGGAGAAGAAGTCTCTTATATCCGGGTTTGGTCTATTTTGTTTAGGTAAGTATGGGCTCTAATTTGGGACCAAAGAAAATCGCTCTTATATCCGGGTTTCTCTTATATCCGGGTTACACTGTACTTTGTTAAAATGTCTGAATTATTTTATTTTTAACACGTTTTAAAAACTCATTCACTAGTGCTGTTCATTGTTCAGCCTTAAAAGTTAAAATTATATAAAATTTAGGGACAAAATGAGTTTAGTTTCTATTTTTCTGAAATCGACTGATTTTTTTAGTAAATATGTTTTTAGTTGATTTGTGACAAACAATTGCTGTAGCTAAAATTGGTTTAAATTAAACGTGGGTTAAGAAATCAGAATGCCAACAGGGAATCAAGATTTGTATTGATTGCCATCATATCGAAAGAAAAGAAATATTGCTAGGAAATTAAAGCCGGCTTTCCCGCATCAAAGGGTTGAGGTTAAAAATTTGCGAAAAAAACGCAAGTAAAACTGCAAGATTAGAGCGGACAAACTCTCTCTTTTTTTTAGAAAAAACTCCTGCTCGGTGAGTAACAATAAAAGAAGAAAGTGTTTATTTACAACATATACAGAAAAAAAAGGGTAAAGGGATAAAAGAACGATTAGGAGAGAAAGAAAGAGAAAATGTTCTTAAAAAAGGCTTGCTCAAAATATTTCTCTGGGCACCTAAAGAGTTCGTTAAGCGATTAGATTGTTAAAGTTCTGATAGATACACTCACAGTTCTTGTAGAGTTGGAAATTTGTTCGCAGATGAAGGAAGCCTGCAGTTGAGTGAGTTTTTTTTTTTGGTCGACGACAGAAGTCCAATGGGCTCGTCAAAAGGAGTGGTGAAGGGATGAAGCTTTTTGGTTTGGATTGACTTTTGTTTGAATAGTGGACCGACGTTCGGTTTTGACAGCCCTTTTTAGTAGTTCTTCTTTGATGAAAGAGGTGCTGGAGCTTCCTAATGTCGACCTCACAGACAGTGGGCAGAAATCTCACTGTCGAAATAGGCAAGATGTGGTGACTAAAAAAAGAACGAGGTATTGTACTCACCGGGGGCAGGTCGAAAGGGGGAAGTGTATGCTCTGTCGTCGTCGTCTAAAATAGTAATTTTTCTTCCGGGCCGAACCAGGGCCAAAGGATTGATGATTTTTATAGACGCTCTGGTCTCGTCGTATGATGTTGAACGAGACCTAGAATCACGTTGAACGAGACCTTGAGAGTTTAAGGTGCTACTTTCAGTCGCAAGTTCAGTTCTTTTTCTCTGCAGATCCTTTGTATAGCTCACTTGTTACGCAGGGGAGAGAGTACCGAGTGTTACCAGTCATTTGACTTTTGTTACCGTTACAAGGAAGATTTCGCTTGTAAGCAACGTCAGACTTTTCGTTGCAAGCCTTGGAACCGTCTTTCCTCCCCCCCCTCCCTTACTCGTCGGTGAGATAATCCCGACAAAGATTCTCCAAATTTATGGAGATTCGGTAGGCTCCAATGGATCAGGGACTTTTCCCTCCAAAATTGTTGTACAAATTTCCTGGCCCCTCTATTGGTCAGAAAACACATTCTTATCTCTGATAAGAATCAGGGCCCTGGGAGCCGGTTTCGAAGGTACTGAGGCTTGTCCCAGGTAACGCTAAAAAAGTGGTATACCCTGGAGAAAAAAGGTCCCCAAATCGATAAAAAAATTTTAATGTGTAAATGTTTATGTTAAAATTAAAGAGGGAATACCAAAGTATTTTTTGAATATTTTTTCAGATTTTTTAATCCTTCCTATAAATTTTTGAAATTTTTTTAAAAAATTCGTTTTTCTTGAATAAAAAAAAAAAAAATTAGTAAATTCGATTTATCGGACATTTCTGCCTGAGTTTGTAAACAAAAAATCAAACTTAGTTCAAAAATCAATTAAAAATCAGTTACACCTTTTTTTTTATCTTAGGAAATTTAGAATGATTAAAGTACACTTAAATGTAATTTGAAAGAAACATTACTTACTTTTTTAGCAGAAAATTTTTTAATAGAGATATTTCCAACCGTAGTACTCGCGCGGGTGCGTGATTGAAGGGTGTTAATTGATGGGTGTTATGGTGTTGGAGGGGAGTGGATTCGTTGTTACTTGTTGCTTTATCAGAAGGTAGGTAGTAGTAGCAGTCCTTCGGGACAGCCGCTAGTTTGGCCTAAAGGTTCAACAAGCAATCAATTTGAGGTCACCATACATAAACAAAATAACATACGAAAGAGAAGGGTATATCAGAACAATTTGTATTAAAATACAACATCAATGAATAGTACAATTTTTCTTGATTCACACGCACAAAAGTCCGTTATAAAAATGTTCATTCGTATGAGAGAAATTGGATTATTAAAGGAATATAAGAGTCACTTTGTTAATACTCAAGTTTAAGGCGTGCTGGTCACAGGAGATGAAAGGTGAGGTCAATGGGTTGGTAGGAGTCATTCGGTATCTCCGGTGGTGAAGGAAGGCTGGAGGCGTCTGGTGATGGGTGAGGAAAGCGTAGCGACATTCTCTGACGGTACTTCAAAGCTTTCTCTACACAGAAGTGAATTTGTCGCTCTATTTATTTGTGCCCATCGGCTCAGAGTCAGTCTGCTGAAGCAAACTGTTGGGTATGGCGCGGAGCCGTTTTTATTGGTGGAAATTGCTTATTATTCTTTTTATTTCTTTTATTTTCCACCGGAAATTCTGCGTGGAGCCGGGTGCGTAAAGACCAGCATTGGTCATTTGCCACTTAGACCTCCGAGGGCCAACATCCGGTCCTTCGCTTGCTCCGTGCCACCACAGTGTCAATATATTGACAACTTACGTCAAGGGAATTTATCGTACGGTAGCGCAGAAGTGATGTAATTCGTTCTAATTTTAAGTGAACCTGGTTAGTAAATTTAAAAAAATTCACTTTCAGATCTTTTAACCTTACATTTGAGGAAAATTTCTGAAGTAAAAAGAACTTTCTTCTATCAAGAGAAACAAGTCTACCTCATGACATTATTTCAAAGCTGTGCATCCATACTTTCGTTGGAGACGATTTTAAATACAATTTTGGAATATTAAAAAATTATTTTAAAAAAAATCACTGGTTGTCAGATTTTAATAAGCTTTCAAATTTATGATCTTCAAATAGTAGAGAACAAAAAAGTCATTTCCATGAGGTTGCATAAAGAAACTTAATTTTAAAATATATTTTAAAATTTTGTGACTTTTTCATTTTGTGTATTTAAAATAGAAAAAAAAAAAAAAAATTATTGTAAAATTCATTTTCTTCAAAATTTTTTTTTTTTTTTCAGATAAGAATTACCTTAGTATATGTTATTCAGAAAAGTCATAAAAAGCTTTTTTTAATTAAATATTGTCTTAGTTTTATTGGGTTTTGTATGTTTACAATTGAGGTAAAAGTTTGGACAATTCTACCCATTTTTTTACCAAAAACATAGATCATTTAGAATCTTCAGAGTCTTGTGCATTTAATAAAAAAAAATCCAGATGCAAAGATAAATTTTTGAAGTTTTCATAAAATTAAGTTCGGGGGGTGTAACATATATAAAAAAAAAAATATTTATAGCATGACTTTCAAAAAGACAAACATTCCTAAAATAATTTCATTCATTTGTGAATAAGTTCTGAAAGTTTCATAAAAATCCAACAAGTACTTGGATTTTTGCAAGATTTTCCAAATCAATGTGTATTTTCCAACTGAAAATAGTGAAAAAAAAACTAATGCTAATATTACCTAATTTTTGACCTTAAAAAACGATTTTCAAACTAAATTTAAAATATGCTGCAAATGAAGAAAAAATTTTTTTAAATAATTAAAAAATACCTTGGTCTTCTCTCTTTAATTTTAACAATCATTTACACGTTAAAATTTTTTTTATTATCAATTTAGGGACCTTTTTCTCCAGGGTATACCACTTTTTTTAGCGTTACCTGGAAAGACAGGTTGAAGTGAAAAAACTGTGAGGTTTCTCCCAGACTTTATGGCTCAATGGAAAGAATAATGGTGGTGGAATTCCTTTTTTTTTTCCAGCTCTCTCGTTAGTCAGAAAATATATTCTTATCTCTGATAAGAATCAAGGCCTTGGGAGCCGGTTTTGAAATTAAAAAGAGGTTGGATAGAAAAAATAGCGAGAATGTGAAATTGTTGTTCTCAAATTAAATTCTAATAATATATGAAAAAAAAAAAAAAAAACAAAAAACATACAAACCCAATAAAACTAAGACGTTATTTAATTTAAAAAGCTTTTAATGGCTTTTATGAATAATATATATTAATGTCACTATTGTCTGAAGCCAAAATATTTTTCTGATGAAAAATGAATTTTTACAAGTATAGTTTTCTTTTTTTCCAATTTTAAATACAAAATGTGATAAAGTTGTTAAATATCTTAAAATTAAATTTGAATCCGTTTATTTTTGGAAATGCTATTATTAAAAAGATCTATTTTTACAGATCATAAATTTGAAAACTTATTACAATCTGCGACACGATAGTATTTTTAAAATATTTTTTAATGTGCAAAAAAATGTGTTAAAAACGCTTTTTCCAGACCAAAACTATGGATGCACTGCACAGTTCAGAAAGAATAGGTCACGTGTTTTAAGAGAAAGGCCTTAAGAAATGGCTTTGCTTTCCTTCTGGCTAGCACATATCAAATTCTCTGACAGACTATCATCGTCGCATTTTCAAAATTTTTAGTTTTCTTTTGTACATCCTATTTCACTAAATATTTTAATTAATTTCATTTTTTTAAATATAATTAATAATTTATTGTTTTTCAGTTGAGACATACTGCAATTAATTATTTTCTTTTTTTTTTTTTAGATTCAATTTCAGGGACGGAAACAGTGCAGGCTTTGAATATATTGTTGTTAAAAAAAAATACCTAAAAAAAACAATAATATATTAGACTTCTGAAAGTATTAGGTTGGTTCAAAAATAATGACGTAATAATGTTTTTTTTACGTATTTTTTAACGTCAAAAAACGACATTATTACGTCATTATTTTTGCACCAACCTAATATTTCATTTTTAAAAATGACTTTATAGTTAAATAAGGTAGTTCACTTAAAATTAAAAAATACCGTCACTTCTGTCCGATAAATTGCCCTGACGTCAGTTGTCGTTAAACGTCAATTCACCTCCAAAACCAGGGTTAGACACGCTTCGGCTTCGGCTTCTTATCTTATTTTCAACTAATTTTTTCTGCTAACAAATTAAGTAATGTTTTTATTTCCAATTACATTAAGTAAACCTTTTTTTTTAAATTTTCCTCAAATAACTTTTGAAAAAAATATAATTGAATTAATTAATTTAGGGGAATGTTAGTTAAATCTTTCTTACATATAAAAAAAATCCCTGACGATCTTATTTCAGTATGCAATATCAAGTGTGATGAACATGGTTTTTTTTATTATTTTTTTTTTATTAAATCTAAAAATATTTTTTGGCCTTAAATAACCAGCAAAATAAAAAAAAAAAAAAAGAATTAACAATCAAAATCAAATTAAGAAGAGACGTTAATTAATTAATTGGCTAGTTTTATTCTAGACGATTTAGGCCTCAAATATTAGTCAGTACAGGAAGAACACGGAAGACAAATTGAAAGTTTAAAAAAAGAGGAATGTTATTAAGATTCGGTTATAAATACTATTTGAAATAATAGTTCTTGTTGCAAACAAATTGTTCTGTTTGCGGTTTAATGAAACAATATAAGTCCACTTAACTGAAGTTCTTGTAGAATGGTTTACGTACCAATATCATTAGTATGGCTCTCATCATGTCACAATTGCTGGTATTGAAACGGAGACGAGCTGAACGTCCTGTTCTTTGCAGAAAAGAGCCCGAGCTGAAGTTAATAGCATTTTTTTATAATTGGCGTCAACATATTCTGGCTAGTGATTGGTTGGTTTGACGCTATACGGGATCTCTAGAGAGTGCAGTTGACCAAGGGCGATAACTCACTCTACCTAACATATATTTCTATTATAATTATTCAGTTGAGTGTTTCGTAGGATTGGAGTACATTAAACTAATTTTTTTAGCTTTAATTCTTCAATCTTTTTATATTTTGAATAATTTGAAGCCATACATCAGAAATAAAATGAAAAGTTGCAACAAAAATGGAATGTAATTTTTAGCATCCCGCTACCGCTTTCTTATCAATATTTAATTTTGTGCAAAAAGTGGATCACAGAGCTTACCCAGTTTCACACATATTTTCAGAAAATGCCAACTTCTGATTGGTCACTTAATATTTAAATCATGTCCGAATAACATCGACCTAGTTCTTGACCTGAGAAAATAAAATAATTCCGCCAAAAATCTGTTAATGCCTTTTTCGAGCTTGTCACGTGATTACGTTGATTATAAATATCATACAGGAATTCGTTCTTGCTCTTTCTTGATTTCATTCGCCTACGAAAATGTAGCCTTAAAGGAAACTGCCTTCCGATCCCCAGTTCGAGCGGACACTACGAAAACACAGTCACACACGCATATATACACATACACGTACGTACGAAACTTTCAAAACTACATTACAAACATACGAAACTTTTCAAACTTCATTACAAACATTACAGAATATTCACTCCTTCAACTGTTCTGAAACTAAAAGTTTACTCAACATATTCTCAGTTTTATAATTCTTTCAACTCTCTAACAGGGAACATTTTGAGCGGCAAGTGTATTCAACTTTTGTGAGTTCGGATAAAAATATTTAAAAACTTTAATTCAGTCAAAAGGTACATAGCACCAAGAAAATAGTAATCCCTATGTTTGTGTACATCATTATACAAATATATTGTTCACTATTTACATTGCTCGGACTATCATCCTCATCTTTGTTGCCATAATTATTACAACGTTTCGGCCGTTGTACGCTCCGGCCTTCATCAAGTGGTTGGCATGTCGAACTGAACCCTTTATTTTGCTCGCTGGGGTAGACTGTTCTAGTTCCACGTGCCATGTCTAATGGATGTCAGTTATCAGTTATCTCCTGTTAATTCCCCTCTCCAAGTTCTCCACTGCCTTAACCAGGTATTGAACTCACACTCTTTGGGGCCCATCACTAGATCTAACTAATGCCTTTATACACAGTCATGTGTCCTTGAAATATAAACTGCTTTGTGCTCCTTGTTGTGGTATTTTGCGTCAAATATAAATTGAGAGGTCGTATCAACTAACGACGTCTACAAATTTAGTTCAACATTTTTTTTTACTGTAAGTAAAAGCTGAAATTTAATCTTTGTGAGATCATTTCAGTAAAGGGGAATATTTCCTTAGTATTGTCCAGTTGACCGTTACACCTACTGAATAGTGAGTTTGATCCAATACAAAATCCTACCCTATGCCTCATACAAGATTCAACATTAAATAAACCTTCATGTGACTTGCCTCAACATTAACACGAATATATCCTTTCTATATAAATTTTCTTTTCTTTAATGTGTAGAAAAATTTCTTGTAAAAACAGCAATGCATTATTTTCAAATACTTCAAAATGCAATAGACATTAATGATGTTGATAGGTGAACATCTCGCATCACAGTTGCATAAAAATCTTAACACAGTAACTTCCTGATCTGAGCATTCCAGGGATGCAAGTAAACTTTGCCATGTGTTGGGGATGTATGATTGTGTTAAAAGGCATCAGAAGGTTTGAATGGTGAGAAGGCTTAAAATTGTGTGTTCAATAATCTTCCATCCACAACAATTAATACAAGACAAAGAAATAATGACTCATAAACATCTTATTTCAAAACATAACAATTGAATTTATTGGTCTTAGTGTACATGTACGTAAGCTGAAAGTTTTGACAGAGTTATGTCTCTTAGATTTGGTAATATTTGTACTTGAGCTCATAAAGAAGAAGTAATTATTAAACTGTAGTTTAGAAGAATGAGTTTCTAGCTATCTGTTAAGAATTGTGTATTGGATAAAGTTGGCAAGGGTTCAAAAGAGTTATGAGTTCGTACTTGCGTGAATGTTGGCAATATTCTTTAACGTCTGACCGCTAAGGTTAAGACGGGAGTTCCTGAAGGTTACAGTTTTGTGATCAGTTTAATTTATTTTAAAATGTAAATAATATATTCTTTCTGCAACAAAATCAGAATCATTTATCAAATGGACAATGTATTGATAGTAATTAATGCATTGATATTTTATTATTTTTTAAACATTTTGTATTTTTGTTGTTAACTTTTTAAATATTGCACAAATTATTTGATGTTGTTCTTTCAAATAATATTTACTAGTTTTATCATTCTTTCTCACAGTTTTTCTTTCTTTTGGGCAGTGGGATGTATGGGGGGGGGGATAAAAACATCAATGTAGCCTTACCAGATACTTTTCTGGTTCGTTTTTTTTATTACTATTATTATTATTATTTTCTTTGATTTCTGGCGTTTACACATTTCTTTCTGGGCCCCGCCCAGGGACCTAAGGTTAGAAATGGCATCATGACACTATCTACTGACAAAAAAAAATTACATAGATAAAGCCCTTCATAAAGTGTGGGCTGTACTTGTCAGAACAATTTTTTGTATCTCTTTGAGGCATGGACTTCCAGGAATCCCTTCAATTAGTCTACTGGAATCTTTTCCAACCAGTCTTAGGGCTCCAACTACAACAGGGATTGTTGATGTTCCCATATGCCACATTTTTGAGATTTCTATTTCAAGGTCCTTGTATTTTGACAGCTTTTTGAATATCTTCAAAGATACATTGCAGTCAGCAGGGACTGCCATATCAATAAGGAGGCACTTTTTTGTTTGTTTGTGGTCTTTAATAACAATGTCATTATTATTATTATTATTATTATTATTATTTCCTTTGATTTCTGATGTTCCACCCAGATCCCTAAGGTCAGAAATGGCATAATGACATTTTCTACTGAGAAAGAAAAAAAAAACATATTTTACATCGATAAAGCCCTTCGTAAGGTGTGGGCTGTACTCGTGAGAACAAATTTTTGTATGGGCTACCAGGAATCCCTTCAATAAGTCTACTGGAATATTTTACAATCAATCCGAAGGCTCTAACTACAACAGGGATTGTTGATGTTATCATGTGCCAAATTTTTAAGATTTCACAGTCCTTGTATTTTAATAGCTTTTTGAAGATCTTCAAAGATACATTGTAGTCTGTAGGGACTGCCATATCAATAAGGAGGCAACATTTTTTTGTGGTTTCTAATAACGATGTCTGGGCGATTAGCTTTGACTGTTTTGTCTGTGTGTATTGTGTAGTCCCATAGAATTGTTACAGGTCCTATCTGCGTAACCAGGTCTGGGTGGTGTTCATACCAATATCTTTCAATTTCTTTTCCGTAGAAGTTGCAGATTTTCCAGTGTAGATATTGACCCACTCTGTCATGCCGTGTTTTATATTCAGTGGGTGTCAATACAGTGCAACCTGATACAAGATGATCAATTGTTTCTTGATATTTATCACAAAATCTGCATTTTGGGCTAACACAATTTTTTAGTAAATCTGCTTGATAATTTCTAGTTAACAAGCAAGGATAAAACCTTCAGTTTCAGCTTTTAACCCTGCACTGCATAGCCACTGATGGGTACAGGGTTTGTCTACATCAGTTTGTTTGTGTTATAAAATAAAATAAGACATATCTCGGCTGATTTACAGGCAAATACTCAAGAGCGAGAACCGGATGAGAACGGGACAAAGCCCCGTCACAAAATGACCATTATCTTTCTTCACAAATGTTTCCGACACACGTTCCGGTCGAAAAAAACAAAATAATATTTAAAGTGCTCTATTTTTCGTCCAATAAAAATGCTTCCCTCCTAATTATACTCGCTTTGTTTCTCGAGCCTGTTAAGCGATAAAAAAAAAAAAAAAACGCTATAAAAGGGGTCACAGGGAAGTTCAACAGGTGGCCACAAAGGAGTCCGGTCACGTTTAGCAGCTGTCAGCAGGAGAGCGTCAGCCACCGTCAACATGTGTGAACTACTATGAGAGATCGACCTAGATTCGAAAGCCGGCTTATGAACTTTACCACACCAAGGTAGCTGTCCTAAACCCTTACATTCCTGTTGAAATAAACCACGTAAATCTATTTCTACTGTTGTCGTATTTCTTTCTTGCAACCATACGCTTGTCTATAACATTTGGTACGGGCATAGTATTGAGCATGAAGCGGTTTATCTTGCCATCGTTTCTGTGTCTGGTTTGTTGCACTTGCTTTCTTTTTTAAGTATTTTGCAGCTTCAGTCGGTGTATTGTACCCATTTGGAACTCCATTATGAACTTGTTGGCTTCCTTTATTACGGAATAAAGTCACTTACTACTTTCATGTTTTTGACATATATCATTATCCAGTCTTCTGTAGTTTCCAAGTATCCATAAAAGCCAATTGCTGTAGTTTTGTAAGACAATTCAAGTTGGACTGATCCTCTGGCTCCATCGGACCTAGGGACATACAGACGGTCATCATCAGCTTTGGGATGATGCATGCTGTAGCAAGTGAGAAGCTTTCTCGTTTTGGCGTCCATTCGCTTAATGTCAGCTATGGTCCAGTTAAGCAGGTTGGAATTGTATTGCACCACAGGGTCAGCCAAGGTGTTTATAACTAATATTCTGTATATATATATATATATATATATATATATATATATATATATATATGTGTGTGTGTGTGTGTGTGAAAATATATAGAAAATAGGAAAGAACTCGTTAGGTAAATAATCCAAAGTTCTTTAGTATTTTTGTTATTATTTTTAAAAAATAGTGCTCGATACAAAAGTACAGCATAAATATAATTATTTATTTAAAAATATGATTCCAACACGCTACATAAGCCGAAAACTTCAATATAATTATTTGAATTAAATTGAATTAAAGTAAGCTCTGTTCCATTTCAAGCGAAATATTTTTTTGGAATAACTTATTTCTGAAATTTACGTGTTTTAATAGCATATACATTATTGAAATCAAAATTTCCATGGTAACAGCCAGAGCGATTGTTTAAATAGGAAGGGGTGTTGGGTGTTAATAATTTGTATCAGTATAGAGTTACATTCATAGATGTCAAGTCAGGGTAAGGTAGGGGTGTCTAAATTTAAAACGGAAGATGTTTTCGCCAAGTCTGGTTTACGTGTCTATGGAGATTTTTTTTTTTTTTCTGAAAGAGTTTTGTGTATATAAAAAAACTGGCGTAACATTTGTTTTTTGACGACTTCATAAAGGGTTATCTTTTTTGTAGGGTATTTAAACTATTTATTAGCCCTAATAAATAGTTTAAATACCCATTATTTAATTAAAAAGCTTTTCATGGCTTTTATGGATAATATAAGGACATTGCTGCCAGAAGCCAAAATATTTTTTCGATGAAAAATGAATTTTTACTGGAATAGTTTTCTTTTTTTTCAATTTTGAATACAAAATGTGATAAAGGTGTTAAATATTTAAAAATTAAATTTGAATATTTTCATCTCTAGAAATGCTCTTATTTACGGATCATAAATTTGAAAGCTTATTACACTGAAGGTATTTTATTTTTACAATAACTTTTTAATATACCAAAAGATATATTAAAAACGTTTCTGGCAAAACTACGGAGGCACAATTCAGAAATAATGTCCCGTGTTTTAAGAGTTGTTTCTCCTGATATCCAGACTCATAAATTGCATTGATTTTGTATCAAATTCTCTGACTGACTGACCATCTCAAAATTTTTTAATTTTTTTTTTTTTTTTTTTTTTTTTTTTTACATATTTCACTAAATATTTTCTTTTCATTTTTAAAATGCCAGTTTTTTTGTTTTTCAGTGACAGATATGCTGCAATTATTAATTTTTTCTTTTTTTAGATTCAATTTGACTAGGTTGGAAACAGTGCTGGCTTCGTTAAAAAAAAGTCAGTAAAATATTAGATTTTTGTAAGTATTTGATTTTTAAGAATTACTTTATAGTTAGATAAGCTGGTTCACTTAAAATTCGAAAATACTGCCACTTTTGCCCTTCCATCCAATAAATTGCCCTGACGTTAGTTGTTGATACATTGGCATAAACGTCAATTCACACCTCCAAAACTAATCACCTTGGTTAGACATGGTTCTAATTTCCAACTAAATTTTTTTCTGCTAAAACATTGTTTGTTTCAAATTACATTAAGTATACATTATATTTTCTAATTTTCCCAAAATAACTTTTGAAAACGGTATAATTGAATTTTACAAGATTTTTAAATGGAGAATTTCACTTTTCTTTAAAAAATTGTCAAAAATGACCAACATGATTGATTTTATGTAAATTTTGATGACTCAAAACAAGATTTTTAATTAACATTTTGGGCACGCTAGAAAAGATTAAAAATTTCTTTTAAATATTCAAAATATACTTCGGTCTTTCTTCTTAGTAATAACATAATCATTTAGATGATAAAATATTGTTTCATCAAGTTTGGAGCCTTTTTTGTCAGGGTATGCTCTTTTTTTTTTAGCAAAGTAGTGAATATACCTACTCTTAATAAATTTAGTGCCTTTTTTCCATTGATTGGAAATTCTTGCAAAAATTAAATAACTGTTGGATTTTAATGAAACTTTCAAGACTTATTAACAAATGAATAAAATTATATTTGAAATTTTTTGCTTTGGAAAATCTTGGTAAATTTTTTTTATTTTAGAAATACATTTCTGTGTTATTTCAAATAATTTATTTCAACTCAGATTAATTAAACTTTAAATCAGCTAATATTCTTCAAATAAAGTTTCAGAAAAGTATATTTTATTTTTGGAAGAGTTTTTTAATACAGTGAATTACATTGCAATGAAAGTCGACTACAAAAGCCACTAATCAGCTATTTTAGAAAAAAGTTGATTCCAATCAAGATAATTTCTGTTTGAAATATACCAGAGTATTTTCCTTATTGGAAATAGTAAATTTAATACTTTATCTTTCAATTACAGCAAAAATGAAATCTTCAAGAAAGTTTTTCATTTAATTCTCATTTAAGATTGTAGCATTCTTTGTAAGGGTTATCCCAGAATCTCATCTAGTTAGATTAATGGCTGAAATATGAAGTGCAAAAACCTATCAAGCAACTTAACCAATGGGTTGATATTCCAGCAAGTAAAAATTTTCATTTTCCTTTTATTTTCTTATTTTAATAACTTCAGTTGTTACACTTTCTTACTAACTATCATAAACAGAAGTCTATACTGGAAACACACACACAAAAAAAATGGAATTCACAATATGAGAAATATTGCTTTTAACAGTCAGATTGGCATTTTGAATTGACTTTTTCCATCACTTTCTCTCATGTTTGTTTTTTGGAAAATGATAAACTAATATTTTATTCCTCTCACACACAGTTTTTTGTCTCATTGGCTTCTGTAATTTGTTTTACAAGCAATGACACAACACTTCCAGGGCATAGATGGAAACTAGGTAATATCTGAAATAATAGATTATACTTCTTATTTCTGTTACTGCTTCAATTTCATGGTAACTTTTCAAGCCAATTAATTATATACTTAATTACAGCAACTTTTACTCCATCCCCCCATACCAAGTTAAAAACAGAAATTTTAAAATGTCTTCTTAAATCAGAGAATCCACTTTTAAAATTTTTTTTTTTATATATTGGTTTTGAGGTTTGCAAAATATATAATCTTTTAATTATGGAGTTAATTATCTATATTTTTGGCACTTACCAAATAAGATCAGCTATTGCCTCACTTTCTCTCATAGTGCTGCTCCTCCAGGCAACACCACTCCCTTAAAGGGGTGTCATAGGTGCTTTGCAAGGGCAGAGGACTTTGGCTATTTTGAGACAATGCTTTGTGGTGGCGCAATCCACCCCCAGTACACTTTAATCTCAGCCTTCTAGTGTCAAAAAACTAGAAGAACCTGAAAAAATGACTGAGCAGCAAGGTTTCGTTCACTGTGTTTTTAGAATATCAATTAAAATATATTAAATTTTATTATGTAACATTAATTTTACATAAATACATTCTTAAAAATGGCTTTTGTAATAAGAATTGATGCTTCAATGGAAAATTTGAAAAAATAAACTGAACATTAATATTTGTCTGTTTATTTTATGAAGTAAAATTCAACTAATAAAAAAAGATTCTATGAATGCATTTGTTCTTTATAAATAGAATAACCACAGTATTAGAGAAAAAAATATTCAAGTAACTTTCTGAAATATTAATGGTAATTTAATTTGAATAAATTTTGAAGTATAAAGTTTAAAAACAAACGTAGAAAAAGGTCTTCAAAAAGACATACATTTGTTAAAATAAACTAGACATTAACATTTCAGCATCTAAATTTCTGGCATTTGTCAACATAAGATTGCATTTCTTGCATTTGCCTTGATAAAGTCCCTCAGAGGATGAAATGAATCAGCTAAGTTTTCCTTTTGTCTTCATTCATAATCTTGTTTTACAGATATACTCTATCTGAAAGATTTACGCACATGCACACACACACACACATTATATATGTGATAAAATATAGTTTTATGGTAATGCTATAATTATGAGTTAAAGTGCTTGATATCAAGGATTGTATGTAAATATAGCCTGATGATTGCATTTAAGCATGAAACAGATTTTTGATGGTGGGTGACTTCAATGTCCACATTTATATATATGGATTTAAGCTGATAATGCCACTAAGATGCAAAGGGCTACTTGGAGCGAAAGAGAATGAGAAGACTTTAGAAGGAACTGGAAACCCAGCTTAAACAGGGAACAAGGGATAAATTTCTACTTCTGTTCAAAAGACAGGGAAGGAGTGTGAACCAGATGATAGATTTACCTATCGATTTCTGCTAAAATATTCAGTGGAGTAATCAGAAAAAGAGATTTTACAGGAAAGGCAAGTGCAAAATTTTCTGCAGGTTGACATGAGAAATCAATGCATTATTTATTATATTATTTTAAACTGGGATGAGGAGTTATTATTATTTTATTCTATTTATATTTGGACTATTGTCCTCATCTTTATTATTATCACAATGTTTCTGCTCTTGTGCACTCCAGCCTTCATCAGGGGTATGTCAATATAGGCGGCCTACAGGGAATTCCGAACTGAAACTTTTATTTAATGTACAAGAGTAAACTGTTCCTGTCCCACTGCCCATGTTTAGGAAAATACCATCTTGTTCTTATTTTTTTAGTTTAATCTAAAAACATATAACCTTATTTAAATAGTACTTCCACTTTATAATAACAAACATTTTAATGATAAAACTTTGTTTTTATCAAGTTTGGGAACTTTTTTCTTCATCTTCAGAAAATTAATGAAGGTACCTTGATTATGCTTAATCTTATTATTAATGTTTCTTATATTTAAAAATTTAGATTTAAAAATATGAATATGAAGAAATTGCTAGAAATTCAACATTTAATATTTTTAAAAGAATTTAACCAAAAATTGAATTATTCTTGAAAAATAAAAATCTAAATTCATTTTAGCTGGAAAATTATTAATTTTATTTTTTGATCAACAAAATATTGGCTTGATCAGTCAGTCAGTTATATGCCATGCATGATACACGCATAGCTGATCATGTATCTTTTGATACAGGACTGATGAAGCAGATTTTTTTCCCTGCAGTAGGTCGCCATTTCTTTCTGTGGTAGAC
Organism: Acanthosepion pharaonis; assembly: GCA_903632075.3. Lineage (NCBI taxonomy): Eukaryota > Metazoa > Mollusca > Cephalopoda > Sepiida > Sepiidae > Acanthosepion > Acanthosepion pharaonis. Next base: position 1,443,903 of record CAHIKZ030005432.1, on the reverse strand, counting down.
CAGTTGTCATCTGAGGCTATAGAATCTGGTCTGTCCTCCTATTTACCCATAGCTGGGGGGGGGGGAGAAGAGGAGGATTCATACCTTTCCCAAAAGTATTAGCACATAAGTGAATGTAATGGATTCGAGTGGAATTTGAACTCGGCTCTCCCATTCCTATTACTCGGAATAAGAGGATAAACGTTATAGACTGAAATTAAGTGTGTTAATGTTAACTGAAAAATATTTTAAAATTCAATTTTTTATAGCCTTTAATGAAATTTATATTAAATATTGCTCCTTATGGGTAAATATAAATTAACTGTAATAGATATGTACAGATGGCAACAGATATGAATAGAATGAGATATGAACACACCATGGTGGATAGATATTAGCAAACATAGATTTCTTTAATTGCTGTGTATAGAGGCTATGAGATATGCATATAGCATGAAATCAGCCAATATCTATGACAAATTTTAAAGATAATTACATTAATTATTCAAACATGAATAACATACTTGAATTTTACACAGATCTTCATTACAAATTCCTGTAGTTTTGCTTCATAACCAAAAGCTCCTTTTAAAGATAATTTTTCTAGTATTTTTCCGTTACATTAAAGTACACCCATTTCCTGATGCAGCAAATCATACAGATATAGTGTTACTTCCAATGTAGATTTGTTTTCTCTATAGAATGGATTTCTCTGAATATCAAAATGGCAACTCCATGAAAAGGACAATACACAAATTGCACATAAATATAGTTTCACTACAGGGTGTGTCCTCATTTGCATTTTTACTTTTCTTTGCTATAATGTCCACACATATTTCACAAGTAAATGTTTGTTCTCCAGAATGATTTTAAATATGAATTCTTGGAAAAATTAAATTCTATATTTGTAAAAGGCAGGCCCATATGCCGGATTTGATGATGTCATATATTTTAAAATTTAAATCCTGTAAAAATTTCAATTGACAAAGAATGTTTCTATTTTGTGTGTCAGTTAAACTCTGAATAATTTGAAAATTTTAGCCCATAACCCTGCAAAAATTCTCTGTGATGAGTGTTTACATGTGAATACTAATATCTGAACTGGCAAAGTTTGGATCAATTTTTTTCTCCAGCATGAATTTTTACAGTTGAACAATGTAAAAATATTGATCCACATATTTCACAAGAATATTTCTCTTCAGTATGAATATGAAGGTGATTTTTAAAATGAGAATTATCTGAAAATGCTAATTTGCATATTTTCTCTCTAGTGTAAGTTCAATTGTGTATTTTTAAACTGGAATTCTGTGAAAATGCTAATCCACACACTTCACAAGAATATGGTTTCTCTACAATGTGAATATAAATGTACTTTTTTTTTTTTTTTTTAAATGAGAGCTATCTAAAAATGATGATTTGCATATTTTAGAAAAATATGGTTTCACTCTGGTGTGAGTTTGAATGTGTTTTTTATTCTAAAATTCTCTGAGAATGTTAATCCACATATTTCACAAGAATATGGTTTGTCTCTTGAGTGTATTAGCATGTGATTTTTTTTAAATTTGATAACTGAAAATTTAAAGTTGAAATCGCTGAAAATGCAAATCCACACACACCAAAACAAAGAGGTTTTTCTCTTGTTTGTTGTTTAATGTTAGTTTATTTAATGTAAACTTTGTGGAAAATGCTAATGGACAAATTGTATTTTCTTCCTTGCTTCTTATAGTCTGCATAAATGATGAGGAGTCTATGACAATCAGACCTGTAAATTTCATTAAAGAGGCAGATTTGTGTATCATTTCCAACAGAACTTTGTAACACATTGTTTCAGTCAAGTTCACTTTATCAGATTTTTCTTTGCCAGTCATAAATAAAATTGATAGACCAAACAATCAAATTATATACACATTTTTATACATTTTACTTTTCATAAATACAAAATATTATTAATGAAAAAAGGAGAAAAACTGCTTACAATTTAATATTTAATCAACACCTGTTAACTCTTTTAAGATCTAAAAAAGGCAAATGAAATAAAAGAAAGCTAACTTTTCATCTTATGTTAAACAAAAGTTTGATTCATTTAAAAATCAGTTGGTAAAGCTAAGAAAATCTCTCTCCAGACTGTTAGGACTTAACTTAGGCAATCTTGCAAGTATGAAACTGTTAGCATATACTAACACAAGATTTGCTGGACTTAACTGTTGAACATTGCACTCTTTGTAGATAATATTTAAAATAAAACAAAATAAATAAGGGATTACTTATTTCCCTTGGACTTTGCACTTTTGTTTTTCAAAAATTGTAGAGGGCGTATGGATCTTTTTTGTTAATCTTCCCTCCTTTTTCTTCAGTTGTTGTAAGAGAGCCATGTTGAATAAATAGATTAATTACCATGTTCTAAAACCATAACTCGTTTGTTATTGCTTCTTGTATGAATGTTTTTTGTTCTGTCACTACTCTAACAGCCTCTGACCATTTTCTTTGATTTTACTGATCACATGATAGCCTAAGGCTCAAGGTCAATGACTTTGCTGATTGCCAACACGTGCATTGAAATCTCCAAGAATGAAAAGTGGTTTGTCTATATTCATGAGCCTAACAGTGTCTGCCAGAATCTCATAAAAAGAATCCTTAATATTTGGAGAGGTATCAACTGTAAGAGTTTATGCACTGACAAGGTTAACATTTTCCTTTGTTTGTAGACATTTATTCACTCTGAAATTCTTGTAGGGGTGCTGATCGACTGCACAAGACTATTTTGGATAGCATAAAACATTATTGATGAAAAAAGAAAAAAACTGGTTACAATTTAATATTTAATCAACACCAGTTAACTCTAAAAACAAATGAAATGAAAGCTAACTTTTCATCTTATGTTAAGCAAAAGTCTGATTCATTACTAAGAATTTTTAAGGTTCTAAAAAGGATTAAAAGTATAATTTAATTATCAAAACATTAACAATTTTTAGGGTAAACTTTGTTTTTAAATTGAATGCATTTTTACCCTGGTCACCACATGAATTTCAATCATCTGTAGAGGTCCCTAGTTTTTACACCACACGTAAATGGTTTCTCACCAGTGTGTGTCAGCATGTGTTGACTTAAATGTGACTTCAGTGAAAATGCTGAACCACACACTTCACATGGATATGGTTTTACACCAGTATGAGTTCGCATGTCAGCATTGAGACATGATCTGTGTGAAAATATCAGAATTAACTTTATTCTGACATAGTGTCAAAAAACTGAGAAAGAAAAAAAGAATGCAATATACTCTTCTTTAATAGTTTCTGAGACGATCGCAACTGAATTTCTATTCAGATTTTTGTCTTGCTAACAGCCCCCAACCCATCAATAGTAAGAGAAATCAATTAAGTAACAAATTCTTCTATCAAAATTATCAGTATTCCTTCACTTACCTTTCAGACCAGAAATTTCAATAAGAAAAACAAAATTATCTGATTTGTTTGTGTTTTCAAATGATTTCATTGAGATTTATAGAGGTTCAGCCAATTTGTATTGGTTATAAATAGAAATTAGAACTGACCCTCTACAATTTTTACAATATCAAATGTAACAAAGACAACAACAAGAGAAATAACCAAGTAGAAGGTAAAGAAAGCAAACAAAAACAAGACCGATAATATATGTATATACAAATATATATTATTAACAAGTTACAATACATGGAAACAGTACAATGGACGAAGTGTGTGTGAATATTCTGTATGTGCGTGCGTGTGTGAATATGTGCTTAGCGTGTTTCCACGCTATCACTTGTTAGCGACTACATTTCGAGGTTGATAGCTGAAAATCCTCTAGGAATAAGAGAGTTTACCTCAAGGTATCAGTGCACAGGCTTGAAAGGAAAAAAAGAGAGATCGAGGCGAAGGGTCATTGGTTATTTATAGCCAGGAAAGAGAGACCCCTGGTGAAAGGGTTACGAACTGAAGGAGGAGTTAACTCCGACAATACCCCCCACCAGATTAAAAGTTGTAAGGAAATGAAAACTTTTAATATGTAAAGAAAAGGTTCATTAAAGTCTGAATATTGTTCTTGTGAGCTGAAAAGAAAATGTGTCAGAAGTGTGGTTGAGATGCTTGATTCACGAAATGTGCTTGTGTTGTCGTCAGAGTGTAATTGTTGAAAATGTTTTTCGAAGCAGTGAGTCGTCCGAAAAGAAGGTTCGAAGCATGGGAAGCAAGCAGTGGAGTGAAGTTGTCGCCACGTAGTGTAGGAAAAATGTATGCGCGCGCTTTATGAGTTTCAGAATGGAAGAAGATGCGAAATGCTATGACCAGTAGCATGTGTTGGAAGAAAGCGGAATTTGCAAGATTAATAGCGACGAATTATGTGCATGCAAATCCTCAGTGATGTCGCATCGTAATGGAACAGTGAGTCGTCCAGAGAGAGTTGTAGAATCATTCCAATGAAACTTGTGTGTCGCTTCCATGTCGGAATCACCAGTTGTTTGAGTAAAGGACAGTGGTTTGCCTTTAGTGGTTTGGAATCACCAATCGTATATAATGGAACAGTGAGTCGTCCAGTGGTTTGGATTCACACTTTATCTGTTTCAGTCCAGAAGAGGATAGTGTTGGTTGGTAGAAAAATGGCGTTGTTTTTCGTTCGGTACAGCCATAAGCATGTGTGCTGGGTGAAATTGGGTCAAACATCGCCGAGAGAAAGAAAGGGTCAAGCAAATATAGACCAGTGGGGGAAGAGTTCAGGTTTGCCTTGAATAGTAGTAATTGTTTTAGTGTACGGCGTGCGTTTTTCAATGTTTCCCTATCTGGCTTTTTTTGTGAAGGTGTGTATATAAGAAATTGTTCGTTTTTGTACATATATATTGTCTTGTGTGCTTTTAGTTGAAAAATCAAGCCGGGAAAAGTCAACACTTGTGGTGTTTTTAGCAGGAGTTGAAAAATCACGTCGGTAGACTGATGGAAATTGCCGCTTCAATATGTTCGCTGGTAGAGTTTTCCATTGTTTTCGTTTAAAACGTGACAACTAAAGTATTTCTCCTATAAAATGCTGTTTTTAAAATATTGCTTTGCACATTTGAACTTCGGGGTCACCAATTTATAGAGGTTCAGCCAATTTGTATTGGTTATAAATAGAAATTAGAACTGACCCTCTACAATTTTTACAATATCAAATGTAACAGACAACAACAAGAGAAATAACCAAGTAGAAGGTAAAGAAAGCAAACAAAAACAAGACCGATAATATATGTATATACAAATATATATTATTAACAAGTTACAATACATGGAAACAGTACAATGGACGAAGTGTGTGAATATTCTGTATGTGCGTGCGTGTGTGAATATGTGCTTAGCGTGTTTCCACGCTATCACTTGTTAGCGACTACATTTCGAGGTTGATAGCTGAAAATCCTCTAGGAATAAGAGAGTTTACCTCAAGGTGTCAGTGCACAGGCCTGAAAGGAAAAAAGAGAGATCGAGGCGAAGGGTCATTGGTTATTTATAGCCAGGAAAGAGAAACCCCTGGTGAAAGGGTTACGAACTGAAGGAGGAGTTAACTCCGACAGATTTCTCCTCCTTCAACCGACCCAAGTTTTGTATTGTTCGTTCAGTTGATATAATAATGTCGAAGTTGTAACGAATGTCACAAGAAAACTATTAAGAAATAGAAAAGCACAAAATTACGTTATTTCGGTTGATAATAACAGACAAATGCAATGTGGTAGTTTTAGACAAGATGACGTTCCTCATGTTTAAAAATCCTTAGATTTCTTGGCATTCAAAAATAAATGCCTGATGTTTGGTCCTGGCAGCCGACAGTGCTAGAATCCAGACTCTGTGATACGAGGCCCCTATACATTGTCATTCTGCCAAAACATTGCGATTTCACTTTAATAGGTGAAGAGAAAAAAATACAAAAATAAATAAACATTTTTCCTTCTAGGATGGTATGCTGCTTGTGTTATGCGTTGAGGATATCAAATGTGAATGCGTGTTGTAAGAGCATTTAACTATTATACATTTATGATTCAAGGAAAAAACAACGAGACTCCAATTTGCATCAACCATAATATATATATATATATATATATTAAAACAATAAGTACCAAACAATTGTGCAAATGATGTGTGATAATTAAGGAATAAAAAGTAGCTTCCCTTTAACTGTATCCTGAATAAGATAAAATGTTATTAAGAATATTTCTTGAATAAGAATGTTCAATGTTCTATGTTGAAAATAGAATGTCTGATGAAGAAAGGAATACAGTCAATTTAGATATGTGTTGCGTGTGTAGATAACTGAGTGTTGGTTTGTAAACTTGGCTTAGTCACAGAAGAAGAATAGTGTAATGTAATACAGATTTCTGTGTCTGTGTGTGCGTTGTGAGTAAAATTGTGGATTTGTGTAGACAAGCATAAGTTGTTGGACTCTACTATTTTGGAACAAACTACTGTTTATATAACTGCTGGTAGGCTCCAGGCAACAATGCAGGAAAGTTGAATTAACACAAAAATGTATGATTGGATAAAAATCAACCAATCACTGATTTTCTAACAGACACATGTTTGAGTAATTTCACGGCAGAAAAATTCGAGGTGGTGACCGAAATTACTAAATTGTCCTGTGGTAAAACAGTATCTATTTATAAACCAATCACAGGTGAGTAAATTGTAGGCATGGAAAGAGTAGCAGTTGCTACAATGGTATTAAACAATTTCTAAAAATATTATGTTTACCAATAAATAACATGTTGATTAGGATAATTATTTGACTAATTTTTATTGTGTGCAGTCAAAACTAAAAATATTAGGAATAATGAAAGTAACACTGATCTAACAATGAGTGAACATTAGAAATTTCATGTTTAAGAGAAAAAAATACAAAATTCATCTCAAAAGTATCATACTCTGTTCTTATTATTTGAATAATTAAAAAATTATCAGAATGGCTTCATATATTATCTTTTAAGTTACTTAAAAATTTTATTATAAGCTGAATTCATCACAAGAAAAAACACAATGAGCTACAAAAATTATTTTTATTATAAATAAAAATAAATGTATTTATATTTTTATATTCAGTCATTTGATTTGATTGCTTTAAGGCAAATTAATATGTAAAAAATCATAAATATTAAAATTTTAAATAAACTAATGCTTTTAGGTTGAATGAAATTTAAGGACCAGTATTTTTCATCAAAGCAAAAGGTTTTCCAAAAAAAGTAAAATCAAGGGAGGTAATTCAGAGAACATGTGAAATCTGAATTTTTTTTACATTTTAACATGCTTTTAGTGCTATTTCTATTTATATCTCCGAGAAAAGATATTATGATTATTATTTACATTATCTGGACTGTTATCCTAATGTTCATTGCTATATTTACAATGTTTCGGCCGTTGTACACTCAGGGCCTTCTTCAGGTGATTGGAATTTTGAACCAAACCTTTTATTTCATCCACCAGTGTAGATTGTTTTAGTTCCACATCCCATGCCTCTTCCAGAGGAGTCAGTTATTTTTCTTTAAATCAACTCTCCTTGACGACACATGACCCGGTGAATAAAGACTTGGTTAAATCCAGTGTCTAGACCCAAAGAGTTGCGAGTTCCATACTAGGCAATACCAAAGTATAGCAGTGGTGAACCTACAAGGAATCCTAAGTGAACACTTTATTTAATCTACAGAGCTAGACTGTTCTAGTTTCACTGTCTAGCTATTATTTTCAGATAGTTCTTCAATTATTTGCCTATTTCCACTGATTCCAAGTTCACACTCTGCTTGGCACAGGGATTGAACTCACCATTACTATGTTACTAAATTCATGAACGAATGTTTGAAGCACTAGGACAATTTGCTGTAAGGAACATGGAGCCTTAAACCTAACCTACCTGCTGATTAAGGTTGCTGCTGCCTGAATGTTTGCTTCATTTGGTTTTCTGTAATGAAAAAGTAAACAAATTTTTCCTAGTGCACATTAGATTTAATCAGAAGTAACTTATGTTTTAGGGAAACAATTGTAATGAATATAACATCTTATTTACTAATCACATGTGGCAGTTAAGAATGAAGTTGGAAGAACGTAACCTATAACAGTGTTAAATACATAAATTGTGGTAATTATAAAATTTCACTGAGACCAGTCACTGGCAGTTTCTTTGTTTTATATTTTTTTTCAATATAATAATGCATAAAACTGTAATTCTCAAATACATTTATCAAAATTTATTGTTCAATTCTCGTATGGCGATTCAAGAAATTATCAGAATAACTTAACCTACATATATTTCAGAGTTTATTTGATACTGGTCAAATCTGCAGAGTCCACAATTCCAAGGTCAGTCATGCAATGCTGCAACTTGATCCCAAGTTTAGGGCAAAGGGTACAAATATAGAAGCTTTCCAACTGTTTGACGTGCATGTTGTACCAGATCCACATTTCAAATTTGTAGAGGAGAGAATGGTGGAGGAAAAAAAAAAAGAAGATTCATTTACTCCTCGCATAAACATAAGTCTAACCATTTCAAGAATGTCAAATTGGCAGCTGATCTAAAGCTGTTGTTAAATGGGACAAATGTAGCTTGTTAATTTTAACACCACCCAAAATGAAACTACTCTCTTTAAATGGTCTGAGAGAACACTTCTTACCTTCCATCTTCTTCAAGTTAACGGCAAAGCATGGAGGAAGAGAGTTCTACAAGTGAGACATGCAGGAGAAGAAACTGTTAGCATAGAAATTATGGTTACATCTAGCCATTTCATTTGTACACAAAAAAGACAATGTTCAAACATCGGAAAACATAAGGAAAATTAATTCCTTTTAATAATATGGGGAAATGACCACTCTTTGCTTGATGAAGGTCACGAGACCGGAAACACATGTAGCAATTATGGTTACATCTAGCCATTTCATTTGTAAAAGGATGAGAGCTTGTCACCAATCTAGTACTGTGCGTAAATTCATAAAGTCTAGGTACCATAGAGGAAAGTTCATCAGAAGAATTACCAAGAAAATATTTATAGAAAATGCCCAGGGAAGCTATGTCACAGTGGTGGGAAAGTGACTGAAGCCAAGATGCCAGGTTAGGTCCAATAACCTTGCAGATTCTTCTTTGTATTTTATAAAGAACCTTTAAAGACATAGCAGAGGCATGAAAATGTCTGTGATGTCATCAATCCGGACCTGGGATCTCAACATCAGAAACATTTTCACTGATCTGATGTGACTTTTCTAAAAACATTTCCATGGAAACTGTTCTAAGGAGCTTTCCCCCCCCCCTCCTCAGTACCTCAACTATTTGTATTTAAGTGTGCTACTAGTTTGGCAACTAGGTTCCACCATTTTACTGTTAAACTAAATTCAACTTCCCTTTCTATTTTAACAGTTTTTCTTGCACTTCTGACACTTACAATATTCAAAAATGTAAATGCAATATCAATCGCCATCTTATGTCTTCCTGAATCATATTCTTTGATTGTTCTTTCCTCATTAAATTCTATCCACTCTCTTTGATTTCCAACTCCCTTACAATTACTGAAGTCAAGCAATGTCGAGCTTGGTCAGTACCTAAATGTGTGACCATTTGAGAATAATAGGAATAAAAAGAAAAAGGCCAGATGTGTTTTATTTATTAATGAATGAATTACATAATTTATTAGAAATATTTGTGGAAATATTTGTTGGATGTCTTTTTCAACACAAACTTCTCAATATCTTGTTTGTATTGTGTTTACATAATTTTCTAACTATTATATAAAGAAAAATCACCAAAGATATTATTATAGTCGAAAAAGTTTATGTAATATCATATGTGAACATAGGGGAAATTTGTCCTGGATCTTAATAAAAATAATTCAATCAAATTTGAATAATGAATTTAATGGACAATTGGTGCTTGCATTTGATATAATGTTACTTTTTCAGATCGGAGAGAAAGAAAATGCTACACTTAACATTTGCTGTTGTTTGTAAAAACATACCTTTTAAAATTGTGGGATCATGTTGAGATCATAGACAGGGAACACAATTGGAAAATTCGTAAACTTAAGGAATCAGCACATATGCTAGGCCACAAAAATCTCCTGAGCAGACCAAGCATAGAAATAAATACAGTATGGGAACCAGTAATAAGGAGTGCCAGAGAAAAGCAATGATAACAGAGTTGTAATATGAACTCTGGTAAAGACATGCAATGATAACAGCAAAATTGCAATATGAACACTGGTAAAAAAAATGGTTGCTGAAAACATTAGGTTTATAATACTCAGAAGTTCATACCCAGATGTCCTCAAGGACAGTTGGTTAGATCCAGTGACAGGACCCAAACAGTGGAGAACTTTCAGAGGGAAAATTAGCAGGAGATAACTGACATCCATCAAACATGGCACGTGGAACTAGAACAGTCTACCCCAGTGAGCGAAATAAAGGGTTCACTTCGAAATTCCAACCACCTGAAGAAGGCCGGAGCATTGTGACAAATACGGCGACAAAGATGAGGACAATAGTTTGACTAATGTAAATACTGTACATAATACCTCATCTCAGAAATATAGACAGAATAAAGAGTATTTGAAAGAATGACATCAAATGATTTGCACGGTGTTTATTAAAAAGTTAACAACAAAAATAAAAAATGGTTAAAAAATAAAATATCTATGTCATAATTATTATCAATTACTTGTTTGTCTGACAAATGACTGAGACTTTGTTACAGAAATAATGTATTGGTTACATTTGAAATTAAATTGATGTTGTTCACTTATCAAACAAAAATTGCTTTAACTATATCATGTTATAGGTTTGTTTTGTTCAGTGTATCACTTTTTACAGGGAACTTTAAGTATGTTGCTGCGATGCACAGAATGGGAACTTACAGTGTTAAGATTTTATCTGACATTGATACAGGATGTGCACCTATCAGTACAGCTGCATGAGTATTGAATTTTCTAGTAATTGAAAAAAATGCATTACAGTTTTTGCAAGAATAAGATTCATATTATACATAAAATATGACTTCTCAGAAAAGATATATCCACAAAACTATGAAGAATGTTTTTTATCACTTCTACGGATGTTCCCATGATGCACTAATAGAGAATTTTCTACTGATTCAGAAACAAAATTGGCATGTAGATAGGGTTTCTGTCCACTGTGTATCCACATAAAGCACCAAAAGTGATTTCTCTGAAAATACATTTCCCCAAAAAAGAAAGGAAATCCACAAAATTCATGAAATTATAGTTTGACCAAAATTGTCTTCTATGGAAATGCAGATTCACAAACTTCACAAGAATAAGGTTTCTCTCCAGAGTGTGTATGCATGATTGATCATACTTGACTTCCATGAAAATGCAGATTCATAAACTTGACAAGAATGTGGTTTCTATTCAGCGTGAGTACGCACATGTTTGACCAAATCTAGCTTACGTGAAAATGCAGATCCACAAACCTCGCAAGAATGTGGTTTCTCACCAGTGTGTATACGCATATGTGTTACTAAATGTGACTTCTGTGAAAATGCTGATTGGCAAACTTCACAAGAATATGGTTTCTCTCCAGTATGTGTACGCATATGTTTGACCAAATCTGACTTCCATGAAAACGCAGATCCACAAACTTCACAAGAATATGGTTTCTCTCCAGTGTGTGTACGCATATGCTTGCTCATATTTGACTTGTGTGAAAATGCAGATCCACAGACCTTACAAGAATATGGTTTCTCTCCAGTGTGTGTACGCATATGATTGACAAAATCTGACTTCCATGAAAATGTAGATGCACAAACTTCACAAGAATATGGCTTCTCTCCAGTGTGTGTACGCATATGTATCACTAAATTTGACCTGTCTGAAAATGCAGATCCACAAACTTCACAAGAGTATGGTTTCTCTCTAGTGTGTGTACGCATATGTGTCACTAAATGCGACTTCTGTGAAAATGCAGATCCACAAACTTCACAAGTATATGGTTTCTCCCCAGTGTGTGTACGCATATGATAGACCAAATCTGATTTCCATGTAAATGCAGATCCACAAACTTCACATGGGTATGGTTTCTCTCCAGTGTGTGTACGCATATGTTTGCCCATATTTGACTTGTGTGAAAATGCAGATCCACAAACATCACAAGAATATGGTTTCTCTCCAGTGTGTGTACGCATATGATTGACCAAAGCTGGCTCCCATGAAAATGCAGAGCCACAAACATCACAAGAATATGGTTTCTCACCAGTATGTGTACGCATATGTTTGACCATATTTGATTTGTGTGAAAATGCAGATCCACAATCTTTACAGCAATATGGTTTCTCTCCAGTGTGTGTACGCATATGCTTGCCCATATTTGATTTGTGTGAAAATGAAAATCCACAAACCTCACAAGAATATGGTTTCTCTCCAGTGTGTCTACGCATGTGATTGACCAAAGCTAGCTTCCGTGAAAATGCAGATCCACAAACTTCACAAGAATATGGTTTCTCACCAGTGTGTATACGCATATGTGTAACTAAATGTGACTTCTGGGAAAATGCAGATTGACAAACTTCACAAGAATATGGTTTCTGTCCAGTGTGTGTACGCATATGTTTGACCAAATCTGACTTCCATGAAAATGAAGATCCACAAACATCACAAGAATATGGTTTCTCTCTGGTGTGTGTACGCATATGATTGACCAAAGCTAGTTTCCGTGAAAATGCAGATGCACAAATTTCACAGGAATAAGGTTTATGTCTTGTGTGTGTACGAATATGTGTCACTAAATGTGACTTCCACGAAAATGCAGATCCACAAACATCACAAGAATATGGTTTCTGTCCAGTGTGTGTACGCATATGAGTGACCAATGCTGGCTTCTCTGAAAATACAGATCTACAAACTTCACAAGAATATGGGTTTGTTGTAATAGGCGTTTCCATCTGGCATGTAATGTCTGACTTCAATATTTTGTAGATGTCAAATGAATATGGCCTAAATTTCTTGTTTATACATAACACTGAATTTGTTTTTGCAGAAAGATAAACCACACATTTCAAAGTACATTATTTCTTGCCAGGTAAATTTCATTGTCATGCTTTTGACAATGTAGAACCATGATTGTCATATGAACCATGTAGCATCTGTTTGTCTGTGTTTTCATCAAAGTGAAATGTCTTTTCCGTCATTGAAATTCTCAGTAATAATCACTCTGGTTTTTCTACAGCCAAACCATCTGTGAAGACAAAAGGCATAAATTTTTATATTAATTGGGGCAGTGCATAATATATTAAAAGCTGTCTATATTATGAGTGATACATGATCATTATTTCAATAATGTAGCAGAAGCTGTGAAGATCAAATGCAGTGAAACAAGATTGCTTCACCGTCATATATCTTATGAAATGTATGCTATTAAAATCAGAACAATGAAAAATTCAAATATGGATTTTGAAAAATCTTTTGATTTTTAAGATTTAGACCTTGTCATGGACAATATGATCAAGTTCATAACTGGGACCACTTGATGTAAGACTATCTGCTGCAGCCATTTCTGCCCAATAAAAATAAAGCATCATTTTCATCAGAGTCTAGTTGAAGAGATGATCATTTGCTTAGTCATCCTACAAGGGTCGGTCAGCAATGACAGTAGATCTTGGAAAGCAACTGAAGTATTTGTTAAACTAATAGTTAACAAGTGGAATATAAAAAACCATAGTATAAATAAAATAATTGTCCTAATTGTCTGCTTGAATTAATTATATATTACGGGAAAAATGTTTTTATTTAAACTGAAGAAATTAAAAATAAGTGTATAAAAAATTTGATGAGAAGATTAATTTCAACTTCAAAATGTTTAATAACTTTACATATATTGATACAAAGAAAAAGAAGCAAAAAGCATTTACAATATTTAGAGTATAAAATGTCAAATCCCAACTTTCAAATTAAATTATGTTTTCTATTTAAAATTTTGCTTTCCTGCATCAAAAGGGGACCATAAATTAGTATAGGATATTTCAGTGTCTTTTTGTGGTGAAATGGTTTTGGTGAAGTATGAAATAACACATTTGTCTTGATTTTGGAAGATTTTAATTTTAATACTTTTTATAGAGTTTATATTTTTTGAAATTCTGTATTAATTTGCATTGGTTAGGTGATATTGTTATTAAGTAAAAACTGTATTTACTAATTATAAATCAAAAAGCAGTTCAATCCAGCAAGCAGAGTATTTTAAAAAATAATTTTGAATTTTTTTGTGAATATAAATTTTTGTACATATGGGTATCCATACATGATATTATCAGAAAATAAGAGCAATAAATATTTAAAATTTATTGGGAATTCTCTAAGATTTCATCAGCAATTAAGACTATAAAGCCAAAGTACCTAAAATTTTCCAAATCTGCAAGTATTTCTCAACACAAATCTCCAATCACAATGACTTTTATATATATATATATATATATATATATATATATATATATATATATATATATATATACTCAAAAGTTAATTCTGAGAAATTCTCTTTTATATTGTTTCATGTTTATTAGATATATGCACATGTTCATGGGGAATTGAAAAAAGTTCTCTTGGAGATTCTTGAACAAACTTTTCAAAATCGTTTTGAATCGAAATATTTTTCCCTCTTGGAAATGAACAAAGACTTTTTTAACTGATTTGTGACTTCATCTTAAGCAAAAATAATAGTTTTACTTTTTTGTTGACCACAATTAAACTTTATTTTACACATTGAATTATTAGCATCTAATGATTTTCCATTTCAAATTTTCCTTACTTCGGTTTCAAGTTTCAACGAATTCCATTTTCTCCAGTTTTTTATTTCATTATAATTTCTTAGTGAAAAAGTGTTACAATGTAAGTTCTTAACATTAGAAGATAAAAGGAAAATGAAAACTTTTACTCACTGGAATATTCACCTATTGGATAAGTTGCTCTAGCTTGATAGGCTTTCGTACCTCATACTTCAGTCCTTAATCTAACTTCATGGGTTTCTACATTATTGTTTAGTCACTTTATTGAAATTATTAAATAATAGCTTTGAAACAAAGTCTAATTCATAAAATTTTGTTTTCATAAATGACAACCTGCCCATCACGATGTGATAAGAAAACTAAAGAATAAAACAGAGATGAAATTCTGAGCCACCACATCAACCACTGGCCTTTGGGTTTTTTTTATTTAAGTCAAACCAACTTTGTAAAACTTGGTTTCCAAATACTGCAAACTGTAGGGAATCAGTAGGTAAGTGGATGCATTAAAAATATTACCAACTTAATCTGTTCATGTCACTTGGACTGATTGATGAAAGGCAAATATAGTAACAAATTAAAATGGCAGATAAAATCTGATTGAAAGAAAAAAATCCATTTCAAAATCGCAATTTCCATTTTCATGGAAAATTACCCCCTCTGCAATTTCTATGTATTTCTTCTCGGCACCTCCATTAATTCTCAATACCTAATGCTTAACATCAATTTTTATAAATGAAAATCTTTCTTGGAGCTTTCATTTTAGCCTTAATTGAAAACTAAAGGATTAAATTTACTGTTTATAGTAAGCAAAATACTTTGTTGTATTTCAAACAGAAATTATATTGACTAGAATCAATTTTTTCATCATTTCTCATCACAATGTAATTCTCTTCCAAAAATAAAATATACTTCTCTGAAATTATATTTGATGAAATGCATAATTAATCTGATTTGAAAAAGTATTATTTACTTTAAGTTTAAAACAATATGGAAATGTAATTTTAAAACAAAACTGTAGCTGCATTTTTAACCAACACAGCCATGCTTCACATAAGTGACGAGATGATAATAGTTGATTACATAATGATTTTTTAACTATGGATACTTTATCTGTAAAACATAATTTAAGAAAATGACGTGAGCACCTTTCTTTATATAATTTTTAAGTACTCAGTAATCTTAAGTGTTGTAAAGTATTCTGTCATCTAATTTTAAGAAAGGTGACCTTAAATTTAGTATAGGCATCGCTCTTATTTTCTGATAATATTGTGTATGATTGGCCATACTTTCAAAAATTGGCATGTTGCATATTTTATAAACATAAATTATTTTTAAAAATCTTTGTGCAAGGTGATTTGTATTAAGCTTTTCAATTTTTGATTAGTATAGTTTTCACTTAACAATATATCCTAACCTGATGAAAGAATTTAAAAACATTTATATGTTATACATCATTATGATTAAAATTTAAAAACTTAAAATTAAATTCATTAACTGAAAAACCTTTTTTCTTAAGGCAATAGTATTAATAAATCTTATTTATAAAAGCAATTAAAAGCTTTTCTAATTAAATAATGTAATTGCATTTTTTATGATTCAGAGCAGATTTTTGAGAAATGAGTAATAATTTGAAAAAAATGATAATTTACATTAGGTATCTCCACGAGTTTGACATACATAAGAATAAAATGAATTTTTAAAAACGAAAAAGCTTTCGTGAACTTTTCCATTTCCCTTTACATGAAAGCTAAAGGATTAAATTTACTACATCCAGTAAGCAAAATACTTTGGTATATTTCAGACAATAATTACAGTGATTTGAATGGAGTTGCATTTTTTCTTTCAGCAAAATCGATCACATCAGACATCTTTTTTAGACATTTGTAAACAAAACTTAATTTTTCATTTAAAAACTTTACAAAAAGAAAATATATATTTCTGTAACATTATTTGAGGAAAATTAGAAAATTTAAAGTTAACCTGATTTGAAACAAATATTACTTATAGTGTAAAATGTTGCATACAATCATTTCCTAACCACATGTTTTGTTTTTCTGATGTGTTAATCTAATTATTGGCAGTGGATTGACCACTGAACATGATCATAATTTACTATGGTGTAGTAGACGACAATTTTTAATATGATTTCGTTTTTGTTTCTCATAAGGATGGGGGGGGGGACAAACCTTAAATGTGACCATTTATTAATAGATGTATCGGTTTGTACCTACCAATGACAGGAATTTTGCATTGATATACATGTATAAAAATAAATCAAAATTCTTTAAAAAAATAGTTGGGGTCTTCAGATTGTAATAAGCTTTAAAACATATGATTAGTAAATATAGTTCGACTTAATAAAATTCCCTAAAAATTATCTCATTGAAAATTTTTTTTTTCTTTAGACAACATTGTCTTTATTATATATTATTCATAAAAGCAATTTAAAGCTTCTCTAATAATGTCTTAGTTTTATTGTATTTTTATTTTTTATTCAGAAAGATTTTTGGTAAGACTGGGTATGATTTTGAAAAATAAAATCGGTGTTATTGTGGCAGGGGCCATATCATGAAATAATGATTATGATAATAAAGGAGAATATGCTATAAAACAGAAAACACCAAGTGATTCAGGCATTTTCAAAAGAACCATATAGAAAGTTAATTTAGAACACAAAATACAATCTTTTTGTAAGTGTACAAAGGATATCAGATTACGAATAAAAAATTACTGGGGCAATAATAATTTGGAACTTTTAGAAGAAGAAATAGATTTTGATACTACGAGAATTGAAGTTAAAATAAAGAATGTTTTGATTCAGAATTTATTTTTGAAACAAGACTCACTGTAGTTTACAAAAACTGGTAGAGTGGTTAATAGCGAGGTGATAAACAACAGAGTCTTGTTGTGGACCTTGGAAACCAATTGGTGCAAAAGTAAATTGTTTAAAACAAAGGCCACATCACTCTTCACTGATATTATTCAAAGTATTTGTGTTTGGTTATTGTTCACATACAAAAGACATTTAACCTTGTGCAACAAGAATTATTTTGTGTGTGTGTTTGCTTTTATATATATATTAAAAAAAAACTTTTCTCTTTTCATTGACTTGGTTATTTATTTTTCTGTCATCCAACAAACTTGCAGGTGGACCAATGGGGAGTTTCCGGATTTTTACAATCTGATGACCTCTCTGCAGGATAAAAAAAAAAAAAAAAAATCACAATGTGGCTGGAGGGAGGCTTCAAATTGACATTGGGAACCAGAGACTTGTGTCTAACCTGTAATACTGGACCATACCCAACCAATGGCCAGTCTGGTGGAGTGTGTGGTTCCAGTTGGGTGAGGATATGGTGTTACACTGTAAATTCTTCAAAAATGCTGCTTTTCACTAATACAATCACAAAAAATCATCTTGATGAATTTCTAAAGCTTTCATAAAATTAAGTAAGGGAGGAAAAACAAATATAAAAAAAAAAAAAAAAAATTTACCAAAAAAATTCAAAAATAATTTCATTAAACTTCACAAGAATTATTTGATTTTTGCCAGAATTTCCAAATTAATGTCCCTGTCACTGCAAAAAAAAAAAAAAAAAAAAAAGACGGAAATTTGCTATGCTAAAAGTTAGTACAATCGCTGATGCAAGAAAAACAACTTTTTAATCAAAATTTTGAATGTTCTAAAAGAAAGTAAAAAAATTAATAAAATAATGAAAAATACTTTGATCCTTTGTCTTAATAATAACAAAGATTTTGATGATAAAACTATGTTTTCATTACAATATGATGATTTTTTTTTCTCCAAGAGCTTCTAACATAGCATCCTCTATGAGATCACTAAAAACAAAAACATGCATAGCATGATGAAAAAGCACCTAATCTTGATGGAAACAAAATTTCATCATCAAAATATTTGTTATTATTAAGAGGAAAGACCAAAGTATTTTTAATTATTTTTCAAAGATTTTTCCTTCTTTTTAGAACATTCCAGCTTTTGATCAAAAAAAGCTTGTTTCTCTTTGTATCAGTGGAAGTACTAAATAACTACGGCAAATTTTAGCACATTTTTTATGGCAGACATTAATTTGGAAAATCTTGCAAAAATTAAAATAATTGTTGGATTTTTATGAAACTTTTAGAAACTATTCAGAAATGATGGAAATTATTATAAATGTTTTCTTTTTTAAAGTCGTGATAAAAATATTTTTTATATTTATTACTACACCCTAATTTAAGAAAACTCTAGAAATTCAATACTGTAGAATTTAGTGATCATATTAGTTAAAAGCACAAGGTTTTGAGGAAAGCAAATCAGGTTTTGTTTTTTTTTTTTTAATTGGACCCCCACTTCCTTTAGAATCAGCTCTGAATTGTAACTTGCAAAACTCAATAAAACGATATTATTTCATTTCAAATGCTTTTAGTTCCTTTTAGTTGTATTGATGATTATGGATAATATTGTCTGAAAGCAAAACTTTTTTTTAATAAAAAATGAATTTTTAAAACAATTATTTGTCATTTCTTAAATTATTTTTACATTAAAGTTGTTAAATATTCTAAAATTGGTGAAAATGATGTTTTAGACAATGGGGTTATTAAGTAGATCTATCTTTGCAGATCATAAATTGTAAAGCTGATTACAATCAGCAGACTCCCAGTATATAAAAAATGTAATATAACATGGCTTTTGCGTCCATAAAATGACTGTAATTCAAATGTACGGAAGTAGCATGAAGACAACATCACTGCTGTTACGACCTTTAATTTTGTTAATTGTTTATACAAAACATGTGTGGAGAAGTTAATTTGATTTTTCAATTTCAACTGAGAAGGGTACCTACACGTATTAGGTACCTATCTTATGAAATTTATATGATTCTATTTTTATATAATCTCCATTATGATATTTTCCATAAATGAAATATCAAAATTAATAATAAAATGAATGGAAATACAAATAACACAGTAAAATGTAATAAATGTACCTAGAATTATAGTATTTTATGTACAATTCTGATAAAATTTCATAAGAAAGCTACCTATAATCAATTAGGTATCTTTCTTATGAAATTTTATCTCACACTCAAATCTTATTTTAATTTTTTTATAATATATTTTCTATAAAGCATCATAAACGTAAAGGTGAAAGCTAAGTACAAAAAAAAATTAAAGTGCTGAAAGTTTCCTTAAAAATAACAAGGTAAATAAGTTGGTTCACTTAAAACTAAATAATTATATCACTTCTGTCCTTCTGTACGATAACTTTCCCTCACATAATATGTCAATATGTGATGAAATCATCACTCATCACTTGCCAATCATCACCATTGTAAAGACCTGCTTTCTCTTATTTTAAACTACATTTTTTCAGTGCAGAAAGTAAGTAATGTTTGTTTCAAAATATATTAAATAAATTCTATACTTTCTAATTTTCTGAAAATAAAATTTTGAAAAAAGTACAATTGAATTTTGAAAGACTTTTAAACAGAGAATTTCACTTTCGTTTACAAAATTGAAAAAAATTGTTGACATGATCGATTTTCTGTCAATTTTGCTAAATAAAAAAAAATAGATTTTTAAGGAAGATTTCGGGTAGGCTAGTCGCTATTATAAATTGTAAAAAATATTGAAAAACTACTTTGATTTTCCTCTTAATAATAACAGATACATTTACACAATAAAAAATTATTTTCATTAAGTTTAAGTAGGCTTGTCCAAAACTTCGCAAAAAAAAATAAGCATAGCATGAAGAAAAAAAGCTCGTAACTTGATAAAAAATTTTTTTTAATGTCTAAATGTTCATATTCCGATTAAGCTGGAAGACCAAAGTATTTTCTGAATATTTTTTCAGATTTTTTTTTTAATCCTTCCTATAATTTTAAAAATTTTATTTAAAAATTTTGTGTTTTCTTGATTAAAAAAAAATTTTGTAAATTCGGCCTTACTGGCCCTTTTTGTCTGAGTTTGTAAACAAAATCAAAGTTTAAAAACCCTGTAAAATTCAGTTACACCGTTTTCTTTTTTTTATCTTAGGAAAATTAGAAAATTTAATTTGAAAGAAACATTACTTACTTTTTTTTATCAGAAAATTTCTTAAGAGAGACATTTCCAACCGTGGTGCTTGCTTTTGTGCGTGTTTGAGAGATGTTAACTGATGTATGTCAATATATTGACAACTTACATCAGGAGAATTTATCAGACGGTAGGGCAGAAGTGATATATTTCGTTCTAGTTTTAAACGAACCTGGTTAGTGTATAAAATACACTCCCCAATTTTTTATTTTTTTTTATAACCTTCCGTTTAAGGAAAAATTAAGCCAAATTGACTTTGATATATTTGGGTCAAATGCCAGCTAGCTAGCAATAAAACGTTTGTCAGCAGCTTGTAAAACCCACCAATTAGAACAAAGAGTGAAAAAAAAAAAAAAAATGGGGGGAGGGTCAACACTGGAATCAACAATAAGCTTGTTTTTTTTTGTTTTTCTTCTGACGTTTGAAAAAAGGCTTGATGTGTTGTTTTTTTTTTCAAGATCTGGGGCGATGGCAACAACACTTAGCAAATAACATTCTTTTTTTGCCACATGTCTTTCATGTGACAAAAATAAAACAAGCGTTTTAAACAGCTGTATCAGTTATGATAAAACAAGCATTGTTGTGTTGTTAACTGAACGAATGCAAAGCAATTTCTGAAGTAAAAACAACTTTCTTCTATCAAGGGAAACAACTCTACCTCATGTGACATTATTTCAAAGCTGTGCATCCATACTTTCGTTGGAGACGATTTTAAATACAATTTTATAAGATTAAAAAATTATTTTAAAAATATACACGCTTGTCAGATTTTAATAAACTTTCAAATTTATGATCTTTAAAAAGTAGAGAACATAATATATCACTTCCATTAAATTTCATATGTATTTAAAATTGAAAAAAAGAAAAAAATTGTAAAAATTCATTTTTCATCAAAAAATTTTTTTTTTTGTCAGATAAAAATTACCTTGGCTTATGTTATTCAGAAAAGCCATTAAAAGCTTTTTTAATTAAATATTGTCTTAGATTTATCAGAAATGTTTTTTTCATTTTTGCATTTTTACAGTTGAGTTAAGGTAAAAAAGTTTGGACAATTTTGCACATTGTTTTTACCAAATAAATCGATGATCTTCAGAGTCTTGTGCATTTAATTAAAAAAAAATTAAGGTTGCAAATAAAATTTTTTGAAGTTTTCATAAAATTAAGTTCGGGAGAGGGGGTAACAGATATAAAAAAAATATTTAAAGCATGACTTTCGAAACATAAAACTAAAATAATTTCATTCATTTGAATAAGTTCTGAAGGTTTCATTTAAAATACAACAAGTTCTTGATTTTTGCAAGATTTTCCAAATCAATGTGTTTTTCAACTGAAAACAGTGAAAACCAACTAATGCGAAATATTACCTAATCGCTGACCTAAAACAAAAGATTTTCAACCTACAAAACATGCTGCAAAGGTATAAAAAAATTTTAAAAAATAATTAAAAAAATTTAAAAAATACCTTGGTCTTTCCTATTAATTAACAAGAAATAAAATTTTGTTTTTATTAAGTTTGGGGCCTTTTTTTCTTCATGCTATGCGCTTTTTGAGCGAAGAAAAGGACACACCTAAGTTTAAGGCTCTTTTCTGTGAAGGTACACATTTTAACTAACAAAAAAAAACAAAAACTTTTGGATGAAAATTCAATTTCTCGAAATTTTTTGTAAAGTGGAGGTTAACGTATGCAAGAAAAAAAAAAAATTAACCAAGATTTTTTTAAACACAGACTTTGAAAAATAATTTTATACGTGTGCTAAAAGTTCGGCCATTGTCTGACTTTTGCAAGAGTTTTCAAATCAATAGAAAAAAGGAGCTAAAAGCATTAATCATAAATACGCAGACATTTTAACGAAAAAAAAAAGTGTGAATCTGAAAAATTGATGATGCCCTAATGACCAAACTAAATTATGTATTTATTTACTCGATAATAGAGCACCACCAGTTTGGTTCCAATGTAATCAAACTAAAAATATATTTTTATGTTGTCATTTTTCGTCTTTAAAATAATCCAGCATTGAAATATAGTAAACATGGAAGTTTTTCATTTGGGTGGGGGGGTTATTTAGTAGAGTTTCTGAGACGATTGCAACTGAACTTTTAATTTGCATTTCTTTCTTGCTAACAGCCCCCGAATCGTGAAAAATCAATTAAGTAACGAATTCTTCGATCAAAAATATCAGTATTCCTTTACTTACCTTTCAGAAAATTCAATGAGAAAGAAAAAAAACAATCGTCTGATTTCAAATGATTTCATTGAGATTTCTCTTCCTTCAACCGACCCAAGTTTTGTATTGTTCATTCAGTTGATAATGTCGAAATTGTAACGGTGTGAAAAGAAAATAATTAAGAAATGGAAAAACACGAAATTTCTTTTGTTTTTTTCAGACAATATTTCGCTTGATAATAACGTGGCGGTGTTAGAGAAAATGTGGTTTCTCGTGATTATTCTTAGATTTCTTAGCATTCAAAATAAATGCCTGGTGATTGTCTCTGGCAGCCGACAGTGCCAGAATCCCGAATCTATGATAGAAGGCCCCATATACGTCAGCATTCTGTCAAAACGTTGAGAATCCACTTTAAAAGTTGAAGAGAAAAAATACTAAAATAAATAAACTAAGCAATAAATATTTTTTTTCAGGTAACTACAACATTTTCTTATTGTATTTAATTTGTAAACCATTTCTCAAAATATGTTTTTTTCACTTAGTTCATGGTGATTAGAATAATTAGTTGACCAATTAATTTTTATTGCGTGCGTTCAGTCAAAAGTAAATATATTCGGAACAATAATGAATGTAACACCGGTTCAAGTACTCGAAAATAAATGAACATTAAAAATTTCATGTTTAAGGTAAAAAAATACAAAATTCATCTCGAAAGAATATAATTCTATTAATTAATCGAATAATTAAAAAAAACTTATCAGAATGACTTCTTATATTATTTTTTAAGTTATTTAGAAATTACATTCGAGCTGAAATCGCAAGTAAAACACTTGGGACTGATAAAAAGTATTTTTATTATAGATAAAAATAAATGTACTTACTTTTTTGCATTCATTCATTTGACTTGATTCATTTTTTAATTCAATATTGTAACGTGTCAAAAAAATGATAAATATTAAAATTTTAAATAAACTAATGCTTTCAGGTTGAATGAAATTGAAGATTAACGAACATTTTTTTAATCAAAGCCAAACGTTTCCAAAAAAGGCAAAATCAAGGGAGGTAATTCATCGAAACTGTAAAATCTAATTTTTTTTTTTTTTTTTTTACAATTTAACACGCTTTTAGTGTTATTTTTGGTATATTTTTATTCCTGTGAACACGAGGCTTTTTCTGCTTGCATGATGTTAGTGACCCCACAAACTTGAACTAACTGAAAAAAAGAAAATGTGTATTGCTTTTTGACATAGGCATTTAACTTATATAAGCTGCTTTGTGGAACTGACTCCCACAAGGATGCTTTCCCGATCATTACCATTAAGCTATTCGAGCCTAGTGTCAACCGTTATCTTCCCCCATAAGTTCCCATAAACTGTGCATCTTACTCTATAAACCTCTATCTCAAGAAAAAGAAAAGGGATTTTTTTTTATACAAATGAATTAATGTAAACAAAATTGAACAAACACCCCAAAATAAAATTAAAAAGTATACACGCGATACTAAAAAGAGAGGTGGGAAACATACCCACCAAAAATATTTCCACATATGTTCTTTGAATAAAATAACACATTCATTAAAATATTCATTCATTATTGATTATGTCCTGAAAATTTCTCTTGAACCAGATAATGCTCTGATTTTTGGCAAATATTTTAAAACAGAAAGTGTCGAATTTTTTTTCTTTCATTGTGGAAAAAGTAACCATTTTTGGTGATACATATAAAAAAGTAAATAAATTTCAAAATCTCTTAAAAATATAATACCTGTGCTCGAGATATGTTTTTAAGTAAATCTAAGGATTAATTAACTTGATTTTACTACACATAATGAAATGGACAAAGTCCGACAATTATTTTAAGACATTTTTATGCTTATACATTCTTTTTATAGATACAAATATTTAAGTAAATGCTCTGTTTTATAATAAACAGTATTAATAATGTTATAAAATAAAATAAGACATATCTCGGCTGATTTGCAGGCAAATAAACTAACATACTCAAGAGCGAGATGTGAACGGGACATGGTCCCGACACAAAATGACCATTATCGTCATCTACGCATAAGCCCGACGCACAAGTTCCGGTCGAAAAATAAAATAATATTGTTTCTATTTTTCGACCAATAAAAATGCTTCCCTCCTAATTATACACGCGTCGTTTTTCGAGCCTGTTAAGCCATAAAAAACGCCATAAAAGGGGTCACACGGGGAAGTACAACAGCAGTCAACAGGAGTCCAAGGAAGAGATCGGTCACGGTCGGTCTGAGCAGCCAGCAGGAGGAGCGCAACGCCAACCGGTGTGAACTACTATGAGAGATCAACCCAGATCGGCTGCCGGCTTATGAACTATACCACAAGGTAGCTGTCCCAAAACCACACGTTCCTATTGAAATAAATCACGTAAATCTTTTTCTACTGTTGCCGTATTTCTTTCTTGCAACCATACGCTTGTCTATAACTAACAATAACATTTACCAGCCTGAATGTCTGAGAAACAGTAAAATCGACCTTGCTAATCGAATGATTCTCCCTGGCTCGATCGGTTAAGGCACGTCCGGCTAAATGACGTCTTCCGTATAGGATACAGGTTCGATTCCTGTCGGAGAACGAATATCTTTTATGAAAATTTCTCGGACATTCAGGCCGGTAAATGTTATTAATAATACTGTTTAAAAACAGAGCATTTACTTAAATATTTGTATAAAAAGAATGTATAAACTAAACATAAAAATGTCCTAACTTGATTTTGTAAACGTAATGATTACTTTTTTATCTCTAAAACAATATAAATAGCCAGCGAGTTCAGAGAGCTTTCTAATTCATTCAAGTCTTGTCTTCAAAATCGCGTGAAAAAATTAGAAATACGAAACGTCAGTAGTGGAATACTATGAAATACGGATATACGATATACCGTATAAAGTACTACAGAAGTAGATTTCTAAGTATTTGTTGTAAATCTACTTCTGTAGTACTTTGTTTATCATTTAAATCCACTCCAGTCTCATGCGTATGGTAATTTACGGTAAGTAATACATTGTGCCAACCGACCTTCTGCTCTAGTTGACGGAATGTTTTTAGTAAAATTTACATTAGGTAAAGCAGTGGTATCGAAGTCCCTTTGTTGAAATAAACCATATTTAGACTAGAGTCTACATATGCGGCCATCCATGGACGAGTATTAAATGTAGTATTAGTAACAGTAGTATTCTGAACCTGTCCTAGTTCATCAGTAATAGGAACTATATTAGTAATCTGAAAACCACAACTCTTTACGCGAAACGATTTGGCTACACTCAAATAAGTCTCTAATTCCACATTAGTCATACTTGCATTTAAATAATTATACGGTAAATCGACCATTCTTAATTTCATATCTAAATGTATTGTATTATCTATTCGTTTCGCAGTTAATACATCGAAGCCACCCTGTTCATGATCTATATAATGAACAAAAGATCTGCTGAAACATTTATGGACTATAGGATTAGCATCACCTATTTTAACAGGTTGATCACCCCCCTCAACCATAGCAGCACCACCAGGTGAAGGACCAACATGTGGATCACCCATTTCTGAATCACCTGGATCTGAGGAATCGGTACGTAAATATTTTTCTACACCCTCTGATTCTGACTCCTCTCGCAAACGTTTACCACTACGTAACATTCGATCTGAATATGTTCCAGTTAGTGAGAATTTCCGGGCATTTATAAAATAAATTATTTTTAACATTATATAACCAATAGTTTAATAATGTATTTTTTTAATTTTATATGCTTAAATGAATCTTAGTAGAATAAGCAATTTTATTTTTATACTGCAGCAGGATATTTTGTTTTTTAGTCAAATAATACTTCTGAATTTAATACACTAGTTTTTTTTATTTGTTATTATTTTCTTACCTATTTGAAATCATACCATATTTAATTGTCACTGATGTGGTCTTTTTTTAATTATTCTGAATTTAAGAATTATTGAATTATTATATTCTTCCAATAGGACAACGTAGTCAATCAAAGGCAGTAATTAAGAATTTCGTGAAGAAAGGATAATAAAAAAAAAACAGGTTCAGGAAGACAGAAGATGGTGATTGATATTGCATTTAAAATTTTGAAGATTGTAAGTGTCAAGGAAGCAAATAATCAGAAAGGAGTTCCACAGGTGAGAAGTGCAAGAAAAGAGACTGTCAGTATAGAAGTGGCAGTTGCCACTCTAGAAACACAGTTAAATTCATATACTCGAGGCATATTTTCCATGAAAATATTTTTTCGAAAAGACAGAGGGAAGCCACATCACATCGGAGACCCTTCTTTGGTGCTTCTGCTATGTATTTAAAGAATCTGCAAGTTTATTGGTCCTGACCTGGCATCTTGGCATCAATCACTTTTCCATCAATGTGACCAAGCTTCTCTGAGTCTTTTCTATAAATGTTTTCATGATAATTGTTCTGATGAACTCTCCTCTATGGTATCCCCATCCCTTCCCTCGTTAGGTGGTCAGTGATGTTTGTTCGCTGGTGGATGCGGAGCGCCTTTCGTTTCGCGTGGGTGTTTTCGTATTTGTTCTTGTGTTTGAATGAGCGCCTATCAGTATGTGTGTGCTTGGGATGAATGAATGTTTTATACTATTATAGTCCCGCATTGATTTCGGCCAGTGAACTGATATTTTTGCCACATTTAGTGATTGTGGGGTTTTTATTACTAACATTATTTTCTTTAGTTTCTTGCAAATAATTTTGTATTCATATTTGTAAATATTAATTGAGGCTAGTTATTAGAATTGTTGTTTTATTCCTCTCCCCCATAGACAATGAATTGTAAATATGGGGACTAATTAGTATTTTCATAGAGACAGTGAGGTATTATGGTGGATGTAGTAAGAAAGGTACGTAAGAATATGTTGTTTTGGTCTATGGAATATTGTTTGTACGATTGGGTCAGTGTTTGTGGCTAGCTAAGTTATAGTTAAGACAGAAGAAGACCGTCCTTTCCCCAATCCCCACTTTGGCCTTGTGCCACATTTCTGTGTATTAAACAGAATAAATAAAACTCTCCACTCCTCTATGGTACTAAGACTCTATGAATGTAAGCGCGGTACTAGATTGGTAACAATACCTCATCCTTTTACAGTTGAAATGGCTAGATGTAACTGCAAGTGCGATGCTAACACTTTCTTCTCACACATTTCTTTCTTGTGGAATTCTTTTTTGGCTTGATAATGATGTAAGGTAAAACGGATTCTCTCAGATGATTAAAAGAGTAGTTTTTTTTAGCTTTCCGCTACCACTTTTTCATCAATGTCGATTTTCGTGCAAAAACCGGATCACAGCTAATATTTTCTGAAAACCTTCCCATTGGACAATAAATATTAAAATTATCTCGTATATCTTCACGTACATTGTTCTCAATAAGCAACACAAAACATATCAGGCTCCAGACTGAGTTTTGCAAGGCGCTTTCTGAGTGTTTAACAAATATTAAAAAAAAAAACAATTTACCTGCTCACCGCTACGTCCAATAACATCAACTTAGTTTTTGACCTGACGAAAAAACAATGCTCGCAGGATCCTGTCACGTGATTAAAAACATATAAATTGAAGGTACGAGCGAACCCAGTTAGTGAGAATTTACGACGACTAGCATTTGCTAAACGAGTTCACGAAGCTTGTATCATTACTGCAGCGAAGTACAAAGTTAGAATCTCAAGTTCTTTAACACGAAATAACTTATATATCTATATATTTTGAACAATAAAAAATATTAAAAAATTAAAATCTTCAGACACACTGGGTTGTAGATTAATATTCTTTCGTTTTTTTTTTTATTATTATTATTTCATTTAGATTCCTCGACTAGTTTCGTCCAAAATGGCCATCATCGGGAGAAGAAATATTTCTGCTTGCTGGTAGCAGTAAACTACAGAAATATATTATGCAATCTCAATCAGAAGTCAATGAGGTAATATTTATCCTATAAAAATTTAAGATAATTTCAACTTTTAGTGTTGATTCTTAAATTGTCTTACGAGAATTGAACAATAATTTTTTTAAAAATATATTAGAAATTACTTTCATGCTTTTTTGTATTGAAAAAAAAAACAACAAAATAAAACATTATAAGACAGGGAAACACCCAGTCACTTGTATCAGGGGAATTTTAAAAATACAACAATTATTAACACTGTACTAACACTGTCATATGTTGCCATATTTTCTCCATATATTTGTTCTATCTTTTCATACAGGTTTTCCTCTAGATAAGCTAATGTTAGGATGCCATATGTTGGTGCCATTTTCGTTCCCACTGCAGTACATAGGATTTGGGTATAGTTTTTGTTGTCGGATTCAAAAGTATGCCAATATATACATTTATTCTTACCTACAAATACAGAAAAAATCTTCATAGACAAATTTAAACCAGAACTAAACAGATCATAACCCCACAAGCATAAACACATACTGGCCGAATACACTCGTCAGACCACACACACAAAAACAAAAAAAACACAAGTATCTATGGATCTATGGATACTATACGAATATATATACGCATACTGACAAAAACAAACACAATAGTCTAACCACAAATAAACACATGATTCCTACACAAAAAGGGGTTTCTGTTTAGTGCTGGTTTAAATTTGTCTATGAAGTTTTTTTTTTTCTTTTCTTTGTAGGTAAGAATAATTGTCTGTTTGATATATTGGCATAATTTTAAATTTACCTTGATTATTTTTGTTGATGTATTGTGATACAAAGATTTTCCAGTTGTCTGGTAATTTGATGTTGCTCTTGTGAAGGGAAACTTGTTTAGTGCTTGGCTGATACCTGCAGAGGAGTTGTCGCATTTTGTGCACTTGAGTGCATAAATCACATTTTTGGAGTTGCAGTTTAAATTTTTATTCATTGTGAATGTTGCTGTGGGGTTTTCAAAAGTGTAGGAGTTTCCTTCTAATGATATCACAAACCACACATCATTTTTTGTTGCATTTTGTGACGCCCTGCATTGTGTGTTGGCGGAATTTGGATGAGGTTAATATGTGTTTTAGGTTTTTTGATTGGCGTTTGCTTTTAATTATTTTGGTTGTTTTTAGTATATTTTTCATTTTTATAATTGTTGTTAAGTGGGTCTAGATTTCTCGTAATTTCTGTAAAAATAGTTCTGGATTGTTCTTGCATTTTGAGACATATGCGCGAGTTTGTTCAACGTTACGTTTCTTTGGATTTCATAATTGGTCTAAAGGTATTTTTTCTGCTAGTTCAAAAGCTTTATTAGTGTTGTGGAGGTAGTCTTGTTTTTTTGTTTTAGAGTTTTATGTACTTCTTTAGGCGCGTTTTTCGGAGGTGCTTGTCAGACACTATAATGCAAACTCTACATGCTAGGGAATAGGGGATGGATTTTAGAGAGATGATGGTTCTTGAAATGAAGATATTGTTGGTTGTCTGTAGGTTTGTGGTAGTAATCTGTAATTATGTGTTTGTTTCTATTACTAACAAGTATATCTAAGAATGGAAATTCATTAAAATTATTTTCTTAGGTTAATTTTATCTTCGGGTACAAGTTTTGGAGTATCGTGTGGAATTGGTTAATATTACCACATGAGGATTTCCAGAAAATGAAGCAATCACCTAAGTATCCCTTCCAAGATTTAGTGAAGTCGGTTTTTATATTTTCTCCATATATTTGTTCTATCTTTTCATACAAGTTTTCCTCTAGCTAAGCTAATGTTAGGATGGCATATGTTGGTGCCAAGCTAATATTAGGAGTGCGTCAGTCTTATTCAACTCAGCCAGTCTAAGTTGAATAAGACTGATGCACTTAGCGTCAGTTGAAATAGACTATACTCATGAAGTAATTTTGGATTTCACTGTTGTGTAATTTATAAGCTCTTTTATAATAAATATATTGAGCTCTTTTTGCTGATCAGTTTTAATATTTTATATTATTAGGATCCACTTGGATTATATACCAACAGATTTATTACTTGTACTATATATATATATATATATATATATATATATATATATATATATATATATATATATCGATTATAGGTGAAGTTTAATTTATAATTACATGAATCATTCATACAAAAAAAAATGAATGATTCATGTCATTATAAATTACTGCACTTATAATCGAAATTAAAATAACTGATCCAACGAGCAACTTTCGGATAAGTGTGACATTCCTGTAATTATTGAACAATATAGTTCATGCCACATTGACGGAAAACCTACCAGTACAAAAGAATTCTCTTATTACTATATTTGTACAAAAACGCACAACCTTAAAATTTAAAATTCAAACTCAGCGTTGCGACCTCACGTTCCAAAACAATAACACATTTCTCATAGCATTTTTTCGGATTACATCTCTATTTTCGTTGTCCTCTTATTACCGAGAAGTAAAAAACAAGAACAAATCTATTTCCATACCTGAGGATGTCTGTAGAAACAGACGAAAGCTTGTAAAAACTAAAAAAGACCTTATGAAACTGGAATTTATAAACAGGGATCATATCATTCATATACAGGTTCGGGGTTAGTGTAACTTATTGAAATTGTTTGCGAAGATGTATTCTCGCCATTTAAATCATTAACCTCGATATTTGTTTTTTGTATGAATGATTCATGTAATAGAGAGAGAGAGAGTGAGAGAGAGAGAGTTACTAATTCCTTATAATAAAATGATATATATATGTATGTATATATGGAGAAGAAATATGTATACACATACGAGCAAAAACGAACACACAATACACAAAAATGGAGATAGACTTAAGATGATACAGGGGTCATAAAGCAGAAGAATATTTTCACCACAAGTCCAAGAAAAATTTGGATGACTACTACACAAAAAAGACATTGTTCAAACATCAGAAAACATAAGGAAAATGAATTCCTTAATATGTGGAAATGACCACTCTTTGCTTGGTGAAGGTCACGAGACCGGAAACTCATGTAACAATTATGGTTACATCTAGCCATTTCATTTGTAAAATTTTATTTTATTTATGTTATTCATTATTATTATTATTATTATTAATATTTTATATTTTTTACAATTTGATATGAAAATTTCCTGCGGTATTTTATAGTCATGGACTTTGCAAAGATGTAACTCAAACATTAGCTTGAAAATTATGATACATAAGAAAATTAAAATAGTTTTGATGTTGGTATTACCGCAAAAAAAAATTTCAAATTTCACAATTTTATGAATTACCTCACTTAATTTTGCCGTTTTGGAAAACCATCAGCTTTGATTAAAAATACAGGTTGTTCTTAAATTTCATTCAACCTAAGGCAGTGTAATGACTCAAACTTTGACAGAGGGATCCTGTTCTGGTTCATCTATTGAGTGATTTTTGCTACCACCTGTGTTGTCTTGCTGACTGTTAAACTTGAAATTACTTTGTTTTAAGTCATTTAGTAGAATAGGAATATTGAGGGAGGAATGATGCACTTTGCTTAAAACATGCCAAGTGAGGGTAGGGTGCCAAAAGTGGATGCATTTTTTTAATTTATGCAGAGATATGCCAGTTTCATTATAAATACAAATGCCACAATACATGAAGTTTTCATCTGAAAAGTGTAGTCATTTATATTTTGAGAGCTACTGCTCAAGAAAAGTTTGCTTTCTTTTGAAAGAAGATGAAGAGAATAGCAACATTTCCACAGCTGACTCCAGGTTCAGTCAAAGAGGAGACAGATGAAGGTAGAGGTTGTATCGAGTTACTCTCAGAGGACTGATGAGGCTCTGGAAGGGATTCAGAGGTAGAAATAGCAGAAAATATGGATGTTCAAAAGAGAAACAATTCTGAATTACTACCTTTTAATGACTACGTTGCCCTATCGGAAGAATATAATAATTCAATAACTCTTAAATTTTATGTTATGCATTATTATTATTATTATTATTGTTAATATTTTATATTTTTTAATAATAATAATAATATCCTTACAAGATGATATGCTCAAATATTTAATAAAGAATTTCCAACGGTATTTTATGGTCATGGACCTTGCAAGGCCGTTACTCAGGAAAGGGATTCAGAGGTAGAAATAGCACACAATACAGCTGCTATAGTGTGCTGAACAGCATTGGGTTTTATCATTTCCTTCGGTGGCATTCTTATAATTTGTCTACAAGAGTTGTGGTTTTACTGTCAATCAGATTGTTTAAAACAACGGTTGGTAAACTGCAATGAGTTCAGGTGCTTCAATTAAATAAATAAAAATAAGAAAGTGTCTCATAAAGCAACCACTAAAAGAATGATGAGTATTTGAAGGAATGACAGCAAATGATTTGGGCAGTGTTTATTAAAAAGTTAACAATAAAAAAAGAAAATGATTAAAAAAAATAAAATATCTATGTACTAGTTACCGTCAACTAACAAACTACTGAGACTTGGTTGGAGAAAGAATATATCAGTTACATTTTAAATTAAATTGTTGATGTTCACTTATTATCAACCAAAAATTCCTTAAACTATATCATGTTATGGATTTGTTTTGTGCAGTGTCTCACTTTCATGGGAAACTTTAATTACATCCTTGCAATGCACAGCATGAGAACAGTAAGTTCTCATGCTGTTAAGATTTTATGCAACTGTGATACAGGATGTGCACCTATCAGCACAGCTGCATGACTACTGAATTTTTCAGTATTTGAAAATAATGCATTACAGATTTTACAAGAATAAGATCCATATTGCACATAAAATATGACCTCTGAAAAGAAATATCCATAAAACTATGAAGAATGGTTTTTATCATTTCTACAGATTTTGTTATGATGCACTAATAAAGAATTTTCTAATGATTCAGAAACAAAATTGGCATGAAGATAGGGTTTCTGTCCACTGTGTATTCACAGGAAGCAACAAAAGTGATTTCTCTGAAAATACAGCAAACATCACAAGAATATTTTTTATTTCCAGTGTCTGTACATAGACGGTTCAGCAAACATCACTTCTCAAAAAAAAAAAAAAAAAAAGGTCCACACAATTCATGAAATTACAGTTTATCCCTAAAGTGTACGATCATGATTGACCAAAATTGTCTTCTATGGAAATGCAGATTCACAAAATTCACAAGAATAGGGATTCTTTCCAGTATGTGTACGCATATAATTGACCAAATTTAACTTACATGAAAAACAAACTTGACAAGAATATGGTTTCTATTCACTATGAGTACACACATGTTTGACTAAATCTAGCTTCCGTGAAAATGTAGATCCACAAACTTCACAAGCATATGGCTTCACTCCAGTGTGTATATGCATATGTATCACTAACTGTGACTTCTGTGAAAATGCAGATTGACAAACATCACAAGAATATGGTTTCTCTCCAGTGTGTATACGCATATGTGTTACTAAATGTGACTTAAGTGAAAATACAGATTGACAAACTTCACAAGAATAGGGTTTCTCTCCAGTGTGTATACGCATATGTGCCACTAAATGTGACTTCTGTGAAAATGCAGATCCACAAACTTCACAAGAATATGGTTTCTCTCCAGTGTGTATAAGCATATGCTTCCTCATATTTGACATGTGTGAAAATGCAGATCCACAAACCTCACAAGAATATGGTTTCTCTCCAGTGTGTATACGCATATGCTTCCTCATATTTGACTTGCGTGAAAATGCAGATCCACAGACCTCACAAGAATATGGTTTCTCTCCAGTGTGTGTACGCATATGATTGACTAAATTTGACTTCCCTAAAAATGCAGATTCACAAACTTCACAAGAGTATGGTTTCTCACCAGTGTGTATACGCTTGTGTGTCACTAACTGTGACCGCTGTGCAAATGTAGATCCACAAACTTCACAAGAATATGGTTTCTCTCCAGTGTGTATACGCATATGATTAACTAAATGTGACTTCCATGAAAATGTAGATCCACAAACTTCACAAGAATATGGTTTCCCACCAGTGTGTGCACGCATATGATTGACAAAATCTGACTTCCGTGAAAATACAGAACTACAAACTTCACAAGAGTATAGTTTCTTTCCAGTGTGTATACGCTTATGTCTTACTAAATGTGACTTCTGTGAAAATGCAGATTGACAAACTTCACAAGAATATGGTTTCTCTCCAGTGTGTGTACGCATATGTATGACCAAACATAACTTCCATGAAAATGCAGATCCACAAACTTTACAAGAATATGGTTTCTCTCCAGTGTGTATACGTATATGCTTCACTAAATGTGACTTATGTGCAAATGCAGAACCACAAATGTCACAAGAATATCGTTTCTCTCCAGTGTGTGTACACATATGATAGACCAAATCGTTTCTCCATGTAAATGCAGATCCACAAACTTCACATGAGTATGGTTTCTCTCCAGTGTGTATACGCATATGCTTGACCATATATGACTTATCGGAAAAGGCAGATCCACAAACGTCACAAGAATATGGTTTTTCTCCAGTGTGTGTACGCATATGATTGACCAAAGCTGGCTCCCATGAAAATGCAGATCCACAAACATCACAAGAATATGGTTTTTCTCCAGTGTGTGTACGCATATGTGTCACTAAACGCGACTTCTGTGAAAATGCAGATGTACAAACTTCACAAGAATATGGTTTCTCCCCGGTGTGTGTACGCATATGATTGACCAAAATTGTCTTGCATGAAAATGCAGATCCACAAACATCACAAGAATATGGTTTCTCTCCAGTGTGTGTACGCATATGTGTCACTAAATTTGACTTCTGTGAAAATGCAGATCCACAAACTTCACAAGAATATGGTTTCTCTCCAGTGTGTGTACGCATATGAGTGACCAAAGCTGGCTTCTGTGAAAATGCAGATCCACAAACTTCACAAGAATATCGTTTCATTGTAATAGGTGTTTCCATCTGGCATAGAATATCTGACTTGTAGATTTCAAATGAATATGGGCTAAATTTCTTATTTGTTTATACATAAGATGGAATGTGTTTTTTATAGAAAGATAAACCACACATTTCAAAGTACATTATTTCCTGCCAGGTAAAGTTCATTGTCATGCTTTTGACAATGTAGAGCTATTACTGTTGTATGGACCATGTAGCATCTGTTTGTGTTTTCATCCAAACTGAAATGTCTTTTCCTTCCTTGAAATTCATAGTAATAACCACTGTGGGTTTTCTACAGCCAAAACATCTGTGAAGACAAAAGGCATAAATTTTATATTAATAGGAGTAGTGAATAATGTACTAAAAGCTGTCTATATTATAAGAGATACATATAATTATTATTTCAATAATGCAGTGGTATCTACCAATGAAGATCAAATGCAGTGAAACAAGATTGCTTCACCATCACGTCATATCTTATGAAATGTATACTATTAAAATCAGAGCGATGTTAATTCAGTAAGTATTCAAATATTGAGTTTAAAAAATATCTTTTGATTTTTAAGTTTTTTAGACCTTGTCTTAGACTAACGTTATGGCCAACATGATCAATTTCATAGGTAGCACCACTTGATGTGAGACTATCTGCTGTAGACATTTCTGCCCAAGAGAAATAAAGCATCATTTTCACCAAAGTCTATTTGAAGAGATGATCATTCTATATGAAATCCAAGATATGAAAAGAGATCTGGGAAAGCAACTGAAATATTTTTTAAACTAATAGGTAACAAGTGGAATATAAAATCCGTAGTATAAATGAAATAATAAAAAATAAAACAAAACAAAAAAAATTCTCAGCCACCCCACCAACCACTGCTCTTTGTTTAAGGGAGTCAAGCCAACTTCATAAAACTTGGTTCCAACATAGTATAAACTGTAGGGAATCATTAGGTAAGTGGATGCATTAAAAATATTACCAACTTAATCTGTTCATGTCACTTGGACTGATTGATGAAAGGCAAATATAGTAACAAATTAGAATGGCAGATAAAATCTGATTGAAAGAAAAAAATCCATTTCAAAATCGCAATTTCCATTTTCATGGAAAATTACCCCCTCTGTAATTTCTATGTATTTCTTCTAGGCACCTCCATTAATTCTCAATACCTAATGCTTAACATCAATTTTTATAAATGAAAATCTTTCTTGGAGCTTTCATTTTAGCCTTAATTGAAAACTAAAGGATTAAATTTACTGTTTATAGTAAGCAAAATACTTTGTTGTATTTCAAACAGAAAATTATATTGATTAGAATCAATTTTTTCGTTTTTTTCTAAAATAGTTGATTAGTGATGTTTTTGAGTCATTTCTCATCACATTGTAATTCTCTTCCAAAAATAACATATACTTCTCTGAAATTGTATATTTTATATATGTATATATGAAGAAAAATTTTGAAAAAACAAACAAAATCCTTAAATGTTGTTTAAAATGAATGAAATGTCGACGTCTGACGTTTCGGTTTAATAAACCTTTTTCAAGACAATATTCATTAAAATACAATACAGTTGAATATGATGGACATAAAAAACACAAGTCTTATCCAAAACAGATAACTGAAAATTTTTAAAACGATCAGCTTTCCGTCTAACATGGTCACGCCGTCGTCACATGGGCGACGCTTTCAAAACGTATTCCTAAAAGTTTGTGATTATTTTGAAATGAAAAAGAAAATGAAAAGAATTCTATTAGGTTCTAAAATTTTTATATTAGAACTACTATATTACCTACTAGAACTATCCGTAGTTTATTAAATAGCACCAACAGACAACATATTAGATCCGATGCTTGCATCTATCAAATATCATGCAAAAACTGTGACCTAAAATATGTGGGTGAAACATGTAGGTCCGTAAAATCTCGTGTTTTCGAACATAAACGAGATATTCGCCTCGGAAATTTTAACAATGCTTTAGTTGTACACACAACTAAAGCAGATCATAATTCGATTTCGATTCCGTGAAAGTATTAAAATATTTTCATAATAAAAAATCTCAGGAGGATTTATGAAGCAGGTATAATATCCATCTCACGCACAGTGAATACTAGACCTGGTTTCTTTAATATTTCCCCTTTTTAGCGAGATTGATGCTCGACAAGCATACACATAAAAAATTTTAGAACCTAATAGAATTCTTTTCATTTTTTTTCATTTCAAAATAATCACAAACTTTTAGGAATACGTTTTTGAAAGCGTCGCCCATGTGACGACGGCGTGACCATGTTAGACGGAAAGCTGATCGTTTTAAAAATTTTCAGTTATCTGTTTTGGATAAGACTTGTGTTTTTATGTCCATCATATTCAACTGTATTGTATTTTAATGAATATTGTCTTGAAAAAGGTTTAAAACCGAAACGTCAGACGTCGACATTTCATTCATTTTAAACAACATTTAAGGATTTTGTTTGTTTCTTTTCAAAATTTTTCTTCATTCTGTCGGATTTATATCCATTTACACTTGCTTATATGTATATATATATATATATATATATATATATATATATATATATATATATATATATATGTGTGTGTGTGTGTGTATTTTACATTTGAATTATTAGCATCTAATGATTTTCCATTTCAAATTTTCCTTACTTCGGTTTCAAGTTTCAACGAATTCCATTTTCTCCAGTTTTTTATTTCATTATAATTTCTTAGTGAAAAAGTGTTACAATGTAAGTTCTTAACATTAGAAGATAAAAGGAAAATGAAAACTTTTACTCACTGGAATATTCACCTATTGGATAAGTTGCTCTAGCTTGATAGGCTTTCGTACCTCATACTTCAGTCCTTAATCTAACTTCATGGGTTTCTACATTATTGTTTAGTCACTTTATTGAAATTATTAAATAATATCTTTGAAACAAAGTCTAATTCATAAAATTTTGCTTTCAGAAATGACAACCTGCCCATCACTATGTGATAAGAAAACTAAAGAATAAAACAAAGAGATGAAATTCTGAGCCACCCCATCAACCACTGCTCTTTGTTTTTTTTTTATTTAAGTCAAACCAACTTCGTAAAACTTGGTTTCCAAATACTGCAAACTGTAGGGAATCAGTAGGTAATTGGATGCATTATTTAAAAATATTACCGACGTAATCCATTGATGTCTGGTAGACTGAGTGATGAAAGGCAAATATAGTAACAAATTAAAATGGCAGGTAAAATCTGATTGATAGAAAGAAATCAATTTCAAAATAGCAATATCCATTTCAAGTAGGCAATTCCGGTTTTTCATTTTCACGGAAAATTACCCCCTCTACAATTTATACGTATGTTTTCTAGGTACCTCCATTAATTCTCGATACCTAAGGCTTAACATTAATTTTTAAATGCACATCTTCTTGTAGCTTTCATTTTAGCCTTAATTGAAAACTAAAGGATTAAATTTACTGTTTCTAGTAAGCAATATACTCTGCCATATTTCAAACAGAAATTACATTGACTAGAATCAATTTTTTAAAAAAATAGCTGATTAGTGCTCTTTTTTTTTTAGTCATTTTTCATCAAAATGTAATTCTCTGTATTAAAAAATCTTCCAAAAATAAAATATACTTTTCTGAAATTGTATTTGATGAATAGTAACTGATTTAATGCATAATTAATCTGATTTGAAAAAGTATTATTTACTTTAAGCTTAAAACAATATGGAAGTGTAATTTTAAAACAAAGCAGTAGCTGCATTTTTAAACAACATAGCCATGTTTCACATAAGTGATGAGATGATGTTAGGTGATTAGATAATGATTGTTGTTCTATGGATACTTTATCTGTAAAACATAATTTAAGAAAATGATGTGAGCACCTTTTTTATATCATTTTTAAGTACTCAGTAATCTTAAAAGTGTTGTAAACTATTCTCTGTTATCTAATTTTAAGAATGGTTACTTTAAATTTAGTATAGGCATCCCTCTTATTTTCTGATAATGTTGTGTATGGTTCGCCATACTTCGAAAAATTTTAAAAACTTAAAACAAATCTTGTAAAAATTCATTATTAATAAAAAAAAACTTTTTTTAAGACAATAGCATCATTAATAAATCTTATTTATAAAAGCAATTAAAAGCTTTTATAATTAAATAATTTCAGTTTTATTGCATGAATTTGGTATACGTAAGATTAAAATGAATTTTTAAAAATGAAAAAGCTTTCCCGAAACTTTCCATTTACCTTTACATGAAAGCTAAAGGATTAAATTTACTATATCCATTAAGCAAAATACTTTGGTATATTTCAGACAATAATTACAGTGATTTGAATGGAGTTGCATTTTTTTCTTTCAGTAAAATCGATCACGTCAGACAATTTGTCAACATTTGTAAACAAAACTTAATTTTCCATTTAAAAACATTGCAAAAATAAAATATATATTTCTAAAACAGTATTTGAGGAAAATTAGCAAATTTAAAGTTAAGTTAATCTGATTTGAAAGAAATATTACTCACTTATAGCATAAAATGTTACGTAAAATCATTTCCTAGTCACCATTTTTGTTTTTTTTCTGATGTGTTAATCTAATTATTGGCAGCGGATTGATACAGAACATGATTATAATTTACTATGGTGTAGCAAACGACACTTTTCATGAGGATTTTGTTTCTTGTAAGTGGAGGGGGGACAACCCTTAAAACATGTGACTTTTTATTAATAGATTTATCAGCCTGTACATAACTATTGCAGAAATTAAATCTATAAAAACAAATCAAAATTCTTTTAAAAATAGTTTGGGTCTTCAGATTGTAATAAGCTTTAAAATATGGTTAGTAAATGTAGTTCTACTTAACAATATTCCCTAAAAATTATCATCGAAATTCAACTTTAAAAGATACAAAATTTTGTAAATTATTCAATTTTAAATTGTAAAGAATAGTAAAAAATGAAAACAAATCTT
Organism: Acanthosepion pharaonis; assembly: GCA_903632075.3. Taxonomy (NCBI): domain Eukaryota; kingdom Metazoa; phylum Mollusca; class Cephalopoda; order Sepiida; family Sepiidae; genus Acanthosepion; species Acanthosepion pharaonis. Next base: position 1,403,128 of record CAHIKZ030005432.1, on the reverse strand, counting down.
CTAAAAATTCATTTTTCATCAAAATTTGTTTTTTTTTTTCTTCTTTCAACAATAATGTACAGTGTAACCCGGATATAAGAGAAACCCGGATATAAGAGAGATTTTCTCTGGTCCCAAATTAGAGCCTGTGTTAATGTATATAAATTAGACCAAACCCGGATATAAGAGAAACCCGGATATAAGAGAGATTTTCTCTGGTCCCAAATTAGAACCTGTGTTAATGTATATAAATTAGACCAAACCCGGATATAAGAGACTTCTTCTCCGGTCCCGACAACTCTCTTATATCCGGGTTACACTGTATTTATAAATTATTCATAAAAGCAATATAAGGCTTCTCTAACTAAATAATGCCTTAGTTTTATTACGTTTCGGTTTTTATTTTTTGATTCAAAAAGATTTTTGGTAACACCGGGTCTGATATTGCAACATAAATTCGGTGTTCTAAAATCTTCAAAAAAATTCTGCTTTTTACTAATATAGTCACTAAAATTATCTTGATGAATTTCTGAAGCTTTCATAAAATTAAGTAAGGGGAGAAACACATGCAAAAAAAAAAAAAAAAAAAAAAAAATTACCAAGATTTTCTAATAAAAAAAAACAATAAAAGAAAATTATTTCATTCATTTGTGAATAAGTCCTGAAAACTTCATTAAACTCCGAGTATTATTTGATTTTTGCAAGAATTTCCAAATTAATGTGCCTGTCACTGCAAAGAAGAAAAAAAAAGAAGGCGAAAAAACTGTTGGGTCATTTGCTTTTTAAGCTCCGCGCTAAATATGTAATAAAAATTTGCCGAATAGTTATATGTACGTGTAAATATATATGCTTTATTCGAAAATAACAAAGAGACTTTGATAAAATCTATCGTTTAGGAGGTATCGACAATAAAAGTTCGGACTCATTCGCGTTACGGCACGGCAGACATTACTGGCGTTTTTTGAATACAGTCACAGCTGAGTAGATTTGCGCGGAAGATTACATTGTTAACAGCCTTTTTACGGTTCTTACTTGTCTGAATTACTGCGCAACTATTGTCGCTAACGTCAAAACGGTAAATTTTATCAAAATTTGTTTATTTCCGAATTAAACCTACAACATTTACAACTAAATATAATTTAACTATTCGACAAATTTTCATTACATATTTACCGCGGGACTTCAAAAGAAAATTACCCATAGGTACCACCACGAGATCGCTAAACCGTGATGAAAGCATACTGCAAAAAACGTAATGAAAACAGTTTTATCGTCAAAATTTTTGTTATTATTTACGAAGGATGAAAGTATTTTTTGACAATTTTATTATTATTACTATTTTTTTTTATTTTTTTTTTACTCCGTTTTAGTCTAAAACGGAGTAAAAAAAACAAAAAAAAACATAATAAAATAGTCAAAAAAAACTTTTAGAACATACGAAATTTTGATTAAAAACTTTTCTTGCGTTGGTGGTTGTACTAATGCTGTTTTGTTTTTTTCGGTGAATTATTGAAATAGGAATTAAAAAAGTAAAAATAAGAAGAGTTTAAAATTTTAAATGACTGAAATAAAAAAAAAAGAAGCAAGTTCAAATGGAAATTGAATAAAGAAGAAATATTTCGTATTGTGTTTTATTTTCGTTTTGGATTCTTTCTGAATTGAAATGAAACTAACTAAAAGAAAAAGAAATTCACGGAAGTATGACTCAAACACTAAAAAATACATGATTTTAAAAAAAATATTTGAATAGAAATGACAAAAAAGAAAACTTACTTTAAAATGTCGAAAGGATTTTTGTATTTTGCTATCGTGTTAATAACAAATGATAATGAAAAGGAATGCGATAAAAACAATATAGAATCTTTATTGAATGTGATATCGTTGAGGTAGGAGGTAGTGTTGAAGGTGAGTGTTAGGAAGAGGTAATGTTTAACGTGAGTGTTAGGAAGAGGTAATGTTTAAAGTGAGTGAAAATGAACAACCACCGACTCAAAAGTTTTTAATAAAAATTTCCTATGTTCTAAAACGGAGTAAAAAAAAATAGTAAAATAGTCAAAAAATACTTTGATCCTTCATCTAAATCAGTGGTTCTCAACCGGGGTCTACATGGACCCTAGGGGTCCATGTAATATTTCCGGGGGTCCACAGGCAAAACTCAATTGTTGTGTTAATTAAAAATAATAATTATTATTATAATTATAGTAGAATATTTTATTTGTATTAAATTAGTTTTCATTTAAAAATAAAGCTTAATCGTATACTATTTCTTTGATAATTAAAACCTTAAAATTTATATTAGTGAAGAATAAAAAATTGTTCTTATGTCCAATAGCTATGAAGGGGTCCACCAAGATAAAAAGAAGGGGAAAAGTGTCCATGAGTAAAAAAAGGTTGAGATCCTCTGATCTAAATAATTACAAAAATTTTAAGGATAAAACTATGTTTTCTTCATTTTTTACAGTATGCTTTCATCACGGTTTAGCGATCTCGTGGTGTTACCTAAATGCTGTTTTTCCGGTAAATTATTGAAATAGGAATTAAAAATAAAAATAAGAAGAGTTTAAAATTTTAAATGAGTGAAATAAAAAAAGAAGCAAGTTCAAATGGAAATTGAATAAAGAAGAAATATTTCGTATTGTTTTTTTTTTTATTTCGTTTCGGATTCTTTACATTCTGAATTGAAACTAAATGAAATTCACGGAAGTATGACTAAAAAATAAAAATACATGATTTTAAAAAAATAGTGGAAAAGTAATGAAAAAAAGAAAACTTACTTTTTAAAATGTCGAACGGATTTTTTGTATTTTGCTATCGTGTTTAAGAATAAATGATAATGAAAAGGAATGCGATATAAAAACAATACGTCTGAACAATACAGAATCTTTATTGAATGTGATATCTTTGAGGTAGGAGGTAGTGTTGAAGGTGTGTCTTAGGAAGAGGTAATATTTAAAGTGAGTGTTAGGAAGAGATAATGGTTGTAAATGGGTTTTCTTTTGACGACATTAAAAGCAGAGTTAATTTTTAAGCTTTGATATATTCGGCGAGGAGTACATAAGAATGAATGATGTGTTTAGTTTACGTTTGGGGCTGAAACTACTTTTATGAAACTAGACAGTTCATACGTAAATATTCTATAATCTAAAGGAGATAATAATTCCTAGTTACACCACGTCCTCCTTTCAGCTTATGGGTTTATCTAATGACAGGCTCCTGGTGTACACTATTGGCTTGGAACTTCCCACGTTAACAGGTGGGACATCCTTGTGCACTGTGAACTGGGTCAACTGATTGGTCAACTTGTTCAGCGAGATGTTCTGCTGAATTGTCATGGCTGTACTCAGGAATGTCTCTGGGTACGTCTGGTAAGGTAGACAATTCTTTTAAAGTTTCTACCTGAGGGAACTTAGTTTTCTCACTTCTGTTGTGAAGATGGCTTCTGTTTCAACGAAGTAGTCCTGAATCAGTCTTGACAAGTACTGACTTTGGTGATAGTCCTTCAGTGCGCACGCTCAATAATGCTTGTCAAAATTGACTTTTTGTTTCATTTTAAGCTGGGGATCTGAATTTTTGTGTTGCTCAATATTTTGTTAGTTAGCAGGATATATTTGTATGAGAAATTGTTGGAATGCGAGTCCTGAGTTTCCTATTTCATTAACAACTCTTGCCATGTTGGAGTGAAGTAATACAATAGTTAAACAGTGCAGTATATCGATCATTTGCTTTCTCGAAAAAGTTCTTGACTGTCTGGACCGCACGTTCAACTTCTCCGTTTCCTTGTGGATGATGGGGGCTACTTGTGAGGTGTACAAATACTACAAAGCCGAAAACATTAGAGAAATCCAAGAACGCTTTGGATATGTCAGAGTTAGCTCCTCCTTTAGTTACTTAACCCTTCACCAGGGGTCTCTCTCTCCTAGCTATAAATACTGGGTGACCTTTTGTCTCGATCTCTCTTTTCCCTCAGGCCTTGGGCCTTATACCACCTCGCGTTGATGAGGTGGGGTATATTCTTTTCTCTTCATTTCAGCTAATATCAATATGTGAGCTCCCACCAATACAGCGTTTCCCAAATTCTGGGAACACGCTAAGAACAATACACGTACTTACGAACACTCACCATAATACACACACATTCATCGCACAAACTCGATGTAACTGTCTATGTGCTTGTAATTTGTTAATACATATATTTATTTGTATATAATTATCGGTCTTGTTTGTTTTCTTTGGACTTAATTAAAGTCCAGCATGTAGCTGAACCGGCTAGCAGGAAATTTTAACCCACGTGTATTCTTTACATCATCACCGCCACGGTTCACTACAGATATTAACTGAGGACCGTTATTGTTAATGACAACTTCGGGATACCATACCGAGCGAATATTGATTTGCAATAGTCAACAGTACTTCCTGAAATTGTTGTCTGTAGATGGGAAATCTCTATCCATCTGGAATAATAGTCAATGACTTATTCAAACTGAAAGGACACAGACACTTATAAGTCCATTCCTACCTTCTGCCATGGGTAGTCAGGTTACTTGGTAGGTCGTAGTGGCTCTGGTGGGTATTTCCTTTTTTTCTCACAGATACTGCGACCTCCTATCTTCCTAGCAATTTGTTTTAAAAGGCCTGACCACCAAACATTGTCCCGCGCTAGTGCTTAGCATTTGATGATACATTGGTGTCCTTCGTGTAGACGATCAAATATGTTTTTAGAGGTCTGCAGGGAGGATAAGTCGGCTCTGATACAGTAAGAGCCCCTCATAAACTGTGAGGTATTGCATTACGATCCAGTAGGGTCTCAGTTCAGGATCTTATGTTGCTGCTCCAGGCCAGTGATCCATCTTGTAAAAGTTGATAAGTTGGATGCAATGTTTGTCAGTGCTTTGTTTCTGCCTGGCTTTCTCCAGCTCTTTGTTACTCACAAAGATGGTCTTTATGATGGAACGGGTGAACCTGCCTGTCACCGTCTCTCGCTGGAATTGTTATTCCGTTGGGACCCTGCCAGGAGCCCAGGATAGGGTGAATCCATTGTGATGTTTAGTCTTTAGCAGTTGTAGTAGAGGCTTGTAATCTGTATCTATCAAGAACTTTGGCAATCCTATCACGAAATCAGCAAACTTTTCACAGCAGCACGAGAGTGCTAATACTTCCTTCTGCGGGGAAAATTGTGAAAATGGCCTACCTCGGAAACGCCTACGAATCTGTGCGTCGAGCAAATTCCGGCTGCTCAACGGTTTAAACAAAAAACAAACAAACAAAAAAAACCGGTGCCCATATTTTATGCCAGGCGGTCTCGGACAGTTAACGCGAAATCTCGTCGTCTCGTCATTCGCATGCAAATTATGGTCGGTTCTCGGCTGTATAAAGCAGGCGTGTTTTTTGTTTCTGAGCACTGGGTTTTTTGCTCGTGAAAAGGTTGGACGTGTGACACTATTTTGTCGGTTACCCTCCTCGCGTTTTCTATCTGCTACTATCAGTTGAGTCGTTGCTTTACAACAACACCTTTTCAATCTGCTCTGTTTCACTGAGAGATCTCGATGCACAGAATACAGGTTTCCAGTCGTTTCCTTCCTACTGAAGAAGCACTCCACCCAAGCCGTAAAATGATGCATCGGCTGAGACTGTCGCGGCCGCCATTGTCCGTTCCTTAGAGAACTAAAAGACAAGATGACCTTGACTTTCACAACCCCTTTACTCGCAGAGTTAAGGTCAGCAGCGGGTAAGTAACTGGATGACTAGCCCAATATGGTTGAAGCCAAAACCGTACTTTGAGAGTATCGAATAAGGCAATGCTGACCAAACATCAAACAACATGTGGTGTAATTATATATCTAGTTTTCTACTCCTTTTAGCCAAAGAGTGCTTGAACAAACCGTTCCATATAATGTTAGCCCCCTTTTTCCGGCACAAACCAAGCTGCTCGGCCCGGACAGAATGTTAGTTAGGGGAGCCGACGTAGACTTGTCAGATTGTCCCACTTTCCACTGGGTAGGCTAATCGGATCACAAACTCATTTGTGGTTGGATGGCGTTAGACCATAGGTCAAGAATGGCTGGTTACTGGAAGTTCAATCTGTCTTTACTGGACAGGCGGGACTTCCGGGAGCAGCTAACTGGCTTAGTGCAGCGGGAGCTAATGGGGGCGGTTATCAGGAATAGGCAATGGGAAAGACTTAAGTGTAGGGTTAGGTCCTTCACCACTGATTTCAGCAAACGGCTCGCCCTAGATAGAGCTGGGAAGGTGAAGACGCGTAAGGATAGTCTTTTGCAGGCGGTGGCTGGGGGATTCCCTAGAGATAGCCCTAGCTAGGGAGGCCGTGGAGCGTTTGAATTGTTCTTACAAACAGTTGCATAGTGTCCTATTTTGGAACACCATCTGCACCCTGTTGCTGAGGCAGGGTAGTAATCTCTGCTATGAAATGTGAATATTCCACACCGCATGTACTTGTAGCAGTATTGACGGCCTAAATCAACCAGTATATTTTTTTACTTTACGAATGTGTAAGCAGGCGCAAAAGCACCGAGAGAAACAAGAAGGAACATAAAACGGTTTTGTAAACAACCACAATATTTATATTTGTATAAAGATGTACAAGCAAAGAGGTTACTATTTTTGTTGGTGTTATGTCCCTTTGACTGAATTAAAGTTTTTACTACTGAAATATTTTTATCCAAGCTCACAGAAGTTGAATTAATTTGCCGCTCAAGATGTTTACTGTTAGAGAGTTGAAAGAATTAAAAAGCTGAGAAAATGCTTCAGCAGTGTTGAATATTCCGTAATGCTTGTAATTAAATTTCCATTGCTTGTAGTTGAATATTCGTAATTTGAAATGAAGTTTGAAAAGTTTCATATGTTCGTAATATAGTTTGGAAAATTTCGTACGTACGTGTATGTATGCGTGTGTGAATATGTTTTCATAAGAATGTGACCTCACGTGGTCAAGACGCGAATCCTTTTTTACAATTACATTTTGTAGCGAGAGAAATCAAGGCAGAGGAAGAACGAATTTGTATCTGATATTTATAATCAACGTAATCACGTGACAGGCTCGAAAAAGGCATTCACAGATTTTGGCGGAATTACTTTTTGTCAGGTCGATGTTATTCGGACATGATTTAAATATTAAGTGACCAATCAGAAGTTGAGGTTTTCTGAAAATATGTATGAAGTCTGATAAGCTCTGTGATCCACTTTTTGCACAGATTTGTACAAAATTCAACATTGATAAGAAAGTGGTAGCGGGATGCTAAATACTTTTTCTCGGGTATCTTATTTTTATGTTGATACTTTTTATAATTTGATTTTGTGACACGGTTTAATTGAGAATCTGTTGCATTCATAGTTGAGATTGTTTACGTTTGGTGTTTAGATGATTCATGAGTTCTACCTATTTGTAGGCATTTGTCAGTGGGTAGCGTTTTGTCTGCTAAAGATTTCTCTTAACGCATCGTCTTTAACACCCACGACGACTTGATGCCTAATGACTGTGTCTTTTAATTATCCAAAGTTTCAGTTTTTTGCAAGTTGGTGCAAAACAGCTATATAGATCTCTATATTCTCAAAATGTTCTTATTTCCGACGGTTTGGTTTGGTTTGGTTTGTTCGACGGCATATCAATTTCAATGGGTCATTCAATGCCGACAACTTTTTTTTTTTTCCTGGTAATATTTTTGTTTTGTCAAAAACCTATTTCTGGAAATATTTTTTTTTCTCAAAAATGTATAGCTGGTAATATTATTTTCAAAAATGTATTGCTGATAATAGTCTTTTTGCCAAAAACATATTGCTGGTAATCATTTTTTAAAATTTACTTCTGGTAATAATTTTTTACAAATATTTCTGATATTAAAACCTATTTTTACACTTTAATAATGTTTTTACCTCAGTTTCGGGGTTAACTATTTTCCCATAGCTGGGACCCTAACAGGTGCTACCACCCGGGTCAGGGTGGACCTGGGAACATCAGCAATTCAGAGGCGGTTCCATGCTTTAATTTGTTGATCACCTCATCTAGTTCAGTTTTTTGTAAATCATTATCAAATTGTAGTCCCTCATAAATTTCAAAATATTCCGGACCAATTATTACTAGATACAGATGTTTGTTATTATGTATCGACTTCATTTGAGAGTCGATTGACGACTGAATAATTTTAAAAATTCTGTTTGAATCTTCGTTTTTGTCTATTTCCGCTGAAATATTCCTTTAAAGTCCGTTCAATGCTTTCAATTGACCACTTTTGGCACCATTGGATTATTATGGATTTTGACGATATTGGATTAATAATAAATAGTAATAACGCAGCTTTTAAGCTTTTATTTATTCGACGAGGAGTACATGAGAATGAATGATGACATGTTTACGTTTGGGGCTAAAACTACTTTCATAAAACTAGAGAGTGCATAGACAAATATTCAGTAATCTAAAGAAGATAATTTCAAGTTACACCAGAATGGAAGGGGTAATGTTTAGGGTGAGTGTTAGGAAGAGGTACTGTTTAGGTGTGTGCTAGTAAAAGGTAATATAGCTTCATATCTCGCACCTCTCGCCTGTGGAACTTCCTTCCCTATTCCTGTTTCCCTGATAGCTATAATCTCTAACTATTCAAATGTAATGTCAATCGACATCATCAGTTGCCTTGATCTATCCACTATCCTCCTCCTCATCCTTTCCTCTATCACTCCTATCGCTTCAAATCCTCTGTAACCCCTTGCATGCTAGTGGTTTCTCGCCTTGCTTGGGGTGAAATGCTTAAAAAAATGAATACAACAAAAGAAGCTATCGCCTCTGGGCGTGACCACCGCCCACCGATGGACTGGGCCAGGTGTATTTTGAACTCTGTTCTCTGAACATTATACCATCACACCTCTATATTCCTTTGGTAAGATGTAAGTTCAACTCGAGCGGCTTCTTCTCACGAACCACTGCCTTGTGGAACTTGTGGACTCGTCCAATATCCTTACCTTTCCAACCTAAAAAAAGCACAGTCCACATCGTACGTCTACGTACCAAAAAAACCTCAACCAATAGAAATGGCAAGAATAGAAGCAAGCAACTCCATTGGTCAATCACTTGAAGTTCACGTGCAGAAACAGAAATTGCGCCAAAACCAAGTGAACCACTTTTTGAAACCCAAATGACATAAAAGCAAACGTAGACAGCCCCAGACAGTCAGTCTCACGAATTCGCAGAGTAACTACCAGTATACTCCACGCCATTACGAACCACAATTTTGCCGCGCACGAAGACACTTCGCTGACTCACATTCGAACATCAACTCTGTGAACACTTTTCTTAACTTGCTTATGTACAGTGAATTGAATTCACTACTAAAAAGATAAGTAAACATCAAATACGTTTAAGGGTAGACCACTCTAAAAAAACTCTATCCAAAAACTCTTATCATTCATAATTACGATATTTGACACAAACAAAAGATAGCAAATCAACGAACAATATCAACAAAGAGACATTCACGAATCAAACAATTACACGCACATTTTGTACACACGACACACACTGATTCTCCAATCTGTATATTTTAAATTGTATATAAATGTTGCATTGTTTTCTACAATGTATATGTCTCGTTTCTCTTGATTGCATTTAAAAAGTTTGTTTATTTGTTCAGGACGCAGTAAGACTCACAACACTAAAGAATCCTTCTGATATAATTAATAATCCTGCACGTCCCCAACAAACTGACTCCCAAGAGTTGCTTTCCCCGATCACTGTAATCTTAACCTGTTCAAGTCAAGGGTTAACTGTCTTCTTCCACACATATTTATATAAACCGTGCCTTTTAAATCTGTAACCCTTTACCTTGAGAGACCCTCGGGCTTTGTACATAATGAACATCATTTTTTTTTAAATAATAAAAAACGGAATTTTGCAAATAAAATAACACTGATTAATAATGAGTTAGGACAGCTTTATAATAGGTATCTTTACAAATTTGCTGCAAAAGGAGCATACCATGATAGAAAAAAAAACGACCCAAACTTGATGAAAAAATAGTTTTATCGTTAAAATGTTCATATTATTTTTCAGAGGAAAGACCAATGTATTTTTGATTTTTTTTTTTTTTTTTCATCTTTTCTAGCACATTCGAAATTTTGGTTAAAAATCTTGTATTTCTTGAGCCAACGGTGGGGTCCAAAGATTAGTGTTTGGACTTTTTACCATGTTTTTGGGCGTTAAAACACGTTATTTTGCAATTTTTTGCAAAAGTGAAATAATTGTCGGATGTTAATTAAACTTTCAGAATTTATTCACAAATGAATGAAATTATTTTATACATACACACAGATATATACACACTCATTTCCTATGTTGTGTAGGGATTGTGTATTTGCCTGTGGTTTATTGTTATCTATTGTTTTTGCCAGTATGTGTATATATATTCATTCTTCATAGATAGTTTTGTGAGTGTGTGTTTATGGTCCGATTAGTGTATTTGGTCATTATGTGTGTATACTGTGTGTTTATGTGTGTGGGGTTATGATCTGTTTAGTGCTGGTTTAAATCTGTCAATGAAGATTTTTTTCTTTAATTTGTAGGTAAGAATAATTGTCTGTTTGCTGTATTGGCATAATTTTAAATTTACCTTGATTATATTGTGAGACAAAGACTTTCCTGTTTTCTGGTAATTTGATGCTGCTCTTATGAAGGGAAACTCTGTTGTTTAGTTCTTGGCTGATACCTATATAGGAATTGTTGCATTTTGTGCAATTGAGTGCATAAAAACACATTTTTTAAGTTGCAAGTTAAATTTTTATATATTGTGAATGTTGTTGTGGGGTTTTCAAAAGTGTAGGAGTTTTCTTCTATAACGATATCACAAACCGCACATCATTTTTTGTTGCGTTTTGTGACGCCCTGCATTGTGTGTGGGCGGAATTTGGATGAGGTTACTATGTGTTTTAGGTTTTTGATTAGCGTTTGCTTTTAATTATTTTTCTTGTTTTTAGTGTATTTTTCATTTTTATCATTGATGTTAAGTCGGTCTAGATTTCTTGTAATTTCTGTAAATAGTTCTGTATTATTCTTGTATTTTGAGACATAAGCGAGAGTTTGTTCGACGTTACGTTTCTTTGGATTTCATAGTTGGTCTAAAGGTATTTTTCTGCTAGTTCAAAAGCTTTATCAGTGTTGTGGAGGTAGTCTCGTTTTTTTTTGTTTTAGAGTTTTATGTAGTTCTTCTAGGCGCGTTTTTCGGAAGTGCTTGTTAGACACTATAATGCAAACTCTATGTGCTAGGGAATAGGGGATGGATTTTAGACAGATGATGATTCTTGAAATGAAGATATTGTTGGTTTTCTGTAGGTTTGTGGTAGTAATCTGTAATTATGTGTTTGTTTCTATTACTAACGAGTATATCTAAGAATGAAAATTCATTAAAATTATTTTCCTGGGTTAATTTTATCTTCGGGCACAAGTTTTGGAGTAGAGTGTGGAATTGGTTAATATTACCCCATGAGGATTTCCAGAAAATGAAGCAATCACCTAAGTATCCCTTCCAAGATTTAGTGAAGTAGGTTTTTATATTTTCTCCATATATTGGTTCTATCTTTTTATATTTTCTCCATATATTGGTTCCATACAGGTTTTCCTCTTGGTAAGCTAATGTTAGGATGCCATATGTTGGTGCCATTTTCGTTCCCACTGCAGTACATAGGATTTGGGTATAGTTTTTGTTGTCAGATTCAAAAGTATGCCAATATATACATTTATTCTTACCTACAAATACAGAAAAAATCTTCATAGATAAATTTAAACCAGAACTAAACAGATCATAACCCCACAAGCATAAACACATACTGGCCGAATACACTCGTCAGACCACACACACAAATACACACAAGTATCTATGGAGAACGAATATATATACACATACTGGCAAAAAAACACACAATAGACTAACCACAAGTAAACACATGAACCCTACACAACATAGGAAATGTGTATGTGAGTGTGCATATCTTACTTATTATAAAACGCAGTGTGTGTGTGTGTGTGTGTGTGTGTGTCTGTACGTTTATATATGGGATCGTATTTCCTACATTTTTCAACCGATTTCAACAAAACTTCACAGGACTACGTAAAATTACCTTGTGGTGGTTCTGACAGCGCCAAAAATTGGAAAAGCACAATTGTTTTTGCACGAAATCAATTTGAAATCACGATTAAGAGGCATCACTGTCACCAGAACTCATATCGAGTTATACTTATTATAAAACCAAGGTTGTGTGTGTGTGTGTGTGTGTGTGTGTGTGTGTGTTTGTTTGTTTATATATGGGATCGGATTTCCTACATTTTTCAACCGATTTCAACAAAACATCACTTTTTCTTTTGGCAGCTAATGTTTCTTATTGTCTTGCGCACTCTTTTCTTTATTTTTACATTCAGAATGCTTTAAAAATTCCATTTACAAGACAATTGTTTATAATAAAATTCTATTCAATCGGTAGTCTCATAACGATCGAAAACAATGTTTTTGTTTGAGTTTGGGTTTGACCAATTCGTAAAAAAAAGAAGAAAAAAAAAATATTAAGACATGTGTGTCCGTCAACCTTAAGCAATAATCTTTGTCAGTTTTATTTTTCAGTCTTTATGATGGTCGATACTTGATCTATCTCTTACTGTTACATCCCCGGGCAACGCCGGGCTCTACTGCTAGTATATATATAAATTATACAACAGAGAAATCCCAAATTACCTAATGAATATAGTCTATTACAGCTGAACACTGAGAGCGTCAGTCTTATTCACCTCAGACCGTTTGAGTTGAATAAGACTGACACACAAAATTCATTCTTAACTGCCACATGTGATTGGTAGTTAGGATGACATATTATTCATTAAAATTGGTTCATGAAACGGAAATTACTTATGACTCAACCTAATGTGCGCAATGAACTAGGAAAACAAACTGTTTATCTTTTCTTTATAGAAAACCAAATTAAGCCATCAAATATTCGGGCAGCAGCAGTAGTAACATTAATCAGCAGGCAGTTTAGGTTTAAGGCTCTAAGTTCCCTACAGCAAATTGTTCTAGAGCTATAAAGCATTGGTTCATGAATTTAGTGACATAGAACTTGTGAGTTCAATCCCTGGGTTTGGCAGTGTTTGTACTTGGAATCAGTGGAAATGGGCAAATAATAATTGAACAGCTATTTAAAAATAAGAACTAGACAGTGGAACGAGAACAGTCTAGCACTGTAGATTAAATAAAGTGTTTAGTTCAGAATTCTCTGTAGGTTACCCAGATTGACACCTGATGAAGGATGCGAGAGTACAACAGACACAATAGACTAACCACAAGTAAACACATGAACCCTACACAACATAGGGAATGTGTATGTTTGTGTGCATATATATATATATATATATATATATATATAAGTATACAACAGATAAATCCCAAATTACCTCATGAGTATAGTCTATTACAGCTGAACACCAAGAGTGTCAGTCTTATTCACCTCAGACTGTTTGAGTTGAATAAGACTGACACACAAGGCGTTAGCTGAAACAGACTATACTCTTGAGGTAACATTGGGATTTCTCGGGTGTGTAGTTTATATGCCCTGTTATAATAAATATATTGAGCTCTTTTTGAGGATCAGCTTTAATATTTTATATTATTAGGATTCACTTAGATTATATACTAACGGATTTATTACCTGTATTATATATATATATATATATATATATATATATTTATTTAAAATATGATTCCAACACGATACATAAGAGTTTTCATGTTTCAAAACAAGAGCTGAAAACTTCAATATAATTATTTGAATTAGTAAGTTTGTTCCATCTTCAAAGCGAAATTTTTTTTTTTAAATTTCGCTTGAAGATGGAACAGAGCTTAAAGATTAATTCAATTTAATTCAAATAATTATATTGAAGTTTTCGCCTTGATTTGAAAAACATGAGAAATCTTATGGCGTGTTGGAATCATATTTTAAATAAATAATTATATTTATGCTCTACTTTTTTAATCGAGCACTATTTTTTAAAAATAATAACAAAAAAATACTAAAGAACTTTGGATTATTTACCTAACGAGTTCTTTTCCTATTTTCTATATATTTTTCACAGATATATATAATTCCTTATAATAAAACAATCTATATATATATATATATATATATATATATATATATATATATATATACATAGAGAGAGAGAAGGAATATGTGTACATGTACTAGCAAAAAAGCACACACAATACACAAAAATCGAGATAGACTTAAGAAGGTACAGGGGTCATAAAAATATAAGAACAAAGACCTCCTTTCCCTTGCCCTTTCTCTGACCAATCCTAATTGTTTTATTACCCCTTAAGTAGAAGAATATTTTCGCCACAAGTCCGAGAAAAATTGGGATTACTACTACACACAAAAGACAATGGTTAAACATCGAAAAACACAAGGAAAATTAATTCCTTTTCATAATATGTGGAAATAACCACTCTTTGCCTGATGAAGGTCATGAGACCGTAAACGCATGTAGCAAAAAGATGAAAAATAAATTAGAATATATATTTAAAAAATCCACATTATCACTAAGAATGTTTGTTGCTTCTCTCTTCTCTTTAGAAGATGTGTTTGTGCGTGTATTGATGTAATATGAAAGAACAGTTAGATTTATGATAATAAATTTGCTTTTATTTTTTAAAAAACAAAGCTCAATAGAGAAGTTGAGCTTAAATTATAATTATTTTTTTAAAAATATGATTCCATCATGACACAGAAATTACTATGTTTTGAAACTTAAGTCCTAAAGTTTAATTTCAACATTAAAATTAAAATTTAGAGTGCAGTTTCATTCTCAAGTGATGTTTAGAATTAGATGTTTAAACTCAGGTGATATACATTGGAATGTCTATGAGTAACTTTTTGTATATATATCAGTATCATTTAATTCCTTTTAGTAATTCAACTTCTGAAATTTTCTGTTTCTTCTGCTGTGACTAGGTATTGACCTCACAACTCTTTGGGTTAAGTTTGTTTTTGGATTACTCAATCAATGCTTTTATCCACAGGGAAAATAAGTGATACTGAAATATCCAGAAAAGGTATAGCATGTTGAATGCTAAAAAATAAGGACATATAATGAAAAAATGTCCAAAATTTAGTAACCCCAAACAAGATATGCTTTTTAAAAGGTAGGTTGAAATATATACTTAGGTAAAGTTTCTATTCATAAATAAGCTCCATTTACATGTTATTATACATTTAAATGACCAAATGGATTGAGCAAATTGCTTTATATTTAATAAATTTGAACCTGGTGAAATTTGAAACAAATTAATTTTTTTGCAGTGTAAACACATTACGGAGATCATATTCAAAAATAGATTATGTTGAATTAATGTGTTAAATAAATATTTTATTTAGGAAATAACCCACGATTCATTCAGATGTTATCTCTTATATTTTTAAAATCAAACAAAGATCAATATCTGTCTGGAATTTTAAGTTTTATAAGAGTTATTATTTTGTAACACATGCATTTTAATTTCTAAAAAGTTTGTGAGACCTATTACCTCCCTTGCTTAAACACAGTGATAAACAGCATTTTGCATAAGATCGAGTTGAGAACTCTAGTGGTCCCATTATAGATTTTCATAAAAAAAATCTGCCTAGTAACAAAAGAGATGTTAGTTTAGGTTTCATCAATATTGGTTCACGAATTTAGGCGGCAACTTTATTCAGTAGACGAACAGACAGAAATTGCCATTTATATATATAGATAAATTAAATACAATTGTTAATTCAATATCACTTGATCCCTACGAAATCATACTGACTTGGTATCACTAAAAAAATTTGGAAATCAAAGAAAAAAATTGCTATAGGCAAGATAAGATAATTTACTGATTTTTGAATTTTGCAGTGTGTGTAACTGTGTGTAAAAACATGCCACGGAGATCATATTCAAAGAAAGATTATGTTGAATTAATAATGTGTTAAATATTTTATTCAGAAAATAAACTATGATTAATTCAGATGTTGTCCCCTAAATTTTTTAAATCGAACAAAGATCAATATCAGTCTGAAATTTTAAGCTTTATTTTGTAACACGTGTATTTTAATTTTAAAAAGTTTGTGAGGTCAATTACCTCCCTTGCTTACACACATTGATAAACAACATTTTGCATAAGACCAGGTGGAGAGCTGCGTTCTATAGTCCCTAAAGGTCACATTATAGATTTCTATAAAAAAAAAACCCAAAAAACAATTAGACTAGTAACAAACTAGATGCTAGCTTAAAATGTATCAAAAGTTTCATCAATATTGGTTTAAGAGTTTAGTCAGCATCTTGATTCGGACGAACAGACAGAAATTGCCATTTACAGTTGTAATTCAATGATATCACTTGAACCCTACAAAATTGACTTGGTATCACTAAAATATTTTCGAAATCAAAGAAAAGAAATTGCTACCCCCTATATTTAAACATTAGTCAAAAATCAGTAAATTATCTTATTCAAAGAGAATATTCAGTAACTAATTAATTCTATACTGAATAGGTTATTAGAAAACTTTGTGGAAATATTTTTATGGTGTCTGTTTCCCCTTTTGATATCTTGTGAGTGTTTTTTAATTTAGGAAGGTATACTTCAATTTTTTTCTTATAGTTAAAGAATAATCTATGACAATATTATTTCAGTAAACACAAAATTATCCAATATCAAGTGGAAACATAAAGAAAATTTATCCCAAATCTCACAAATAATTAAAAAAAAAAAAAAAAAAGTTTTTCTAAGAGTTTGTGCTTCTATAATTTAACAAAACATGTAATTTTCTTTCAGACTGGACAGAAAAAATTTACACTTACTATTCATTCACTAAAAAATTCCTTTGTTAAAATATTCAAATGATTTTTAATTAAATAAAATCATGAATGATGAGTCAAAAATATAAATTCAATGTTTTTTCAAACGTTAACTTTTTTCAAAGAAATTTAAAAAGACATTATAGTATCTTCACTTGAAGATGAAATTCACGTAAATCTATATTTTGATCATAAAGGTGTGAACAACAGCAATGAATCTGCAACAAGTGCTTCTGATTTTATGCTTAGCAGTATATTTTCATGATACAAAAATGTTGTGCCTATTCAGCCAACTAAATATCCTAAAGCTGAGGATGTAAGTGATAATATAATGATTAATAAATTTATTATATTATCTCAGTTATTAAATTTTTATTTAATAACTGAGATAATTAATAAAATACCATTATAGAGGTAACTTAATTTATGAAATGTTATTAAGAAACATATATAGCATTTTAAATTTTACATTGGAATATATAGTGAGGTAGCAAGTGACTCTTCTTATTATATATGTCACATCATCAAATCTTTATATCCAAAATCACTCAACCTGTTATAATTGAACCTGACTGTCATATGGCAATATGGAAATTTATATATGAGCAGTTAAAATTAATAACACGGTGTAAGTTTGATTATTCATCAGAAATAATTATTTTTCTTCATTGTTGTATAACTGCTCCCCTAGAGAAAGCTGTCAAGAGACACCAAAATATAATTTTATCTAGTTATTCAGCCATCAGAAAACTAACCTTATCAACTTAGATGAATTCTATATTTGAGCAACATTTTCTTATGTATATTAAAATAAGTTTAAGTTACCAGAGGAAGAAGACATTACAATATCTTTACTTGTTGATGAAATTCACGGAAAACTTTATTTTGATTACAAAGGTGGTAATATTGTTGGCTTAGCTGATAACAACAGTGAGTTTGTAACAAGTGCTTTTGCTTTTATGCTTAGCAGTGTTTTCTCATGATATAAGAATGTTGTGCATATTATGCCAACTAAATGTTTTAAAGCTGAGAATTTATTTGATATAAACACATAATAATTGGTTTAGAATAGATAGGCTTTAGTGTAATATTGGTCATAACAGATAATAATGTAATAAATACTATTGTAGTCATGCAAAGCTTTCAGTTCTATATTCACATCCAGTTATGAAATCTAGACCACATTTCTTCATTCATTTCATATTCTAAAGTGCATTAGAAACAACTGGCTTTGTCAAAAAGATGCAAGTAAATGTATGATGTTCCCAAAATGTTGTCCTAATGGAAATCCTGATTTAGATAATATCCAAAGTTCCCTCTTTTGAACTTTACAGAAGTTTCAGGTCCTGGAATATTCAGCCAACTTTGAAATATTGCTATAAATTGAGACTAAAGGCTCTTTCTTTTACTAGTTTTGAAAGGCAAAATGTTTCATTAGTTTTGCAAATTTTTAACCAATTCACTTTTCAGAGATTGCTCATCTGAGGGAAACAGAAATGTTTGCTTAATATTGCTGAATACATTCAGTGAACAATACCGAATATAAAAGCTTACTTTTTATTAAATAAATATGTGTTTGCGGAATCAAAAAAAAAAAGTAAAGTTTAATGCTATTTTCAAGTGTGGATCTTTTTAAAAAGAATTTTAATGTTTTTTATTTTTGCAATGCAGCTGCTAGATTATTTTTTATATGGATGTTCAAAAGAGAAACAATTCTGAATTACCACCTTTTACTGACAATTTTGCCCTAATGGAAGAATATAATAATGTAATAATTCTTAAATTTTATTTTATTTATATTATTCATTATTATTATCATTATTATTAATATTTTATATTTTTTACAATTTGATATGAAAATTTCCTGCGGTATTTTATAGTCATGGACTTTGCAAGGATGTAACTCAAACATTAGCTTGAAAATTATGATACATCAGAAAATTAAAATAGTTTTGATGTTGGTATAACCGCAAAACAAAATTTCACAATTTTATGAATTACCTCACTTAATTTTGCCGTTTTGGAAAACCATCAGCTTTGATTAAAAATACAGGTTGTTCTTAAATTTCATTCAACCTAAGGCAGTGTAATGACTCAAACTTTGACAGAGGGATCCTGTTCTGGTTCATCTATTGAGTGATTTTTGCTACCACCTGTGTTGTCTTGCTGACTGTTAAACTTGAAATTACTTTGTTTTAAGTCATTTAGTAGAATAGGAATATTGAGGGAGGAATGATGCACTTTACTTAAAACATGCCAAGCGAGGGAAGGGTGCCAAAAGTTGGTGCACTTGTTTGATTTATGCAGAGATGGGCCTGTTTTGCCGTTTTAGAACAAATGCCACAGTCTATAAAGTTTTCATCTGAAAAGTGTAGTCATTTATATTTTGAGAGCTACTGCTTAAGAAAAATTTGTTTTCTTTTGGAAGTAGATGAAGAGGATTGCAATTCTTCCAGTTGCCTCCGCAGGCTTGATCAAAAAGGAGACAGATGTAGGTACAGGTTGTGTTGAGTTACTCTCAGAGGACTGAGAAGACTCTGGAAAGCATTCAGAGGGAGAAATAGCAGAAAATACAGTTGCTATAGTCTGTAGATCAGCATTTTGTTTTATCATTTCATTGGTGGCATTCTTATAACTTTGTCTACAAGAGTTGTGGTTTTACTGTCTATTAGATTGTTTAAAACAAGGGTTGGTAAACTTCAATGAGTTCAAGTGCTTCAATTAAATAAATAAAAATAAGAAAGTGTCTCGTAAGGCAACCACTAAAAGAATGATGAGTATTTGAAAGAATGACATCAAATGATTTGTGCAGTGTTTATTAAAAAGTTAACAACAAAAATAGAAAATGGTTAAAAAATAAAATATCTATGTCATAATTATTATCAATTACCTGTTTGTCTGACAAATGACTGAAACATTGTTACAGAAATAATGTATTGGTTACATTTGAAATTAAATTGATGATGTTCACTTATTATCAACCAAAAATTGGTTTAACTATATCATGTTATAGGCAGATTGACAAACTTGTTAGGTGTATCACTTTTCACGGGAAACTTTAATTACGTCACTTCGATGCACAGAATGGGAACTTACTAAGATTTTATCTGACTGTGATATAGGATATGCACCTATCAGAACAGCTGCATGACTATTGAATTTTCTAGTAATTGAAAAAAATGCATTACAGTTTTTGCAAGAATAAGATCCATATTACACATAAAATATGACTTCTCAGAAAAGATATATCCACAAAACTATGAAGAATGGTTTTTATCACTTCTACAGATTTTCACATGATGTACTAATAAAGAATTTTCTACTGATTCAGAAACAAAATTGGCATGTAGACAGGGTTTCTGTCCAGTGTGTATTCACATGAAGCACCAAAAGTGATTTCTCTGAAAATACATATCAGCAAACATCGCAAGAATATTTTCCCTCTCCAGTGTTTATATATAGATGGTTCACCAAATATCACTTTTTCAAAAAAAGAGATCCACAATATTCAGGAAATTATAATTTGTCTCTAGAGTGTATGATTATGATTGAGGAAAAATTGTCTTCGATGGAAATACCATCACAAACTGCACAAGAATAAACTTTCTCTACAGTACGTGTATGCATACGATTAACTATACTTGATTTGCATGAAAAAGCAGATCCACAAATTTCACAAGAATATGGTTTCTATCCAGTGTGAGTACACATATGTTTGACCAAATCTAGCTTCCGTGAAAATGCAGATTGACAAACTTCACAAGAATATGGTTTCTCCCCAGTGTGTATACGCATATGTGTCACTAACTGTGACTTCTGTGAAAATGCAGATTGACAAACTTCACAAGAATATGGTTTCTCTCCAGTGTGCGTACGTATATGTTTGACCAAATCTGACTTCCATGAAAAAGCAGACCCACAAACTTCACAAGAATATGGTTTCTCTCCGGTGTGTGCACGCATATGTTTGCTCATATTTGACTTGTGTGAAAATGCAGATCCACAGACCTCACAGGAATATGGTTTCTCTCCAGTGTGTGTATGCATATGCTTCCTCATATTTGACTTGTGTGAAAATGCAGATCCACAGACCTCACAAGAATATGGTTTCTCTCCAGTGTGTGTACGCATATGATTGACTAAATCTGACTTCCCTGAAAATGCAGATCCACAAACTTCACAAGAGTATGGTTTCTCTCCAGTGTGTATACGCATATGTGTCACTAACTGTGACTGCTGTGAAAATGCAGATTGACAAACTTCACAAGAATATGGTTTCTCTCCAGTGTGTGTACGCATATGTTTGACTAAATCTGACTTCCATGAAAATGAAGATCCACAAACTTCACAAGAATATGGTTTCTCTCCAGTGTGTGTACGCATATGCCTGCTCATATTTGATTTCTGTGAAAATGCAGATCCACAGATCTCACAAGTATATGGTTTCTCTCCAGTGTGTGTACGCATATGTTTGACTAAATCTGACTTCCATGAAAATGCAGATCCACAAACTTCACAAGAGTATAGTTTCTCTCCAGTGTGTGTATGCATATGTATCTCTAAATTTGACTTGTCTGAAAATGCAAGTGTGCAAACTTCACAAGAATATGGTTTCTCTCCAGTGTGTGTATTCATATGCTTCCTCATATTTGACTTGTGTGAAAATGCATATCCACAAACTTCACAAGAATACGGTTTCTCTCCAGTGTGTGTACGCATATGATAGACCAAATCTTTCTTCCATGCAAATGCATATCCACAAACTTTACATGAGTAAGGTTTCTCTCCAGTGTGTGTACGCATATGCTTGACCATATTTGATTTATTGGAAAAGGCAGATCCACAAACATCACAAGAATATGGTTTCTCTCCAGTGTGCGTACGCATATGATTGACCAAAGCTGGCTCCCATGAAAATGCAGATCCACAAACATCACAAGAATATGGTTTCTCTCCAGTATGTGTACGCATATGCTTGATCATATTTGACTTGTACGAAAATGTAGATCCACAATCTCTACAAGAGTATGGTTTCTCTCCTGTGTGTGTACGCATATGCTTGCCCATATTTGACTTATATGAAAATGCAAATCCACAAATCTCGCAAGAATATGGTTTCTCTCCAGTGTGTTTACGAATATGTGTCACTAATTGTGACTTCCATGGAAATGCAGATCCACAAACTTCACAAGAATATGATTTCTCTCCAGTGTGTGTACGCATATGAGTGACCAAAGCTGGCTTCCGTGAAAATGCAGATTCACAAACTTCACAAGAATATGTGTTTATTGTAATAGGTGTTTCCATCTGGCCTACAATACTTGCCTTGCAGATGTCAAATATGGCCTATTTTTTCAGTTCATTTATACATAACTCTGAATATGATTTTTGTAGAAAGATAAACCATACATTTCTAAGTACATTATTTCTTGCCAGGTAAAGTTCATTGTCATGTTTTTGACAATATAGATCCAAGACTGTCATATGAACCATGTAGCATCTGTCTGTGTTTTCATAGAAAGTGAAATGTCTTTTCCTTCCTTGAAATTCTCAGTAATAACCACTGTGGTTTTTCTACAGCCAATATATCTGTGAAGACAAAATGCAAAATTTTTTATATTAATATGAGCAGCAAATAATATATTGAAAGCTTTCAGTATTATGAGAGATACATATGATTATTATTTCAATAATGCAGCAGCAGCAGCTGCCAGTGAAGATCAAGTTCAGTTTCATTATCATGTCATATCTTATGAAATGTATGCTATTAAATTCAGAAGAATGTCAATTCAGAAAGAATTCAAATATGGATTTTGAAAAATTTTTGATTTTTAAGTTTTTTTTTTAGACCTTGTCTTGGAATAACGTCATGGGCAACACGTTCAAGTCCATAGCCGGCACCACTTGATGTGAGACTATCTGCAAAATATTGCAGATAATCTCACATCAAGTAAGCAAAATACTCTGCTGTCTTTCAAATGAAATTTACATAGACTAGAATCAATATTTTTAAAAAAATAGCTGATTAGTGCTCTTTTTGAATCATTTTTCATCAAAATGTAATTCCCTGTAGTAAAAAAATCTTCCAAAAATAAAACATAATTTTCTGAAACTGTATTTGATTAATAGTACCATTAAAATATTATTTAAGCTTAAAACAATACGGAAATGTAATTTTAAAACAGTACCTGCATTTTTAACCACCATAGCCATGTTTCACATAAGTGATGAGATGATGTTAGGTGATTAGATAATGATTGTTGTTCTATCGATACTTTATCTGTAAAACATAATTTAAGAAAATGATGTGAGTACCTTTTTTATATAATTTTTAAGTACTCAGTAATCTTAAAAGTGTTGTAAACTATTCTCTGTAATCTAATTTTAAGAATGGTGACTTTAAATTTAGTATAGGCATCCCGCTTATTTTCTGATAATGTGCATGGTTGGCCATACTTAATTGGTCTAAAATTTAAAAACTTAAAACAAATCTTGTAAAAATTCATTATTAATCAATAAACCTTTTTTTTCTTAAGACAATAGCATCATACTTATTATAAAACCCAGGTTGTGTGTGTGTGTCTGTTGGTTTATATATTGCATCGGATTTCCTACATTTTTCAACCGATTTCAACAAAACTTCACAGGACTACGTAAAGTTACCTTGCGGTGGTTCTGACAGCGCCAAAAATTGGAAAAACACAATTGTCTTTGCACAAAATCAATTTGAAAACACGATTAAGAGACATCGCTGTTGCGAGAATGAAAGGGGGACAACTCATATCGAGTTATACTTATTATAAAACTCAGGTTGTGTGTGTGTGTGTGTGTGTGTCTTCGTTTATATATGGGATCAGATTTCCTACATTTTTCAACCGATTTCAACAAAACATCACTTTTTTTTTTGGCAGGTAGTGTTTCTTATTGTCTTGCACACTTTTTTCTTTATTTTTACATTCAGAATGCTTTAAAAATTCCATTTACAAGACAATTGTTTATAATAAAATTCTATTCAATTGGTAGACTCATAACGATTGAAAACAATGTTTTTGTTTGAGTTTGGGTTTGACCAATTCGTTAAAAAAAAAAAAACTAATTAAGACATGCGTGTCCGTCAACCTTAAACAAAAAGCTTTTCTAATTAGATAATGTCATACTTTTGAAATTTTTTTTATGATTCAGAGCAGATTTTTGAGAAATGAGTAGTAATTTGAAAAAGAAAAAAAAATGATTTACAATTTATGTACCTCCATGAATTCGGCAACATAAGATTAAAATGAATTTTTAAAAATGAAAAATCTTTCCTGAACCTTTCCCTTTACATGAAAGGTAAAAGATTAAATTTACTATATCCAGTAAGCAAAATACTTTGGTGTATTTCAGACAGAAATTACAATAATTGGAATGGAGTTGCATTTTTTCTTTCAGTAAAATCGATCATGTCAGACATTTTTTAGACATTTATAAACATAACTTAATTTTCCATTTAAAAATCTTGCAAAAATAAAATATATATTATTACTGAAACAGTATTTGAGGAAAATTAGTAAATTTAAAGTTATATTAATATTATTTGAAACAAATATTACTTATAGCATAAAATTATATACAATCATTTCCTAGCCACAGGTTTTGTTTTTCAGACATGTTAATCTATTGATTGGCAGTGGATTGACCACTGAACGGGATCATAATTTACTATGGTGTAGCACATGACAATTTTCATTAGGATTTTGTTTTTGTTTCTCGTAAGTGGGAGGAGGACAACCCTTAAAACATGTTACTTTTTATTAATAGATTTATCAGTTTGTACATACCTATTTCAGAAATTCTGCATCGATATACATCTATAAAAATAAAAATTCTTTTTAAAGTAGTTAGGGTTTTGGGGTTCAGCGTACCCAGATTAAAGGAGAATTTAATACGGGATACTCTGCCCACAAAATACAATGCAAATCTCAAGAAGAAACAACACGATAAGGAACGTTTATAAAAAAATAGAACATTGTATATTTATTATCTTGTGAATAGGGTAAAAAGGATTAATGCTTTAGTTCGTTTAAGCAAAAATGTGATTTTGATAAAAATGTCTGTGTTCGCAGTCTTTTAACAGAGTAGCAGAATAATGTCTGTTTCTTTTGTTTTTGTATAGTTGTAAAATGAAAAAGGGACGAGCAATTTAAGTTGAAAAAAAGAGTGTGAATGAGGAATAAAGATAAAAGGAAAATGTACTTATGAATTGTTTTGAAGTCAGTTGTAAATTTGTTGTTGTTGTTGTTGTTCCTTCCTACTCCACTTTTCGGGTTGAGTCAGTGATGAAATTTACTGTCAATCTTCTGTGATCTTTTGCGCTCGTCTCTGACTGACTGACTGGCGACTGACTTGAAAACTACGTATTTATTGTTGACTTTTTTTTCACACTGGCTCGTTATCTTTTTTTTTTTTTTTTGGTTTAGCAAATCGCCTCCTTTCATTGGTCAGAAAATTAATTTCACACCTTATTGTGAAATCTGTTTTTGGTCGTTTTGATCCGATTTTGCGGGTGTGCAAATCTACTTAGTGTTTTTTTAGTCATTTGCTGGAATATAGGATTTGTATCCTATAGGCCCTATCGGGTCTTCAGATTGTAATAAGCTTTAAAATATACTATTCGTAAATGTAGTTCTACTTAACAATATTCCCTCTCATCGAAAATGAACTTTAAAAGATTAAAAACTTTAATTAATTCAATTCTAAATTGTAAAGAATAGTAAAAAATGAAACAAATCTTGTAAAAATTCATTTTTCATTGAGAACATTTTTTCAACACTATTGTCTTTAATATATATTATTTATAAAAACAATAAAGCTTCTCTAATTAAATGACGTCTTAGTTTTATTACATTTTTATTTTTTGATTCAGAAAGATTTTTGGTAAGACGGGGTCCGATATTGCAAAATAAAATCAGTGCTGTAAATTCTTCAAAAAATTCCGCTTTTTACGAATACAGTCACTAAAAATTATCTTCATCAATTTCTGAAGCTTTCATAAAATTAAGTAAGGAGAAAAACATGTAAAAAAAAATTATCAGGAAAGCAGTGCCAAATGGACATGTATTTTTTTTTTAAATCCTTTTCTTTTGTGTTGAAAAGCGAACAAATTAAAGGAAAAAATAAATAAATAATACAATAAACCCCTTTTTCTCTGTTGAAAAGCAATAACAAAATGAAAAAGAACAAAATAAATAATAATACAATAAATTAAAATTAATAAATAATAAAATTAAAAATAAAATAAACAGTAATTCATATGGAAACTTTGTAATGAGCATGTTATTGTTAATTTACAAAAATTACAAAGTAAAAAAAAAAAAAAGCTAGAAAGGAAATCCTACCAAGAACAAATTTCAAATATATTTTGTCATTTTGAGTTGTCTTATTAATTAAATTTTGGAGTTTTTAATTACTGTGCACTTAAGTTGTGTCGAAAAGCAATGAGAAATGTTGTTATTTTATCTGTTTTGTTTTTAGTAAAGCTATCTTTAAAAAAACAAAACAAATAATAAAATAAAGCTTTTCCTTTAAATTAAAAATAAAGCAAATAATAATTAATGCACGAACTTTGAAAAGAGCATGATTGATAACTAACCCTAACCTCAAACGCAAACAGTTGGGGTTAGGGTTGAGCTTAGATATTTTTAGCAAACCTCCCCAAGGTTGGGTTAGGCCCTAGGGTTAGGGTCGGACTGAATTACCGGCCAACTATTGTCGATAACTCTTCGGTAGATTTTATCAAAATTTCTTTGTTATTTTTTAATTTAAACATACATTTTTACACCTAACAATTCGGCAATTTTTTATTACATATTGCGCGGGGCTTAAAAAGCAAATTTACCCAATTTGCTTTAAGTACAACCACCGTTGCAAGAAAAAAGTTTTTGATCAAAATTCTGAATGTTAAAACGGAATAAAAAAATAAAATAAAATAGTCAAAAAAATACTTTGATCCTTCGTCTTAATGACAACAAAGATTTTGACGATAAAACTATGTTTTCATTACGTTTTTTGCAGTATGCTTTCATCACGGTATGACGATTTTTTTAGCGATCTTGCGGAGGTAACGCTGTTTTCCCGGTAAATTATTGGAATAGGAATTAAAAGTAAAAATAAGAAGACTTTAAAATTTTAAATGACTGAAATAAAAAAAAAAAGAAGCAAGTTCAAATGGAAATTGAATAAAGAAGAAATATTTCGTATTGGGTTTTATTTTCGTTTCGGATTCTTTACATTCTGAATTGAAACTAAAAGAAAAAGAAATTCATTGAAGTATGACTCAAACACTAAAAAATACATGATTTAAAAAAAATATTTGAATAGGAATGACAAAAAAGAAAACTTACTTTAAAATGTCGAACGGATTTTTTGTATTTTGCTATCGTGTTAATAACAAATGATAACGAAAAGGAATGCGATAAAATTAAAAACAATATAGAATCTTTAATGAATGTGATATCGTTGAGGTAGGAGGAGGTAGTGTTGAAGGTGAGTGTTAGGAAGAGGTAATGTTTAAGGTGAGTGTTGGGAAGAGGTAATAGAGTGAATGTGAGGAGGAGGTAATATTAATGGTTGTAAATGGGTTTTGACTTTTGAGTTTTGACGATATTGCATTTAATGCAGAGTTAATTTCAAGCTCTGATTTATTCAGCGAGGCGTATATACATGAAAATGAATAATGATGTGTTTACGTTTGAGGCTGAAACTACTTTTATAAAACTAGAGAGTTCATAGACAAATATTCAATAATCTAAGGAAGATAATTTCAAGTTATACCACAATGGTAAGTGGTGTTAGAGGTAATGATTAGCATGAGTGTTAGGAAGAGGTAATGTTTAAGGTGAGTGTTAGTAAGAGGTAATGATAATATACAACAAAATAGACTGTCTCCACTGGGCTTGACCACCGGTGGTCTGAGCCAGGTGCAATTTGAACTCTGTTCTCTGAACATTATACCATCACACCTCTATAGTCCTTTGGTCAGAAAATGTAAATGGAACTCGAGCAGGTTCTTCCCACGAACCACTGCCTTGTAGAACCGACTCTCAAGAGATTACTTCCCCAGTCACTACAATCTTAAATTAAGATTCTTAAACTGTTCAAGTCTAGGGATAACTGTCTTCCACACATACCTATATAAACCGTGCCTTTTAATCTGTAACCCTCTACCTTGAGAGGCCCTCGGTCTTTGTACAGTGTGAATATTGTAAAAAAATAAAAAAAAAGAACAGAATTTTGAAAGTAAAATAACGCTGATTAATAATGAGAGATATTCAGTCACCACCCCCACGAGGGCATCATGTGGCACAAGGCTGGTTTAACATGGGATCTCTGAGCCTGTGGGCTCGGCCAAAAATATGCCCTTTTAAAACCCGTATAAACAGGTTCAGGGTTGGTTTACCTCCCGGAAAGAGAGACTGCCCTTCTGTGTAGCCTCATTCGGTTTCCTCCTTGCCCGAAGGCAGAGGGTTCAGCCGGTCGTTCGACTTCAAACTGAACTCAGACCGACCCACTGATTAATAATGAGTTGGCACATCTTTATAATAGGTATCTTTGCTAATTTGCCGAAAAAAGAGCACATCATGATGAAAAAAGTGACTCAAACTTAATGAAAATATAGTTTTATCGTTAAAACGCTCATATTATTTTTTCAGAGGAAAGACCAAAGTATTTTTTATTTCATAGTTTTTTTCATCTTTTCTAGCACATTCGAAATTTTGGTTAAAAATCTTGTATTTCTTGTGTCAATGGGGATTCAAAGATTAGTGCTTGGACTTTTTACCGTCTTTTTTTTTTTGCGTTAAAACACATTATTTTGGAAAGTTTTGCAAAAATCAAATAATTGTCAATTTTAATTAAACTTTCCGAATTTATCCACACACAAATGAAATTATTTTACACGTCTCTTTTAAGAAAGAAATGGTAAAAATATAAGTTTTTACATCAGTTGTACTTCATTTTTTACAAAATCGAGAAATTCAACATTCTACATTTTATTGATTATATTAATTAAAAGCAGAAGAATATAAATCATTGATTTTCTTGTAAAATTGAATCACACAATTACCGAAAATCAGTTCTGAATTGTAACATACAAAACCCAATAAAACTAACACATTATTTAATGGCTTTTATGAATAATATATGTTAAGGGCATTATTGTCTGAAGCCCAAATATTTTTCCAATTAAAAATTAAGTTTTAAAAGAATTTTTTTTTTTTTTTCAATTTTCAA
Source organism: Acanthosepion pharaonis (assembly GCA_903632075.3). Taxonomy (NCBI): domain Eukaryota; kingdom Metazoa; phylum Mollusca; class Cephalopoda; order Sepiida; family Sepiidae; genus Acanthosepion; species Acanthosepion pharaonis. The sequence continues at coordinate 1,374,027 of CAHIKZ030005432.1, read as the reverse complement.
TACAATATGTGACAAAGTTGTAAAATATTTTAAAATTAAGTTTCATTCCGTAAATTTTACGAAATGCTGAGAGTCATTCCTGGTCGAGTCAACAAGAGCCTGACTTTCACCGACACAGATTTCTTTTTCAAATTTAGTACATTTATAGAGCTTCATGATAGAAAATGAGTGGTGCCTATTTTACATCTCTACGTCAAAGTGTTCCTGAGATATGGCCTTTGCCAAAAAGATCAATTTTGGAAAATAGTCACAAAGTTTAAATATGAATATCTCAGTTTTTGTTTTCTTCCACAAAGCAACATTATATGCCATTTCAAATTATTTTGTTTAAAGGTTAAATAAGATTGTTTGACCTTGACATTTAATTTCTCAAAAATATTGTTTTTATTTTTTTTTAATCTGATATCAAATATGTCTGCTTTATTGCAAGATATGAACAAAATTTTGACTGTGTTCTGAGTTAGGAGGGTTTTACTGAGTTGGGCCAAATTTAATATGGTGGAATTGGCCACTACCTGCTAACATTTTCATGCTAATGGCTAACAAATTTTTGTTGACATGGTACACTAAATGCACAAAACAATCTAATTTTCAGTATAATTATATATATTTAATAAATTAAGTTTTGATTTGAAAAAGTGAACATTGAAATGATTATTTAAAAAAAGATTCACAATATTTATAAAGAGAATAACAAGCTAACCTGTTGTCAAATAAAATTAACAGCATTACCTGAGTTTTCTGAAATTACATCAACATTAGCTGATGACCTGTCACAGCCTTCTAGAATTTTTGAATTGCAACTTCTAAATGAGACACTGTCAACGTTTATTGAATCACCAAACAAGGGTCAAAAACTTGATAAACAAACAAACCAGTTATGAGAAATAAAAATTCTTCCTTGTCAAATAAGCACTTTTTGCTTTTTAAAAATAATTTACTCTTCATTACAAATTTATTTCTATAAAAATTGCCTGCTTACACAATATATAGTGTGTTTGTTGACCGTTGTATATAACATATCATTATATAGACGAGTTCCAAATTTTGAATTTATGTGGCAGGATGTTACCCTCCTTACTGGTCAAAAACCCACAAGTCTATCTCTTTGCAAAATTTGAAAATCAACTAACTGTTCACCTTATTTTGATGGTTCTTTACGAGCCATTGTGTTTTTAGAAATTTTAAAGAATAATATTTTATATATAATCAATTAAAATCTTGTGTAATTAAATAATGTCTTAGTTTTAGTACATTTTTAATTAACCATTCAGAGTAGATTTTCTGTAATTGAGCCGCCTGTTTGGCTAAAATAATTTTCTGATTTAAATTACCCGACGACTTGACCTTATAACTGATACGAAAGGAAAATATATCTAAAAGTTCACCCTTGAAAGAAGTGCATTTTTAAAAATCATTTAGAAATGTCTTCTTTGAAAGAAATTCAATGGCATTTCAGTTTTATTTGAAAGATAATAGCCTAAAGCAAATGCAAATTAAAAAGAAAAATTAATTTCCATAAATAAATACAGATCTTTTTTTAGAGATTTTTAAAACCATGCCCTCTTTTCTCATACTACATCAACTCATCTCATCGCCATTAGACGAAATGTGCAAACAACAAATTTAAAAATATCTTAAAAATCCAATATTTATCCTAGAGATATATTTTGATATAAATTAGTAAATTTATGGATTTTGCATAAGTAATGTTTACATTTGTAGTGGACCCTCTGGAGGGGGCGTGATATAATATGGTTGTTTGAGTCTGGACGATATGCATGCAACAATTTCCTACACCATGTGTGTTAGGCTGACAGGAAAGCTGGAAGCAGTGTAGCCATAAGTTTAGGGCTGTTGTAAGCAGGTCCATTAACTCCTACCAACCAGGTGAATGGTACAGCTGAAAGTAGTAAGGCCAGAAATGCCGAAAGATAAGGGTCTGTGGTAGCCAGAAATAATAAAGGGCCAGGTGAGGAATGCCAGAAATATGGGTCCGTGGTAGCCGGAAATAATAAAGGCCAGTAATGCCGGAAGATAATGGCCCACAGTAGCTGGAAATAATAAAGGCTATTAATGCCGGAAGTAAGAGTGGATAGGAAATCCCAACTAGGGGAAGTGGAAAAATCAGGCGTGGCTGACCACATATGGAGAGAGAAGGGAGATCATTGCCCTCTGTGGGATCAGGTTGAGATTATAAACAAAGAACACCATTGGAAAATTTGTAAACTTAAGGAATCAGCACATATGCTAGGCCACAAAAATCTCCTGAGCCGACCAAGCATAGAAATAAATACAGTATGGGAACCAGTAATAAGGAGTGTCAGAGAAAAGCAATAATAACAACAAAGTTGCAATATGAGCTCTGGTAAAAACATGTAATGATAACAGCAAAATGGCAATATGAGCACTGGTAAAAATGGTTGCTGAAGACATTAGATATATAATACTCAGAAATTCATACACAGATGTCCTCAAGTGGATAAAGGCATTGGTTAGATCCAGTGACAGGACCCAAAGAGTGTGAGTTCAATACCCGGTTAAGGCAGTGGAGAACTTTCAGAAGGAAAATTAACAGGAGATAACTAATAACTGACATCCATTAAACATGGCACGTAGAACTAGAACAGTCTACCCTAGTGAGTGAAATAAAGGGTTCAGTTCGACATTCCAACCACCTGAAGAAGGCCGGAGCATACAACGGCCAAAATGTTGTAATAAATATGGCGACAAAGATGAGGACAATAGTCCAAATAATGTAAATAATGTACATAATACTCTCAGAAAAAATAATAAAATAATCTCAGAAATATAGACAGATATTGACAAATTGTTTTTCTTGGAATTCCTCATCTAGAGATCTGAAGATTTGTGTTATAGACAGGCAGATCCTCATAAGAGACGTGTCCTTTTGAGAGGCCTTTTTAAGTGTACAATCATTGATGTGAAGTCCACAGAGGACCCTAGGAAGTTTCCTAAAGCCATCAGAGTTATTGCGCTAATCCGTAACATGGCAGGCACTTTAAAAGTATAGAACCACTTGGCAGGTGCCAAAGGTGCCTTCCTGAACATTTAAATGGCCCCAAATATTGTCGTCTAACTTTAGAAAATGATCTCGATTGTGTGCTGGGAGGGTCCCTGTTCAGTTCCATTTCCCTCTAAAAAGGGCACTTAAGTTAACATTCCCAACAGTCATCAGTGGTATTGTCTTAGATGGACAGATTAGGTTGGAGATGGGTACAGGAGGCTGAAGACAATCTGTTGAGGTCCTGTTTACAGAAAATAAGACTTATAACTATAGTAAATTTAAAGCAAGAAAGAATCTAAAATTCAATGAAACATTAGATTATAGGGAATATTTTTGTAATTTAAAATATTATATGAAAAAGGCACTCACATTATATTCCTGAAATTATTTTTTACAGATATATCCACCACAGATAAATTTGCACCTGTCATACAAGCTGTTGACATCTTAAATAAAAAGTTATCACCAATTTAAAAATGTTTTGTGACATTTTAAACTTAATGTAATAATTGTTTCAAATCAGATGAATTGAACTTTAAATCAGCTGATATTTCTCCAATAAAGTTTCAGGAAAATATTTTATTTTTAGAACATTTTTAATATTATTATATTGCAATGAATTATATTGAAATATATTGTGATGAAAGATGGCTAAAATTGGTGCTAAAATCAAAACTTTCAGCAATTTCAAAATGAAAACTCCTCCCAGACATTTTAAATTAGTTTTGATATACAGCAAAGTATTTTGCTTATTGGAAATATTAAATATAATCTAATAACTTGAAATTACAAATAAAAGCTTCAAGAAAGATTTTTCATTTTTAAAAATTCATTTTAAACCTTAGGTATTTCAAATCTGTGTAGCTAAGTATGAAGGGAAGATAGAAGTGGAGAGAGAGAAACAGATTAAACTGATAAAAACAGATACTACACTTTGATCTTAGTCAAAAAACTTAGAAGTATGGTGACCACAACAGATGCACCATTTTTAAGTGCACGGTATTGGATGGTGGAAGCCATATAAGGTAATCACCACAAATCCAGTTACCATAAATAAAATACCATCTGCTGAATTATTTTAAAATTATTACTTGAAAAAATGTTTGTGAGATGGATATTTGGCTCGAAAGAAGGGACAAATAGGAGTGTTTAACATCCTCTGCCAATTCATAATAAATAATGGGACATTCTGTTTTGATTCCATAGAAAAACAAAAGACATACTGCTCTAGAGGTAAAAGCTACAGAACTCCAATCTTTAATAACTCAAATTCTGCCAGAGGAATCTCTCTTGGGTCACCAGTATCGTGCTAATTGTTCAACTTTGCAGTACTTTGTTTTAATTTGTTTAGCACAATAGGAAAATTGAGGCAGGACTGATGCTTAAAAAATGGCAGGTGAGTGTCGGGGTGCAAAAGTTGATGCATCTGTTTGATTTATAGGGTCACAACAGCACATGAAGTTTTTTGTGAGCCATAACTTGAGTAAATTTTGCTTTCTTTTGGAAGATGAAGGGGATTGCAACTCTTCCACAGCTAGCACCTCAGGCTCTGTCAAAGAGATAGATAAATGTAGGTGCAGTTTGTGTTGAGTTACTCTTGGTGGACCGAGCTGGAAGGGATTCAGAGGTAGAAATAGCAGAAAATGTAGTCGCAATAATCTGCTGACCAGCAATGTGTCTTATCTTTTCCTTCAGTTGACTCCTTATAACATTTCCTCTTGTCGTTAACTCAGGAACAAACGTGATCTTATCCGAAGTGGGACCTATGTTCCAACACAACCTGAACATTATAAAACTGCCATGGTAATTCTAAGAAATTTTACCACAGATATGCATCTTTTGGAATGAAAAAAAATCAATATGTTCTAATGTCTGTAAAACAAAAGGATTTTACATAGGGAAAAGGAAAGGTAGGGAGACTCTCTCTTTCTTTCTTTCTCTCTCTCTCTCTCTGGTTAGAAACAATTCTACTGAAATTGACAAGTTGCCATAGAGATCAAAGAGGGAATAGGATGGGTGGAGAAGACATTTTTATTGCCCAGGAGATAGTCAAGCATAAAAAAAATTCACTTATTTTGAAAAGTAACATCTTTTTTTTCTAGACAAAATTTGTTTTTACACTATCTTGGTTTTCTGTCCATTAGATTGTTTACAACGAGGGTTGGCAAATTTCATTGCGATCAGGTATATCAAAATAACAAATAAAGAATGAACCAAGAAAGTGTCTCATAAAGCGACATTGAAGTCTATTTCATGCAAACCATGCCAGGAAGGAAAGAAAAAGGGAAAGAAAGAAACTAGTAAAGAGGAGTGTGTATACGCATATGGTTATCCTTATTTGACTTCAATGAAAATGCAGATCCACAAATTTCACAAGAATATGGTTTCTCTCAGTTGTGTGTGTACGCATATGATTAACCATGTGTGACTTCAGTGAAAATGTGGATCCACAAATATCACAAGAATATGGTTTCTCTCCAGTGTGTATACATATATTTTGACTAAATATGCTTTCAATGAAAATGCAGATCCACAAACTTCACAAGAATAAGGTTTCTCTCCAGTATGTGTAAAGTTTTATATGATTGACCATACTTTGCTTCTGTGAAAATACAGATCCACAAAATTCACAAGAATAAGGTTTCTCTCCAGTGTGTGTACGCATATGCTTGACCATATATGACTTTCTGGTAAATGCATATCCACAAACTTCACAAGAATATGGTTTCTCTCCAGTGTGTGTACGCATATGATTATCCATATTTGTTTTCCATGAAAATGTTGATCCACAAACTTCACATGAATATGGTTTCTCTCCAGTGTGTGTACGCATATGGTTATCCCTATTTGACTTCAATGAAAATGTAGATCCACAAACTTCACAAGAATATGGTTTCTGTCCAGTGTGTATGCACATATGTTTGACCAAATATGCTTTCCATGTAAATGCAGATCCACAAACTTCACAAGAATAAGGTTTCTCTCCAGTATGTGCACGCATATGCTTGACCATACTTTGCTTTCGTGAAAATGCAGATCCACAAACTTCACATGAATATGGTTTCTCTCCAGTGTGTGTACGCATATGATTATCCATATTTGTCTTCCATGAAAATGCAGATCCACAAACTTCACAAGAATATGGTTTCTCTCCAGTGTGTTTACGCATGTTTGACAATTGCTGATATGCATGAATATGTAGATACACAGACTTCTCAAGAATATGGTTTCTTTGTAATTTGTTTTTACATCTGGCCCATTATGTCCAACTTCACAACAGATTAACAGCTTTTATATGAATATGTCCTGTCCTGTCTTGCTTATTTTTACGTAAGAGGAAATGTGTTTTTGTAGAATGATAAACCACATATTTCAAAGTACAACTATTCTTGCCAGGTAAAGTTCATTATTATGCTTTTGACTACATCACATCATAACATTCACATGAACCATGAAGCATATATTTCTGTTTTCATGATAAGTGAAACATCCTTTCCTTCATATAATTCTCAATAATAACCACTGTGCTTTTTGTACAGCCAAAACATCTGTGAAGAAAAAAATGCATAAAAATATTAATAGGGACAGAAAATATATGAAAGCAGTCTATATTATGAGAAATACATGTAATTATTATTTCAATAATGTATCAGCAGCCACCATCAGTGAAAATCAAACATTTTACAGTAAAAATAGATTGCTTCACCATCACATCTTATGAAATATAGATGATTAATTTCAGAAGATTGTCAATACAGAAATAACTAAAATATGGATTTCAAAATTATCTGTTGATTTTTTAACTTTTTTAGACATTGTCTTGGACTAATGTCACTAGCAATATGATCGATTCCATAGCCAGCTCTACATGGTGTGAGATTATCTGCTGCAGGAATCTCTGCCTAAGAAAAGAAAACATTTTCATCAGTGCCAAGGAAAAGAAATCTTTTGTTAATATCACCTACAGTTTGTTAAAATAATAGTTAACAATTGAAAGAAAAAACTCTGGAATAGTGAAATAATTTCCACAATTAATGTAGTATTTTCCACTTGATTGAATTGTGTATTATGTGAAAGAATTGTTCTTTTTTGTTAATAGGAAAAAACATTTTCAAATTGATAAAAATATTGAAAGTAACACAGGAATGAAAAGAAATATAACCTGAAGAGAGAAAAAAACATAAATGAAGTTTATGTTATTGAGATTTCAACCCCTATGAATGATGACTGCTGAAATTGTTGGTGAGTTGGTACAGAAATAAATAAACTTTATTTCTATAGATATAATAGATATTATCTTTCTATATTTCTGAGATGAGATATTTTGCCTATTTACACTATTTATACCTTTCAGACTGTTGTCCTCATTTTTATAGCCATATTCAAATGCTTCAGACCTTGTATTTTGGGCATTCTTCAGATGATATACATTGGAATTTCAAACCAAAGCTTTTATTTATTCCATCAAAACAAAACGAAATATACAGGAAACCTGGAAGACCTTATTAGAAATATAGTAAAGAAAGATAATGAGAACAAACAAAAACAGTCGTAGATGCAAAAAAAGAAGAAGGACCACTTCCCACCTAAGACTTATTCTGCTTAGGACAATTGTTAAATGCCAATATGTGTACCACCATCTGTGGATAGAATTGAGTCATTAATTGAAAGTCACTGATGTCAGAAAATCTGTCCACTTTGTAATCAAATAATTCAATCCCAACCAACCAACAACCAGCCTGGATTAGAAAGTTTTTTCAATCCCAACCAACCAGTAAGGGATAAACTGAGCCTGGATGTGGGAGAAATGGACCACTATACCAATAAACCCAATGGAGATGCTGATTTTCTGTAAACAAACAACACACTTTGGAATGGGATAAGACATATAGACAGGATGAAGGCTTAGCAAAAGGCTTGCATTATCACCAGCAATAGCAAACATAAACATGGAATACTTTTGGAGAAATGGAATTAGAATCCATATCACTAAAGCTTATGACTGAGATATGTATATGACACCTTCATACTTTGGCTGCACCAGGAAGTGGTCCAGCTATTACTGGGCCAATGTAAACTCAATAAGAACATCAATACAGTTCTGATGTTCTCTCATGTGGAAACCTGTTGAGATGTAAACATGCAATGATTAACAAATTGCAAACAAATTTCTCCATAAAAGGAGAACAACTATTACAACATGAGACTTTTTAATAATAATGTCATGTATAGACTCCCATACATGGAAAAATGGGAATGTGTGTAGGTAATAAAAAAAAATTATTTTAAAAAACTTTGAGCAAAACAAAATCTAAAAATTTTCAATTTTTTGTTTATTATATGTAGCTTCCACTTAATCATAATATTTTTAAAAGAAAGGAAGTAATGCAAATCAAATTTAAAAATTTTTTCTCCATCATTATAAATTATTTTAATTAAAATTTTAAAAAATGGAAAAAATTCTTGTCAAAATTTTGATTATGTATAAAAAAATTTTTTCTTCAGTAAACAGTGTCCTTAATAAATCTTAATTATAAAAATTTCAATTAATTAAAAATGGCTATTCTTGTAAAATAATGTCATAGTTTTATTATATGTGTTAGTGCACAATTCAGAGCAGATTTTCAGTAAAACAGCAGTAGTTTGTAAAAAAAAAAAAAAAAAAAAAAAAAACTTTGGGTGATGTAAAAAAATTCTCCAAGAGTCCTAATTTTAACTAAAAAAACTAAAAAAAAAAAATTGGAGAAAATTTAATTTCTCAAAATTTCATGAATTTAAGTAAGTGTGGCTTATCAAAATCAGACAATTATTTGATTTTTAAAAAAATTTCTAAATCAATGTGTTTTTCAAATGAAAAGGATGCTAAAAATGAGGTACCTTCAAAAATTCGGTATACCTAAACATTAAATATGTTTTTCATAAATGAAAAATCCTTTTTTCAACGTTTCCTCCCAGCTTCAATTGAAAGCTAAAGGATTAAATTTTATAATTCCTGAAAACAAAATACTGCGGTGTTTTTCAAATAAAAATTATAAGGATTTTTAGTCGCTTCTTCAGAAATTTCAATTGAAATGGTCATTTTAATTTTTTGAGAGAAATATAAACAAAACTTAATTCTCAGTTTCAAAAATCCCAAAAAATAAAATATAAATTTCTGAAACGTTACTTTCGTAAAATTAGAAAATTTAAAGTTGAATTAATGTTCTGAAACAAATATTTATTTACTTATATAGCAAAAAAGTTTGTAGATAAGCATTTCTTGACCACGGGGTTTTGTTATTCTCACGTCTCCATTGATAAATTTTTAATTGATAACCGAGATATTATAATTTTAATTATAATATCTCAGTTATTAAATTAATAATTAAGTTTTTATCTCACTCTCGGTTAAAAATTTTTAACTGAGATAATATAAAATTTAATGATAGAGGTAACTCTATAATTTGAAATTTTGCGGTATTTAATTAATTTATCATATTATTAATCATACTTTTTGATGGCTATGAATTGTTAAAGTTATTTTATTTAACTCCCAAAAAAAAAAAAACTTTAAAAAAAAAAAAAAACAAATTAAATTATTTTTTTAATTAAAAAAAAAAAAAAAAATAAATAAATAAAACAAAATATTTGATGCATGGCACACAAATACGATTTGTATAAGCAAAATTAAAAATATTTAGTGAAAATTGTAAAAAAAAAAAAAATTTTTATGATTTTATTTTTTGAAACGGATGAAAATTCATTCAAAAAATTTTTTTTTCCTCTTTTTTTAAAAAGATTTTTTTTAAAAAAAATGAAATTTTCATAATATCACTTAGGATACAAACACAAATTAAAAAAAAAAAAAAAAAATTTTAGAAACTCTAAAAAAATTATGGTTTAAAAAATTTTTGGAAGGATAGGATGATTTGAAAATACGTTTTAAAAAATAATTTTTAATTTAGGATAGTCTTAAAAAAAAAAAAATTAAAAAAAAAAAATTTGGATTTTTGAATTTTAGACATTTTTGAAAAATTTTTTTAATTCAAAGTAAAATAAATGGATGATTTTGTAAAAATTTTTTTTTGACAATTTTTTTCAGATTTAAATTTTAAAATTAAAAAATTTAAAAGCCTATATAATTAGATGATGTTTGAAGAATTTTTTTTACGATTTGAATCTTAATTTAAAAAATGAAAAAAAAATAAAAAAAGATGATGCTTTTTGTAAAAATTCATTTTCATCAAAAAACAATTTTTTAACGAAATCTTAGAAAAGCAAATGAAATTAGATAATTAAATAGTTTAACAGTTTTTTTTTTTTTTTTCGACTTTCTAAAAAAAAAATTTCAAAAATAATGGTGACATTTTTGAAAAAAAAAAAAAAAAAAATATTAAAAATCGAAATGTGTTGATTTTTTAATTTTTAAAATTAGTGACTTTTTGAAATTCTAAAAATTTTAATTAATTAAGGATTACAGGGACAAAAAAAAAAAAAAAATTTTTTCAAAACATTTTCGAAAAATAAAAAAAATTCAAAAATAATTAAAAATTCATTTTTTTTCCTTTAAATCCTTTCAAAATTTTTTGAAAATAAAGAATTGTTTGAATTTTTTTTTCCGAATTAATGTTCAGATTTGTTATTTCTGAAATGGCGAATGACGAAAACTCATGTCCAGTCGTAAATTCAAGCAAATATATTAATGACCATTACACCGCCTCGAAAAATGCCCTAATTCAGAACGTTCCATCATTAAAAAAGTAACATGAAAGTTTTTAACTGGAAAAAATTTAAAAAAAAACAATTAAAACGTAATTTTTTTTTTTTAAAAAAATAACAGCATAAAACAACCTTAGTTTTTTTAAAAAAATTTTCTATAAACTGTGTTTTTACCCTTTTTATTATCATGCTAAATGTTTTTTTTAAATGATTATTGGCGGTACCGTCTAAAAATTATTTGATTTTTGCAAGAATTTCCAAATAAATGTGCTTTCAACTGAAAAAAAAAAAAAAAAAAACTAACGCTAAATATTACGCAACCGCTGACCTAAAAAAAAAAAAATCAACCAAAATTTCATACGTGCTAGAGAAGAAAAAAAAATTTTAAAATAATCAAAAAAATACTTCGGTCTTTCCTCTTATTAAAAACAAACTTTTACACGATAAAACTTTTTTTTTTTTTTTTTTTTTTTTTCTGTCAAAGTTTGGGCCTTTCACCCTTTTTTCATCATGCTATGCAGTTTTTTTTGAAAAAAAAAAAAAAAAAAAATGTTTACATATTTTAATTTTTTTGTCTGTCAAAGTCGAAAATGTGAATCTGAAAAATTAATGATACCCTACCTAAAAAATCAACAAATTATTTGGTCAATAGGTCAGCATCAATTTGGTCCAAATATTTTAATGACATCAGATTAAAAATATATTTTTATGACATTTAAAAAAAATAATCCAGCAGTGAAATACTAAACATGGAAGTTTTTAACTGAAAAAAACAAAAAATGCAATCTGAAACGATTGCATTTCTGAAATGATTGAAAATTTTTATTTGCATTTTTTTGTCTTACTAAACAGAACCCCAATCCCCGAATAGAGAGAAAATCAATTAAGTAATAAATTCTTTTTTCATTCAAAATTATCATTATTTCCTTCACTTACCTTTCAGATGAGAAAATTCAATGAGAAAAACAAAAAAAAATCGTCTGATTTGTTTGTGTTTTCAAATGATTTCCTTTTTCTAGATTTCTCCTCCTTCAATCGACGACCCAAGTTTTGTATTGTTTGATCAGTTGATATAATAATGTTGAAGTTGTAATGAATGTGACAAAAAATGAATTAAGAAATGGAAAAACACGAAATTAAATTGGTTTTTTGAGACAATATTTCGCTTGACGGAAATTTAAAAGAAAATTGAAAATTAATATATTTTTTTTTAAGTGCAGTAACTTTATTTAAAATCCCAAAATGAACTTTTTTTTTTCAATTTACAAGTTTTTACGGTAGTAAAATAATGCGGTGTTTTATTTTTTTGTTTAGTTGAAGTTTTTTATAGCAAAATTTACTATAACATTTACTTTAGTTTTTAAAAGTGAAATTAATTTTATCGGATTTTAATTCTTAGTCTCTACTACTTTGCTAATAATAACTTCAACTACGTAAAAAATAATTTAAAAAGACATTGCATTTTTTTTTTCATTGTTAAAAGAAAAATGAACGGTGTTTCTGTGAAGGTGGCATTTTTAATTTGACTCCTCACTTGTTAGAATTGAAATAAATATTAAAAAAATTGATAAATTATGAATTAAATGTTTTCATTTTAACTGAGGAAATTATAAATAATTGCTTGAAAAATTTGACGAGAAGATTTATTTAAATTTCAAAATGTTTAATAACTTTCACTAACACTAAAATAGAAGCTAAAAACAACAAAAATATTTGAAGTTTAAAATGTCAAACCCTAACTTTCAAACTGAGTGCAATACCATGGTTTCATAATTGACTTGACCTATTGAACAAGGACATAGCAGCCAACTTCTGCTGTGGGATTATCTATTGCAGGCATATCTTCCCAATAAAGACAGACTATCATTTTCATCAGTACCAAGGAGAAGATAATACCCCCCACTTCTTGGGCTTATAGGATACAAATCCTATATTCCAACAAATGACTAAAAAAACACAAAGTAGATTTGCACACCTGCAAAATCGGATCAAAACGACCAAAAACAGATTTCACAATAAGGTGTGAAATTAATTTTCTGACCAATGAAAGGAGGCGATTTGCTAAACCAAAAAAAAAAAAGATAACGAGCCAGTGTGAAAAAAAAGTCAACAATAAATACAAAGTTTTCAAGTCAGTCGCCAGTCAGTCAGTCAGTCAGTCAGAGAAGGGCGCAAAAGATCACAGAAGATTGACAGTAAATTTCATCACTGACTCAACTCGACACAAAGAGCCGAAAGTGGAGTAGGAAAGAACAACAACAACAAATTTACAACGGACTTCAAAACAATTCATAAGTACATTTTTCTTTTATCTTTATTCCTCATTCGCACTCTCTTTTTCAACTTAAATTGCTCGCCCCTTTTTCCTTTGCAACTATACAAATATATATTACTCTGCTACTCTGTTAAAAGACAGCGAACACAGACATTTTTATCAAAAATCACATTTTTGCTTAAACGAACTAAAACAGTAATCTTTTTTACCCTATTCACAAGATAATAAATATACAATGTTCTATTTTCTATAAACGTTCCTTATCGTGTTGTTTCTTCTTGAAATTTGCGTTGTATTTTGTGGGCAGGGTATCCCGTATTAAATTCTCCTTTAATCCGGGTACGCTGAACCCCACAGGCTTCTCCGCAACAACACAAATATGAAAGCTGATAGTTTATCTGCCCAATAAAACAAATCATCATTTTCATCAGTGATGAAGAGAAGATCTGTCTATATTTCTGAGATGTGGTTTTGTAGCTACGTACACTAGTTACATTGTTCAAACTGTACCTTAGTATCATATTCATGACATTTTGACCGTTGTATGCTCTGGCCTTCTTCAATTGATATGAGTTGCAATTTCAAACCAAACCCATTATTTAGACCAGGTTGGGTAAATTGTTCTAATTCCGCGTGCCATGCCTTTTAGTTACTTTTTGGATATCTCAGCATCAGTTAATTCCCTTTAATAACTCAACTCTCCAAGTATTTTGTTCACACTGTTGTGGCCAGGTATTGAACACGTTCGGTTAAGTTACTTTTTTGGATTACTCACCCAGCACTTTCATCCACAGAATTAATTGATACCGAGATATCCAGAAAAGACATGGCATATGGAACGTTAAAAAAAAACAAAAAAAAAAAACAAAAAAAAACAAAAGGAGTAAACATGATGAAAAAATGACCCAAAAGTCAAAATTTATCATTAAGACAAAAGAACAAAGGATTTTTTTTAACTATTAGTATTAAAATTATATTTCTTGTTTAAAATTTTGTATTTTTTTTTGCATTAAAAAGTGACCAAAAATGAGTATAGAAAATCTGAGTATCTTTTTGCAGTAAAGTCTTTTTGGTGAAGAATTAAATTTTACGTCTCTGTTCAGTCTTGACACATTTTAATTTTTATACCTTTTATCAATTTTTAAATGTTTAAAAATTCTGTATTAATTTACTTGTTGGTTGATGGTTTTGTTTTATGGCATATCAACTTCAATGGGTCATTTAATGCCAACAAAATTTTGAAATAGATTCATAGTGATAGTTTGGTAAAAAAAAAAGGTGTGTATGTATACATATATATTTGAACCATTTTTCAATTACTCATATTTTTGAGTACAATCCAACTTCTTTTAGGAAATTTACAATCATGGATGGTTTTATTTTCGTAAAAAGTTTTGTTTTTTAATTACTCGCTTGGTAATACAGTGTAACCCGGATATAAGAGAAACCCGGATATAAGAGAGATTTTCTCTGGTCCCAAATTAGAGCCTGTGTTAATGTATATAAAATAGACGAAACCCGGATATAAGAGAAACCCGGATATAAGAGACTTCTTCTCCGGTCCCGACAACTCTCTTACATCCGGGTTACACTGTATTTTGTTCATACTATTTTGTATTCTGAGTTCCATTCTCCATTTTTTTTTTTGTTTCTATTACTGGTATTTTTTTAAAGTATTGCTGATAATAATTTTTCCTTCAAAAATTATTGCTGGTAATAATTTTTTTTATTAAAAATTATTTCTGGTGTTAAAACCTATTTTTACACAAATTTGGGTGTTAACTATTTGTCCATAGCTGGGACCCTAACAGGTGCTACCACCCCAGGTCAGGGAGGACCTGAGAACACCAGCAAATAAAAGGTGGTTCCACACTCCACAAACCTCCTGATCAGAGAGGCCTTGCTGTTGGATCTAGTTTATCGTCTTACCCAGGACACAGATGTAGTTTATCGTCATACCCAGGACAGAATTTACTTGTTATGAAGTAAAAAATGTATTTACTAATCATAATCCAAAAAGCTTGTAGAATTTAGCAAGCACAGTATTTTAAAAAGAATTTTGAATTGATTTTTCTGTATAAATATGCAGATTTTTGTAAACATGGGCACCCATACATGACATTATCTGAAAATAAGAGCAATTTATTGGGAATTTTCTAACATTTCATCGGCAAGTGTCTTCAGAAGTAAGACTATAAAGCCAATGTATTTAAAACTTACTAAGTCTGCAAGGATTGTTTACCTCAAATCTCAACAGAATTACGACAACCAATATATATATATTGATTTTCCAAGCATAGCTTAGATGTGGCAAAAGGTCAAAAGTAGGGTGAGGATCAAACTCACAACTCAGTCATAATTGAACGTAGCAAGGCAAGCTTTCTAATCATTACACCACATTGAGGTCCCCAATATATTGATTTTCCAAGCATAGCTTAGATGTGGCACAATGCTGAAAGTAGGGGGCACCCAGTGAGAATCAAACTCACTACACAGTCGTAATCGTTCTAGTAATAAGCTTGGTAAACATTTGTTATGGTCCGGTTCCTTGTACCACGGATAGTCCAAGGTAGAACCAATATGGAATAACACAGATATATTACAAACAGGAATAGATACAGAGAAGTAGAAAGTGTTAGTACGAACAATCAGGTTTTGCAGTAGTTGTCTGAACGCGACTCTGTTTCGGACTGCCTCTGACTCGACTGACTGACTCGCTCGCTCTGACTGACTGGCGGACCTCACTCCAGACTTCAGACGGAACGGTATTTAGTCACCTCCGCCACGAGGACATCATGTGGCACAAGGCCAGTTTAACGTGGGATCTCCGAGCCCGTGGGCTCAGCCAAAAATATGCCCTTTTAACCCGTATAAATGGGTTCAGGGTCGGTTTACCTCCCCGAAAGAGACTCTGCCCTTCGGCGTAGCCTCGTTCTGGTTCCTCCTCGCCCGAAGGCAAAGAGGTCAACTGATCAGCCGGTCGCCCGACTTCAGACTGAACTCTCTGCTTCCTCTTCAGACGCAGTATTTATTACGTATGGAATAGTCCATTATGTTATTATGGGTAAGGTCCCATAACACCATTACACCACCTCAAGGTGCACATGACCAATATATATATATGTATTTTATATCTAACACCCCACTCCTGGGTAATACATTTTTGTATTACTCCGTGATTATGGAGGGTTTGTTTGGGCAAACAGACCACTACTTGACATATTTCAAGTTGAGTCTGCTCTGACAACTTGTCTATCTGGGACAGTTGGTGAGTGGTTTATGGGATGTTCCATTCTGTTATTTGGGCAGGCCTATTCTCTGGGTTCTGATTGGCTGTTGACTTTGATGTGGATACTGTGATCAATAAATATCCATCATTAAGCTATGAATGCTTGAGTACAGAGTCTGTACTGAGTTACAGTCCATTTTCTTTTTGTCTGCTAATTGGACACTAGTTGGGAACTTCCTTGCAAGGGTGAATATCACATTTTGATATTACAGTTTATATTAGATATATGCACTTGTCAATGGGAAATTAAAATCATCATTTTTCTTTTTGATAAACAGGAAATCCTTTAGTTACTGAAAATCTGCTCTGAATCGTAAAATAAAGAAATGCAATAAATTATTTAATTAGAAAAGCTTTTAGTTGCTTTCGTGAATACAAAATACTATGTGATAAGAGTCCAGGTCTGGTTTTAAATGAGAGTATTTCCTCTAGGCAAGTGAAGTTAAAAGTGCCAAAAGAGAAATCAGTTTAAATAGTATTTTATGGCCCAATCCACCCTATGCAGAAGGGTGATACAAGTCTATGCTCTTGCTGCTGCCACTGCTGATAGGAACAGTCCATTAAGTTGGGAGGGGGAGATAAGTGTTTATACCAATTACAATAAATAGTTAATCTAATTAGTTTTTTTTATTTAAAAGTAAACATTATTCTGTCATCTCTCCATTAATCAGACAATTTATCATGTAGTAAGGTGAGGCACCTCTTTTATTTAGCAATTTGATCATTAGACTTTACCCATGTTATTGAACAGGTTTCTCCCTTACCTAACATTTCCTTGATACTGTAGACTCTTCCACAACACAACCAGCCTTACCTCTTTGTAGGAAATGCACTCTTCCTATCTAGTAAGCCAAATTCTACCTTCAGACAATATAACAAGTATTCATTGGTCAATCACCTCCAATCTAGCTTGCTGATTGGTCAGTTCCGACCAATCAAACCGCCTGCACGCGACTAAGCTGTTTTCCCGCTCATATGCTGCGAGCCACCCGGTGATTATATAAAGAGAAAACGTGTGAACCTTCCGAGGAGCAGTAATTACCAAGTTTCAAGATGTAACATTCACCGACTCCCGTCTTAGTCATTGCTGACCAGACGATAAAGACAATTACCAACTTCATACAGTCAGTCTCACGAATTCGCAGAGTACTTTCTAATATACTCCACGCCACTACGAACCACAATTTTGCCGCGCACGAAGACACACCGCTGACTCATATTCGAATAATCATCAATCAACTCTGTGAACATATTTCTCAACTTTGCTTATGTACAGCGAATTAAATTCACTACTTAAATAAGTAAACATCAACGAACGTACAATATTACAAAAACATCAACAACGTTTAAAGGTAGATCACTCTAGAAAACTCTTTTCAAAAGCCACTTATAACATTATCGACACAAACAAAAAGACTGCAAATCAACGAACAATATCAAAAAACGAGACATATGCAATTTAGAAATCGATGCAACAATTTATACAATTTAACAATATACAGATTGGATAATCAGTGTGTCGTGTGGACGAAATGTGTATGTAATTGTTAGATTTCTGAATGTCTCTTTGGTAATTACTGCTCCTCGGAAGGTTCACACGTTTTCTCTTTATATAATCACCGGGTGGCTCGCAGCATATGAGCGGGAAAACAGCTTAGTCGCGTGCAGGCGGTTTGATTGGTCGGAACTGACCAATCAGCAAGCTAGATTGGAGGTGATTGACCAATGAATACTTGTTATATTGTCTGAAGGTAGAATTTGGCTTACTAGATAGGAAGAGTGCATTTCCTACAAAGAGGTAAGGCTGGTTGTGTTGTAGAAGAGTCTACACTTTCATTAGTTTTGTAGCAGTTTAAGTTCTTTTGGCTGGGATTGACTTTTTTTTTTGGTAAATATTTTTACTGAAGTAATTCAAAAAAAAAGTGCCATATGGTTGAGCTGCCCCAAAATGCAAAATTATAAAAATAAGCCGAAAGTGAATGTATTTTTTTTTTCAAAACATAAGGATTTATCAATGGATATATGTTATCAAAAGGAGAAATTTTATACCAAACAAAAATAGTAAAAGGAATAATTTCTTATTTGCAAAAAAAGCATTACAACTTAATGATTAAATGAATTTCATGAAATTATAATTCACGATACCTTGGAACAAATTCATGAGGTGGACTCTGTCATTAAAATATTTATTGAATTCTGTAAATGAAAAGCTTGTTATTATTTAATAAAATTTTCAATACAAATACTTAAAGGAAATTTTTATAATAATTTCTATATCTAACATAAAAAACAAATGTTTTAATTTTTTTATTTGTAAAAAACATTTCCAGAAAAAAGTTCACAAATATGCCTGTGTAAACTTCCAAGTTTACATATGATTTTGCCTATGTGTTTTGTATTTCTAAATGGTTTTCAATTTTGCTACTTAATTTTAGAACACCTAAAAAGCAAGTCATTACTTATTCAATTTAATGAAATTTTCAATAAAAATATGGATAATATTTTCTTAAATAAAATTTCCCCCTCCCCAATGTATCTGAAACTTTACCCTCATGTTATTATTGTTTTCTTTATTAACTTAGATTCTGACAAACATTTTGAAATAGGGTGTAATTGCCTTTTTAATTCATTTTTTTTAGGTATGGGAATTGCATTTTGAACACAAGGACATAAGGCGAGAGATATAAGCATTCTATACAAAAACTGGTACCACAATTATCAGAGTTAGACTCCATCCACTGTTAAAAGATTTATTGAATTCTGAAAGTGAAAAAATTATCATTTTTAAAAACTTGAAGGAAATTTTTCATAATAATTTCTATATATTTCTAATAATTTTCATAATTTCTAATAAAAATTTACAAATATTTGAATTTTTTTTTTATTTGTCAAAAATATTTCCATATAAAAAAGTCCACAAATATGCATGTGCAAACTTAAAATTTGGTTAAGTTTACATAAGATTGTGCCTATGTGTTGAATCTATCTACTATCTATATTTCTCATGTTGTCTGTCTGTGTGTCTGTCGTGGTCGTTGTTACTTCGCCCAGGCCGCATTTGTCACCCGATTTCTATGCGGTTTTCACCACAAGTTGGCAAATGGCTGTCTTAAGGACATGACGCAGCCCGATTTTTGAGTTCGGATTCAGGTTCCAAAAAAAATCGATAATCGAAAAAAATCTGCTTACAGAAGGAATAATTGCATTTCAACCAAATTTGACACCCTCTTAGAGTCTACCTTTAGAAGTGTTGTCCAGAAGTTTCATGACCACGGACCCCTAAACAGCGCGGAAAATCGATAAAACCCAAAAGCCGATACGCCCAGATTGCACCTGAACCGCATGTCGGTTTTTGGCCAAAACCGATCGGATTTATGAGGAGGCCATTGGGAGTCACCATGTGAAGTTTCAACTCTGAGCGCCCCCCAAACAGAGTGCAAATGGACAATCGGTCAACCCGTAAAAATGTTTTTTCGATTGGGTATTTCCTAAATGCAGATTAATTTAAGGTCACGCTATGCGCGGGAAGAAACAGGTTAGTGCGTGCAGTGCTGTATGAGTCGTACGATTTTTTAATCAAGCACGGGCAACGCCGGGCCATGCTTCTAGTATTTCTATATAATTGGTTTTGAATTTTGTTACTGAATTTGAGAAAACCTAAAAAGCAAAACTCATTCAGACAGTCAGTTATGTACCATGTGTGATACTCGCTTAGGCAATCATGTATCTTTCGATACATGACTGACGAGGCAGATTTTTTCCCCGCAGTAGGTTGCCATTTCTTTCTGCAGTAAACCAGCTGTCATCCAAGGCTATAGAACACAGTCTGTCCTATTTACCCATAGCTGGGTGGGCGGAGAAGAGGATTCATACCTTTCCCAAGCGTATTAGCACGTAAGAGAATGTAATGGATTTGACTGGAATTTGAACTTGGCTCTTGAATTCCTCAATTTGAGCTGCTTATCCATTACTCCACCATATGTACTCATTAGTTTATCAATTTAATGAAATTTTCCGTAAAAATATGGACAGCATTTTTTAAATTAAATTTTGCTTCAATACATCTGGAACTTTCCCTCATTTTAGTGATATTTTCTTGACTATCTTAGATTTTGACAAGCATTTTAAAATAAACTGTAATTATACTTTTAAATTAATTCCTGGAAATAATAGAAAGCTAACAAATGACAGCTTTGCCTCATACTTACTCATGCAATTCTAGAACTGACCAAGTATTGTACAGAAGACTTTAAAATAATGTATTACCTGGTAAATTTCAAACAGATTACTTTTAGTATAGACTAGCAGTAGAGCCCGGCGTTGCACAGGGATGTAACAGTAAGAGATAGATCAAGTATCGACCATCATAGACTGAAAAATAAAATTGACAAAGATTATTGTTTAAGGTTGACGGACACGCATGTCTTAATTAGTTTTTTTTTTTTTTTAACGAATTGGTCAAACGCGAACTCAAACAAAAACATTGTTTTCAATCGTTATGAGTCTCTACGGATTGAATAGAATTTTATTATAAACAATTGTCTTGTAAATGGAATTTTTAAAGCATTCTGAATGTAAAAATAAAGAAAAGAGTGTGCAAGACAATAAGAAACACTACCTGCCAAAAAAGTGAAGTTTTGTTGAAATCGGTTGAAAAATGTAGGAAATCCAATCCCATATATAATGAACACACACACACACACACACAACCTGGGTTTTATAATAAGTATAACTCGATATTTGTCCCCCCCCTTTCATTCTCGCGATGCCTCTTAATCGTGTTTTCAAATTGATTTTGTGCAAAAACAATTGTGTTTTTCCAATTTTTGGCGCTGTTAGAACCACCGCAAGGTAATTTTACGTAGTCTTGTGAAGTTTTGTTGAAATCGGTTGAAAAATGTAGATCCAATATATAAAGGTACAGACACACACACACAGCCTGGGTTTTATAATAAGTATGATTTAGAAAGTATGTGCAACTTGGTGGACCTCAATATTTCTATATGTCAAGTATCTGAGTCTGAAAAAAAAATCAGAATGATGTCAGTTTTAAAATATAGCCTGCCACTTAATAACCAAATTATTGATTTGATGAATTTACAAACTAACCAGGATGAAGTGGCAGGAGAGTAAAATTTAGATATTAATATATTTAACATAGATGTAATAGATGAGGATGTTAATGAATGCAGAGAAGTTGTTTCTGTTATATTATACATAGCAGGTTATTGCTGTTATGTAGTTTTTAAAAAAATAAATGCAACAGTTGCAAGAATTTAATATCTGGAAATGATAATGAAGACAAACCACCTGAAATAAACAGCTATTTTCTGGGGATTAATAGAGGTTCTCTGCTATATCCTAATTATACTACTACAAATGCTGTTCTCTATAATTCTATAGTTATTAGGAGAAGAGAAGTGATAATGAGGACAAAACACCTGAAATAAATGACTATTTTCTGGGGATTAATGGAGGTTCTCTGCTATATCCTAAAGATACTGCTACAAATGGTGTTCTCTAGAATTATATAGTTATTGGTAAACTAACAAAAAAATTTTCTTTTCTTGATTCAATAAATCAAAGGCAATTAGCCATACATATAACCATGAATATTTTGGCAGATAATGATCATCATTTTCTGGGGATTAATAAAGGTTCTCAGCTATAAAATTAATGAATATGGAGCTACAAATGTTGTTCTCTATAATTCTATAGTTTTAGGAAAATAATAAACTAGAAAATGTTAACAAAAATAGAACACTTCAAACCTTTTTCTGGGGATTAAAAGTGCTTCTCCTATATCTTAATCCGATACTTATAGATCAATGCTGTTCTGTATAATTAAAAGTTGTTAGCATGAAAAAATCAGAATGAATGTTTTTAAATAAACAACCAAAATTAATTTGAAGAATATTTTCTGTGGGATTAAGTGAAAAAATTTAACGGCTTATATCGTTAATAGATGTAACAGATATAAATGCAGTTTTTATCATTCTATAGGTGTCAGGAGAAGGAAAGTGATAATGTGGACAAAACACCTGAGATAAACAGCTATTTTCTGGGGATTAATAAAGGTTCTCTGCTATATCCTAATGATACTGCTACAAATGCTGTTCTCTATAATTCTATCGTTATTAGAAGTGAATTGATAATGAGGACAAAACACCTGAAATAAACAGCTATTTTCTGGGGATTAATAAAGGTTCTCTGATATATCTTAATGATACTGTTACAAATGCTGTTCTCTATAATTTGATAGCTGCTAGGAGAAAGAAAGTGCTAAAGAGGACAAAACAGCTGAAATAAACAAAAATTAGAAAGAATGCTTTTCCGGAGCACATCAGTTGTTTTTTTGATTAATTTTTATGCTTGAAAACTAACATTACTAAAAGCATGTTAAACAAAAACGTAAACTTCAAACCTTCAGCTAAATTTCCCATATACCTATGTAACCTTTTCACATGGAATTATTTAAAATTTGTATTTTGTTTTTTTAGACCAAAATGTCAATATTGTAACTTTACTATTACAGGATAATTAAAATAAAATATAACATGCAAATTAAAATAATGTGTTGATTTTTTTTTTTTTTAAAGAAAATAGTTTTCCAATAATTTTACACAGTGAAAATAGGGAGAAGTAATTTTACAGTCTTTAAATTCAATCCTTCACTTAATAACAGAAATTTTATTCTTCACTTGATAATTTAACATAATCATGATGTTTGGAAGAATGTTAAAACGTTTTTGAAACTTTATAATTAGAAAAATAAAAATTGAAACAATTAATGTAAAAAGTAATTATTTATTGAAAAAAAAAATTTTTTTCTTCAGCCTATCATGTCCTTAATATATATTTTTATAAAAAAAACAATTAAAAGATTATCTAATGAAATAATTAGATAGATATATTGTAGTTTTTATTTTATGATTTGGAGCAGATTTTAGGAAACTTGATAATAATTTGAGAAAACAATTCATGATTTACATCATCCAAGGAGTCCTGCTTTTAACTGACAAAAACATTTCATTGTTGATTTTCATTTTCAGAAAATATGAAGAAATTAAGTAAGTGGGTGTTAACAGATATAAAAAAGTTTGTTTTTTTTACCAATATTTTCTAAAAATAATAATTTAAAAAATAAATTTATTTGTGAATATGTCCTGGAAGTCTCATTAAAATCCAACAATTACTTTGATTTTTGCAAGAATTTCAAAATTAATGTGTATTTTAGCAGAATGAGTGATGTGAAAATATCTATTAGCAGCTCTGTTACACCACTCACCCACATTCACAAAACAATACAAAAAAAAAAAATGTGATTTAGTGGAGATACCAACATAGAAAAGCCCTTGCAGCATTTAAATCATCTGTTTTGTTTCAATTATTTATTTATTTTTTTACAAATGTCTTATAAAACTGAGATATTTATAATAAGAAAATGTTGTGGAGTAGTTTTCACAGTGGAGGCTTGTATTTCAATAAGTTGTCCTAAATTAGGTTTGATGTACAAAATGTTAGGAACTTGAAAATAAGAGTTAATGGTGCAGCAATCTAGTTGTGATGGTTGGTACTTCAATGTCCGATATCGTCTGAAATCAAAATTTGTCACTGAAAACCATGGCCATTGCTACTACTACTTATTATCTGTGGGAAGTCTAATTACAATAGAATAGGTATTATGGTATGACAGAAAATATTCTAATTGCCTTTATGAATCTATAAAATGGACTCTTTTTTTTCATTGCATTTTATATCAATATGAATTTTTTAAAAGAATTATTTCCATTTAAAAAAATTCATTTGTTTTCAAAAATTTATTTTTGACTTTTTAATTGAATTATTTTTGTGAGGTTTGGTATAAATTTCATGTATGTTCCACAACTGGATATTGTGTAATATTGTTTTTACTAAATTAACATTGCCAGGGGATTTTGTTATATCACTGTAAAAAAATTGAAGAAATAGCCCTTCCCAAATTAAAAAGTATGAACAAGATATCAAAGAGAAGAAACAGACACCATAAAGATATTTTCACAAATTTGAGTTTGTCCATAAAGGAAGTCTTTTTTTCAATTATCATCAGACATATTTTTTGCTTGATTTTTTAATAGATATTAAATTTTTACAAGAATTTTTGTTTTTTATACTTTTAATTAAAATAATTAATAAACTTTTAAAATTTTGTATAATTTTGAAGTGCTCAAATGATTTTATTGAATTAAAAGTGTATTTATCTATGTAAATAAATGGCAATTTCTGTCTGCCTGAAACAAGTTGCTGCCTAAACTTGTGAAACAATATTGATAAAGTATTGCATACATGTTAAACTAACAATCTGCATGTTTCGAGGCTAATACGTTTTTTTCATAAAAATCTATAACTGAACCACTTAGACCATAGCTCTCTGGTGGGTTTTAATCAAAAAGATGTTTGTCACTGTGTTTAAACAAGGGAGTTTATTGGTCTCAGAAACTTTTTTTAGAAGATACGCATGTTACAAAATAACTCTTATAAAGCATAAAATTCCAGACAGATATGAACCTTTGCTAAATATTTAAAATTTTGTTGGCCACATCTGAATAAATTTCAGGCTATTTTCTAAAAAAAATAGAATAACTTTCTTAAACACATTAATTCAGCACAATCTTTCTGTGGTGTGTTAACATTGCAAAAAAACTCTTTTCAAATTTCACCATGTGCATAATCGAATTCACCAGGTTCACATTTATTAAATTGGCTTGATCCATTTGAGCATTTAAACATAAAATAACATTTAAATTGAGTTTATATGCAAATAGAAACTTTAAATAAATCAATTTCAATCTACACTCAAAAAAGAATATCCTTTTTTAGCATTTTACGTGGTGTGCCTTTTCTAGATATATCAGTACCAGTTAATTCCCCAGTGGATAAAAGCATTGGTTCAGTATTCCAAAAAGTAATGGTGAGTTCAATATCTGGCCATAGCAGAGTAAAGAAAAAACTTGGACAGTTAAGTTACTGAAGCAAATTAACTGATACTGATATATCCAAAAAGTAACTCCAAGGTATGGTATGTGGAATTAGAACAATCTAACTCTGTGGACTAAATAAAGTTTTTGGTTCAAAATTCTAAATATATCAACTGAAGAAGGCCAGAGTGTACAACATCCAAAACATTGTGAATATGACAATGAAGATAAGGACAACAGTTTGAACAATGTCACCAGTGGAAATAGTTAAAATAAAAGTGTATAATGAATGTGACTTCTATAAAAATGTACATCCACTATCTTCTTAAGAACATGATTTTGTTCAAGCATGTGTATGCATATGTCTCACTAAACCTGTCTTCCATGAAAATGCCAATCCACAAACTTCACAAGAATATGGTTTCTCTCCAGTGTGTATACGCATATGATTATCCCGACTTGACTTCTGTGAAAATGCAGATCCACAAATATCACAAGAATATGGTTTCTCACCAGTGTGTGTACGCATATGGTCATCCTTATGTGACTTATGTGAAAATCCAGATCCACAGACTTCACAAGAATATGGTTTCTCACCAGTG
Organism: Acanthosepion pharaonis; assembly: GCA_903632075.3. NCBI lineage: Eukaryota > Metazoa > Mollusca > Cephalopoda > Sepiida > Sepiidae > Acanthosepion > Acanthosepion pharaonis. The sequence goes on along the minus strand of CAHIKZ030005432.1, from coordinate 1,348,178 downwards.
TGTGTACGCATATGCCTGACCAAATGTTCCTTCTGTAAAAATCCAGATCCACAAACTTCACAAGAATATGGTTTCACTCCAGTGTGCATACACGTGTTTGACCAAATATGATTTAGTTGAAAATGAAGATCGACAAACTTCACAAGAATATAGTTTCTCACCAGTGTGTGTACGCTTATGCCTGATCAAATGTCCCTTCTGTAAAAATCCAGATCCACAAACTTCACAAGAATATGGTTTTTCTCGCGTGTGTGTGCATATGCATGACCATACTTTGCTTGTGTGAAAATGCAGATCCACAAATTTCACAAGAATATGGTTTCTCTTTAGTTTGTGTGCGCATATGCCTGGTCATACTGTCCTTCTGTGAAAATGCACATCCACAAACTTCACAAGAATATGGTTTTTCCCCAGTGTGTGTACGGATGTGTGTCACTAAATGAGACTTCAATGAAAATACAGATCCACAAACTTCACAAGAATATGGTTTCTCTCCAGTGTGTGTACGCATATGTATCACTAAATAAGACTTCCTTGACAATGAAGATCCACAAACTTCACAGGAGTATTGTTTCTTTGTAATATGTGTTTCCATCTGGCTTATTATGTCTGATTTCACAACAGTTTAGTAGCTTTTATATGAATATGTCTTGTCTTTCCTGTTTATTCATACATAAGAAGAAATGTGTTTTTCTAGAAAGATAAACCACACATTTCAAAGTATATTATTTCTTTCAAGGTGACATTCATTATTATGCTTTTGACCATTTCTATCCATAAAAGTCACTGGGAACCATGTCAGCATTTATTTGTCTGCATTTTCATGGTTAGTGAAATGTCCTTTCCTTCAAAAATTTCCATCAATAATAACCACTGTGGTTTTGGGATGTACAGCCAAAACAAGAGATGAAAGAAAAAACTAACATGATATATTAATAGGGGAAATGAATATAAAACTATATAAAATGATACAGTCTGTATTATGAGAGATAAATGTAAATATTATTTTAATAATGCAGCAAATGCCATCAGTTTAACAAGATTGCTTCACCATCATGTCAAATGTTATAAAATGTACAGTGTAAAATGTCAAACCCCAACTTTCAAATTGAGTCTAATACGGTGGTTCCAAAATCAACCTGCTCTAATGATCAAGTTCATAGCAGGCACCACCTATTGTGAGATTATCTGTTGCAGGCATCTCTGCCCACTAAAAACAAACATATCATTTTCACCAGTGCCAAAAAGAAGAGATTCTTTGCTAAGACTACATTCTTAGGCATATCAACAACATCAGAAATATATAGGTGATATTGTTATTAAATGAAAACGGTATTTACTAATCCTAAAACAAAAAGTTTAGTACAATTCAACAAGCACAGTATTTTAAAAATAATTTTGAACTTATTTCTGTGTGTATAGACCTGTTGATTTTTGTAAATACTGGCATCCATACATGACATTATCAGAAAATAAGAGCAATAAATATTTAAAAACTATTGGAAATGTTCTAACATTTTATCAGCAAGTATCTGTAAGACTATAAAGTTGAAGAACTTAAAACTTACTAAGTCTGCAAGGATTTCTTACCCCAAATCTCTGCAGAATCTCTACAACCATTATAGATATATTTTTAATATTTGCCACCTTCCCTCAAGTCATTTAATCTAAATTGTGAGAAATTCTTTATATTCATATTAGTTATAAGCACAAGTCCCCACCCAGTTTTTGAAAATCTACTCTGAATCATAACATAAAAAATGCAATAAAACTAAAACATTATTTAATTAATATAACTTTTAATTGCCTTCATGAATATGAAATACTATGAACATTGTCTTAACAAAAAAATTAAATCAATAATGAAGTTTTACAAGAATTTTCATTAGAATAATTTATAAAGTTTTAAATCTTAAAATTCTGTAGTAAATTTATACTGGTTAGGTGATTCTGTTATTAAGTAAAATCTCAAATCATAGATAGAGATAGCTTACTACAATACAGTAACTTCCATAACTTGAAATTTTTTAAATTTTGAATTTTTTCTGTGTGTATAAACGTGCCAATTTTTGTAAAAAGCATGCAAACACAACATAAAAAAAGAGTGGTAACTACAGTGTAACCTGGATATAAGAGAGATTTTCTCTGGTCCCAAATTAGAGCCTGTGTTAATGTACATAAAATAGACCAAACCCGGATATAAGAGAGATTTTCTCTGGTCCCAAATTAGAGCCTGTGTTAATGTACATAAAATAGACCAAACCCGGATATAAGAGAGATTTTCTCTGGTCCCAAATTAGAGCCTGTATTAATGTATATAAAATAGACCAAACCCGGATATAAGAGAAACCCGGATATAAGAGAGATTTTCTCTGGTCCCAAATTAGAGCCTGTATTAATGTATATAAAATAGACCAAACCCGGATATAAGAGAAACCCGGATATAAGAGAGATTTTCTCTGGTCCCAAATTAGAGCCTGTGTTAATGTATATAAAATAGACCAAACCTGGATATAAAAGAAACCCGGATATAAGAGACTTCTTCTCTGGTCCCAATAACTCTCTTATATCCGGGTTACACTGTACAGAAAATTTAAAGCTAAAGTACCCAAAATTCAATAAAACATTACAATTAGATTATGGAGAATATTTTCGTAAACTTTTAAGATTATTGACTACTTAAAAATTATATAAAAAACATACTCACATCATTTGCTTCAATAAAGTTTTATAGAGAAAGTCTCCATAGAACAAAATTAGACCTATCATCAAGCTGTCAAAATGTCTAAACAACTACTGTCTGGATAAAACATGACAACATATATTGAAAAATATTCTATACTTTTACACTTTCTTCTGTTCCACTTAAAAGTGCTGTAAATTCATTTTTATTTCATTTTATGGCATAATCTATATTGTATTGCATTCTATTCAAACTAGCAGATTCATCTCACAATGTTTTAGTAATTTGTAGCCTCCTCCATTTTCAGCTATCTGTTGTACTTGGTTAACATAGACGTGCTCAGCAATACTTTTAAAGAGACCACTGGATTAGCCATTTTCTTTATTTTCTTATGACGAGCCATTAAAACATTTATTTTTGTACAACATAAAAAATATACAATGGAAATTAATTAAAAACTAGTTGAATTATATCTTTAATTAATTTCTTTTATTATTTTCTTAGCTGCTTGATGTCATAAAATATTTAAGTGCAAATGATGAGATCTATTTTTGACTATTGTAATTTTAAAACCTATCAAACTGAAGTGCTACAAATAAGGCATTTAATAAAGAGCTTCTATATGAAAAATAATAAAACTTTTTTATATGAATGATAAAGTGAAACAATTCTTTTAAAAAAGTGAATGCTGAGACCCTTCTGCTTATTAATTAAAAGTGTTGTCATTTTTTTTCAAAAAGATATGAAATTTTCAATGGCAATTCCTAGTATATTTTGTAGGAATAATAAATGATGCCCGATTAAAAGAAATCCAATAATTGCTCTCAAATATACACTTTATGTATGTAATGGTTGGCCGCTTGTATCCGAGTACATCTATCACCTTTCTGACAAATCAACTCTGGTGAGATTCAAACCTGGGTTTCAAGGTTGGAATGTCCCACACTGTCCTTAACTGTCGCACAAGTACATGTTCGTCATCATGTTAATCGCTCCCATCTCAACTACAACATTCAAATCTTCCTTTTCAGCCAACAATGAACAAAGTAAAAAATTATCGACATACTGGCAAATAATAAATTTCTCACAATCTGGATTTGTTGTGTGTACTACCTTCACATGGCTTTGCCAGATTAGTCAAGACATTTTTAGGTGGCACTGTTAAACAGCTATAAGATGGAAATTATCCTGTCTTCTTTCTCTCTAATATCCGGTGGAAGTAACACCAGTACAGGACTTGTTCCCAGGTATCAGGATATCTTTACTCTGACTGCATGTTTACACAGAGACATACATGAATAATTTATATAAACAATTACTAATTGCTTAATTTTAATATCTTCCTTCCTTTCAGTTATGTTTACATACATCCTATTGTATGTTCTCTGCTTTGTTAATCAGTTAGCTGGAATATAAAAATACATAAAATTATCACCTTGTTGAAATTTATTTTGTTTTATCTCTATTGACAATAAGGACATGTCATTTACATAGGTAAATTTAGTTTACCACTGTTTTTAGTTCAACTAGTATCCACCAAGCACAATAGAACCTTTTTCTGTAGGAAAAATAAAAAACAAAACAAAAAAACAATGGTGATGGGGGGGATACAGTAATCTCTGGCAGGCCAGCTGTTTTTTCTTCTTCTTTGGTCGCCGCAAGGAAATGGATTGCGTGACTATCTTTCTCAGCAGTTACACTGGGCAGTTGTGAAACAGACACCAAACTCAGCTGCGCCTACTTCAACTTCCTCCTTGGTCTTCTGTCAATTTGTATGTCCAGCTGTATTGCACACAGTCCGCCTAATGACTTCTGATTCACTCATGCTCCAGGCACCCCGCTTTTTATGCTGTTCTAATATGGCCAAAATTTGCATGTGTGTAAATATTGTCTGATTTTGGACAAGATTGGCGTGCATAAATTGTGTCTCGTCTCGTTTTGGACAAGATCAGCATACATAAATTGCATCTTCAATAGAGGCCATATTTCTTTATGTCATCACTTTTCAAGCAAGACACGTTTGCGCTCATTTCGATCTCTGAGGTAAGTCATGTCTTTTGTCACACCTTCTGACCACAGGTGTATTTTTTTCTTAACGTTATTAAAGAAAAGACAGTCATATTGAAAGAATATGTTTGTGTTAATGTCAAGGCAAGTCCAATCTCTGCTGTTGTTCCTTGGCTTGGGATTGTTTAATAAATAACACATCCAAAATTTATTAATTTCTTTTTATATGTGTATAGGTAGCACCAAATGGATGCGTTTTTTGTTTTTTTTTCAGAAATGGAAGCACAAAAATCACTACTGCCCATTTTTAAATATTTGCTAAAAATCAGAAAATTTTTAGATTCAATGGAAATTTTCTGTTCATATTCATTACTGAATGGCCTGTGTATTGAATAGTTTGTTATTGCAAGATTTTGTGCCAATATTGTTTTGGGGTCTGTATCATGCTCAGACCTTTTCAATTTTGAATGTGTTCATTTTAATTTAGGTGGTATTCATGAAATTTTTTTGTGTTATAATGAAAACTTGCTGAATATTTTATTTAGGGACCTCCACTAAAACTGATATTTCAGATTTAAAATGCATTAAAAAAATATTAAAATCATTCTTGAACCTTAACTTTTTAGCCTATGAAGAATAAGAAAAATGAAATTTATGGACAAATAATAAATGTCTTCCAGTCTGGAGGAGTCAAGGCTTTACCAGGTGGTGCTGTCAAACAGGCATAAAAGTCTTTCTCTCTAACATCTGATAGAAGTAATACTGGTATGGGACTTGTTCCTGGGCATAGGGATATCTTTACCCTGAGTGACTGCATGCTTACACATACACACAGAAGCATGTATCACTCACACAGAGAACCAATTCCTAATTGCTTAATTTTAATATCTTCCGTCTTTTCAACTAAGTTTATATCCATTCTATTGTATTTTCTCTCCTTTGTTAATCAGTTAGCTGGAATATAAAAACAGATAAAAATATCACTTTGTTGAAATTTATTTTGTTTCATCTCTACTGACAATAAGGACATGTCATTTACATGTATAAATTTGGTTTACCACTGTTTTTAGTTCAACTAGTATCCACCCAGCACAGTGAAATCTTCTTCTGACCACCAGGTGTATATATTTCAATATATTATCAAAGAAAGGAGAGTCATATCAAAAGGATATGTCCATGTTAATGTTGAGATACTTAATTCAAAGTAATAGGAAATAATGTTAGATTAAAAGAAATCCAGTAATTACTCAAAAATATACATGAACGGAGAGAGAAGCACTTTTATATGTATATATGATAAATATATATATGATATATGATATATTATATGATATATGATATATGATAAATAGCACCAAATGGAAGTTTTTTTCCAGAAAGGAAAGTACAAAATCGCTACTCCTCATTTTAAAATATATTCCAAAAATCAGAGAATTTTTAGATTCAATAGAAGTTTTCAGGCCTTATTCATTAGTGAATTGTTTGTTATTGTAAAATTTTGTGGCAATATTGTTTTCAGGTCTGCATCCCCTCTGACTTTTTAAATTTTGAGTGTGTCCATTTTAATTTAGGTGGTATTTGTGAAAGTTTTTGTATCATAATATAGAGTTGCTGAATATATTATTTAGGGACCTCTCAAAAAATTGATACTTAAGATTTTAAATGCCTTTAAAAAAGAATTAAAAATCATTCTTGAAGCTTATCTTTTAGTTTTACTTCCAAGCTAGTAAAATAAATTTAATATTTCCAATAAGAAAAATACTTTGCAGTCTTTCAAGTCACATTTAAAATAATTAGAATCTTTTTTTATTATTAATAAAAGTTTTTGAAATTATATAAAATTTTCTTTGCAATACTTAGTTTTAAAGAATAAAATTCATTCCTGATTAAAAGAAATCTAGTAAAGGCTCTGAGATATACATGTATGTATAGCGAAACAGTTTTATATATATATATATATATAAACTTTTTGCAGTGTAAAAATTTCACGTAGAAGACTAGAAGAATGTTTTCTTCTCCGATGAAACAAAAGTTGAGCTAAATTCAAAGGATAAAGTGAGTCACTTTTATCGAACGGCACTGTATTATCAAAGAAAGAAGAGTCATATCAAAAGATATGTTCGTGTTAATGTTGAGATACTTAGTTCAGAGTAATAGGAAATAATGTTAGATTAAAAGAAATCCAGTAATTACTCAAAAATATACATGAATGGACAAACAAGCACTTTTATATGCATATATGATAGATAGCACAAAACGAATGCGTTATTATTTTTTTTCAGAAATGAAAGCACAAAATCCCAACTCTCTGCTTTTAAGTATTTGCCAAACATAAGAGAAATTTTAGATTTAAAGGGAATTTTCAGTGTTTGTCTATATTTCTGAGATGAGGTATTATGTACAGTATTTACATTAGTCGGACTATTGTCCTCATCTTTTAAAATTTATTTGTCACAACGTTGCCATTGTACGCCATTGCCTTCTTCAGGTGGTTGAATTTCTAACTACCCCAGCGATGGAAATAAAGGGTTCAGTTCAAATTCCAACCACCTGAAGAAGGCCGGAGCGCATAACGGCAAAATGCTGTGACAAATATGGCGACAAAGATGAGGACAATAGTCCGACTAATGTAAATACTGGAATTTTCAGTATATATTAATGAATGGCTTGTGTACTGAATAGTTTGTTATTGTAAGATTTTGTAGCAATATTGTTTTGGGGTCTGTATCCCCAAAGACCTGTTCAATTTTGAGTGTCTTTGTCTTAATTTATTTTGTTTCATCTCTACTGACAATGAGGACATGTCATTTACATGTGTAAATTTCGTTTAGCACCGTTTTAACTAGAATCCACCCAGCACAGTGGAACCTTCTAACCATCGGGTGTATTTTTTTTCTAATTATTAGAATCATATTGAAAGGATATGTTTGTTAATGTTGAGGCAAGTGCAATCTCCATTGTTGTCTCTCACCTTGGGATTGTTTAATAAATAATAAATCCAGCCCTTATTAATTAAAAGTGTTGTTTTCTTCTTTTCTTTTAGGTTGCAATGTTTGTTGTGAAAAAAAAAAAAAAAAGTTCTAAGTCTATAAGAACCCAGTTTTTAAATTTTTAATCAATATTTTTTGAAAAGATTCTTCGGAGATACTTCCATTCAGATTAATAAGAAATAATGTCAGATAAAAAGAAATCCAGTAATTGCTAAAAAAAATATACATGGATAGACAAACAACATTTTTATATGTACATATAATAGGTAGCACTAAATGGATATTTTTGTTGTTTTTTTTTTTTTTTTAAATGGAAGCACAAAATTGCTACTCTCTATTCTTAAACATTTACCAAAAATCAGAGAATCTTTAATCAAAGGAAATTTTCAGTCAATATTCATTAATAAATGACTTGTGTACTGAATAGTTTTTTATTGTAAGATTGTGTGGTAATAAATGTTTTGGAGTTTTTATCTCCTCAAACCTATTCAAATTTCAAGTATGTTTGTTTGAATTTAGGTCATATTTATGAAACTTTTTGTCATACAATGCAAGACTGGTGAATATTTTATTTAGAGAGCTTAAAGAAATTGATAGCTAAGGTTTAAAATACATTCAAAGAAAAATTTTTAAAATATCATACTTGAAGCTTATCTTTTAGCTTTATTTCCAAGCTAATAAATTTAATATTTTCAATAAGCAAAACACTTTGATGTATTTCAAATTACATTTAAATTGATTAGAATCAGTTTTTTCTGATTATCAATAAAATTAATATTTTTTGAAATGGTATAAAATTTTTCTTTGCAGTACAGTTTTAAGGAATAAAATTCATTCCTGATTTAAAGAAATCCAGTAATTGCTCCGAAATATAGACATATTTACAAACAGTTTTAAATGTGTATATGAAGACTTATAGCAGTATAAAATAACAAAGACAATTTAACCAAGTTTAACAAATGTGCTCACACACACACACACACACACACACACACACAAAAAAAACTTACTTGAAGGTTTATTTAATGTTGAATCTTCTATAAGGCATAACATAGAATTTTGTATTGGATCAAACTCACTATTCAGTAGAAGTAACAGTCAACTGGACAAGCCTTGATAACTATTATCCATCAATGAAGTGATCTTATGAATCTTAAATTTCAGTTTTTACTTACAGTAAAAGAAAAGGTTGAAATAAATCACATTGCATTTTAGTTTGCACTGCTTCAAATTACTCAAATTAAAAAAAAAAATTGAAGATTTAACGTAAAAAATTCGTTTGATTTACTGAAATCCTTTGAAACGCTCAAATGAATAACTTGATTTTGATTAATTCATTTTTTTACTTTGCTGGTGAAGGCCAGAAAATATTTTTAGATTATATAAAAAATAAAATAAAGTACAATGTTCATCACACTTGATATTGAATATCATATATATATACACACACTGAAATAACACCTACATGTTTTTTTATAGAACTGTAAAAAATTTTAACATCCCCGCAAATTAAAAAAAGTACACACAACATATAGAAATAGGAGGCAGATGCCAAATATTTTTACAATATTTTTAATAAAATAAATAAACCTATTCAGCAAACAATTCATTCATTAAGGAAGAAGTACAAAAAATTCCGTTTGAATCGGATATTTACTTGATTTTTTTTTTTGTAAATAAAACTGGTGTAGAGATTTTTTGATTTAATTTCGGAAAAAGCATCCATTTTTGGTGGTACCACATAAATTGACACACTCATTCATTGAGTTATTTGACTTTCTTTAGTTCTGTCTTTGACAAAACCAGCAAAGTAACTAAGCATTTCTTCGAATTCCTCCAAAACGACACCGTTGTTGACTAAACTTCGTCTTTTTACCTGTTTACTTCATTAATTTTCTACGATTTTTTTTTTCATATATTTCTTTTCTTTCGATATGATGGCAATACAAATCTCGATTCCCTGCAGGCATTCTGATTTCATACCCACGTTTAATTTGTTTATTTAAACCAATTTTTAGCCACAACAAATCACACTAAAAACATAAATTATTTGTGATAAATATATATACTAAAATCGGTCGATTTAAGGAAAAAAAAAACTAAATTCATTTTGTTTGTCCCTAAATTTGTAAGGTTGAACAAGGAACGGCACTGGTGAATGAGTTTTTAAAATGTGTAAAAATAAAATAATTCAGACATTTTAACCAAGTATTCTATGTTTTCTGAAGAATAAATTAACTGTTTCTAAATAGCCATATTAAAATAAATATTAAACTTACCGTTAGACAATATCTTTCGCCTGAGAAAAAATAAAAATGTTTCAATGATAAATATTAAGAAACTCGAGACAAAAAGAGTGCAACAAGGGGAGATAATCACGCAAATCTTAACAACCATTATTTGTACAAGTACTCTTTCATACATTTAAAAAATCAGAGGAGACTAGTAAAACTGCTTGTTTAATTTTTTTTAGATACGAATGTTCCTAAAAAATGCATATATTTACTTAATGCACATTTATCGAAATAAAATATTAAAATTGTACCTTCCAATACATATTATAAAGATGTACGAATTCATTATTAATCTCAGTGTTATTTTGCTTTCAAAAATCTGTATGATGTTCATCCTGTACAATGCTGATATATATTATAATCACATTTGCCAACATAAATGGCAGGGAGGAAGTACCTAAGAGCAATCTGCAACAAGTCGGAGACTTGTTGTCACATGTTCCCCTCTCAAGTTTACACCGCCACCAGACATTTTTAGACAGGCCAAAATTATAACAGACAAGGTTATGCCACTCACAACTTTGCATGATCGGTTATCCAATCAAACGTCAGTACGATTGTTGCTAGGCCAAGATTCACCCACAAAAAGAAAACAATTGGGCATATAAAAGCATGGATACGCAAAAATTGAATCAGAGGAAACTGCAGATGAGTCTGCAGGGAAAACTGTGGATGAAGCTGTAGATGAAACTGCAGAAGAACTTGTAGATTGTTATAGACAAGCGTATGGTTGCAAGAAAGAAATACGACAACAGCAGAAATAGATTTACGTGATTTATTTCACAGGAACGTGAGGGTTTGGGACAGCTACCTTGTGGTATAGTTCATAAGCCGGCTTCGGATCTAGGTCGATCTCTCATAGCAGTTCACACAGGTTGACGCTGGCGCTCCCCTGCTGACAGCTGCTGACCGCTCGACCTGACCGTGACAGGTCTCTTCCCTGGCCACCTGTTGACTGCCCGTTGTACTTCCGTGTGACCCCCTTTATGGCGTTTTTTATGGCTTAACAGGCTCGAAAAACGTGTGGGAAGTTGTTCTCGTGTTCTTCTTATTGGCATTTGTTTTGGTAAGGAGTTATTTGCTGAATTATATGTACCAGAGGGATGTGGAGGAGAATGATCCTGGTGACTGTTACATGGTGGAGGCAGAGGGATTGTATTAGTTAGATGTGTTGGGCGTGGAGCCAGTCGTCGGATATGTGCACGGTGAATCCAGATTGTATCACCATAATCGTTTTGCACCTGACACATCATATTGTTCGTTTTGATAATGGTGTAATTTCCTATGCAGGGCAGATGTGAGGATTGGGCAACAGTTGAGTGTGTCCGATGAAGTAAAACTTTGTCGCCTACTTGTATTGGGTCCTTGTATGTGAGGCGATTTAAGTTAGTCTCAAGTTTGTGGTCAGCTTCATTGGCCAGGGTGACGTGGTGGTGAACCTGCTTTAGCAGGGCATTAATGTGCATTCCATATGCTCCAGGATCGTCACTTGCGATTTCTTTTCTGTGTAGTGTAGGTAGGCCGATGTTGGGGTGACGGCCAGTAATGGCATAGTGCGGGGAGACACCGGTGGCGCTGTTGGTCATGGCATTCATAGACGAAACGACAGATTCTAGAACGTCTGTCCATTCACAGTTCCTGTCTTCGCATAACATATAAAGTGCGTTCTTCATCGTGCGATGTTGTCTCTCGATATTTCCTGAGCTTTGCGGGCGGAAGTTCTTGCGTGATTGACATCTAGTTACAGAATTGTCGATAGACTTCTCCAGTGAAGTGTGTGCCTCAATCAGAGGATACTATGCGTGGAATCTCTCTGTGTCGAAGGAAGAATTGGTAGAATCCGCGGGCAGCGTCGATAGCACGGTCTCTGGCGCATGGTATGGCTGTAAAGTGTCGGCTGAAGCTATCCAAGATGGTTAGGATGTAGCGTTTTCCCTTTGAGTTGAGTATTGTGACAAAGTCTATAAAGAAGAGATCGAATGGTCTCTTTCCTCGTTTACAGTGGCCAATGGGCCAGTGGGTACGTCTACCGTAGTTGCCCTTGCACTTGGCACACGTGTCGAAAGAATCGACATAGGCCTTGATGTCGCGGTTTTTGAATTCCCACCAGTAGCTGGAAAGGAGTTCTCGCATACGGGTGACACCTGAGTGGTAGTTTATATGGTACAGCTAATCTCGGAGAGTGTTTACTGTCTCTTATCATCAAAACGGAGGTGCCTGGTTCTAGAAAAAATTGGTGCAAATGTTTTTTGAAAAGCGTGGTCGTCAGGATCGATATGAGGTTCGCTTGGAGTGGGTGACTGGAGGGCGCTGATGATCTTTGCCAGGGCGTTGTCCTTCAGTTGTTCATCTGCGATGCCGAGGTGGTTGCAGATTCTCTCAGTGGGGATGGTGGTGGTGGAGTGATAGGCGAAGAATGCGTTGGTGAGGCGCTTGTGAGTGCGGGCGTTTAGTGGTGTGTGAGTTTTGGGAATGAGCTGTAAATCGTTAAACTCGCCGAGGCACCAAGATGGGATGTATACGCGGAGGTCTGAACTGCTTACCTCGAATGTCCTGCCTGCCGGTGTAGGGTCGTTCGGGGCTTTCGTTTTCTTATGTCCGCAACCTCTGCCGAGCATGTCAGCCCATACATTTGATTCTCCTTCAACATATTCCAAGACGAATTTATAACATGAAATTTCTTCTTGCCATCGTCGTATTTTGGCATTATTGAACTCCCGTTGGTCCAGATATGTCAGCGATCTGTGGTCGGTGAAGATGACGAAGGGGCGGTTGCGAAGGAAATAATCAAATTTCAATATTGCCCACTTTATTGCATATGCCTCTCGTTCCGTCGTGGACCAGTTCTGTTCCGTGGAGTTGAATGTATGGGAAGCGACCGCTATGATATCTCTCTTCCCGTTGTCGGCTTCTTGCAGTAAGATTGATCCACATGCGACGTCACTGGCGTCGGTGGTGAGTGTGAAAAGTTTGGAGAAATCCGGAAACGAGATGACGGGTGACGAAGAGAGACGGTCCTTGATTTTTTTTTGAAGGCTCTGTCGGCATTTTGCGTCCAGATAAACGGTTTATTAACCTTGCTGAGTTCGTGTATGGGACCCATAAGTTTTGAAAACATATCTGACCTGATTTGTTCATGAAGACGTGTCTCTAGGAATTGTCTGATCCACGCTAAACGTCCGATAAGGCTTTGTAATTCCTTTTTAGATGTTGGAGGTTTCATTTCCCTGATGGCACGAACGTATTCTGGATCAGCCTTGAATCCTTCGCTGCTTACTATGCGTCCGAGGAATTTTGCCTCTGATGCGAGGAAGGAACATTTATCTGGATTCAGAGTCCGAATTTTCGGAGGGCAGTAAAAAATTGTTCGAGGGAGAGTATGTATTCCCTAAATGCCCTAGCGTGGGCCAGGTTGTCGTCGATTTGGGAAGAAATGTTGTCACGGGATGTGACCGTGGCTAGGGCTTCTTCTATGAAACGGGGGAAGATTTGTCCGGCAGATGTAAGGCCGAAGTCCAGGCGCGTGTATTGATAGCATTGGTCCTTCCATGTAAATGCTGTTTTGTATCGGTCTCGCTTGTCGATCTCAATTTTCCAGTAGCTGCTGCGTAGATCAAGAGTAGTAAAATATCTATTGCCTTTGCCGATTTTGTTGAACAAGTGGTCGATCCTTGGCATTGGGTAAGGGTCACGATCGACTAAGACCTTGTTGAGAGTTCTTTTAAAGTTAGTGGCGACGCCAATCGATCCGTTTTTCTTGCGTACGACAAATACAGGGCTATTGAAGCCTTTGAGGTCGCTGCAGTTTTCAATGATACCTTCATCAGCCATGCGCTTAATTTCGGTATCTACGTCTGCTTCCAAAGCCTGGGCTATCGGGTGTTGTTTCTGGCTGCAAGACTGACCGTTGGTTGGTATGCGGATGGGTCGGATGAATGTGCCTTTGCTGCTGCTTTCGGTGCCGATAATGTCAGCGTAGCGAATGAGTAAGTTTGCAGTGGCCTCTAGTTCGTCTCGGTTCGTGTGGTTTGGTAGCGATAGCCCCGTGCTATGCTTTAGCCAGGTTAGCTTTTGATCCAGTGTCTGGATGTTGGGCTGTAGTTCCATAGTAGGCTGGTTTTGAATGATGTCAGCTTGGGCGCCATATGCCGGATCGTTGGTTGACGATGACGGTGATATGATTGCAGCTGTGTGTGTTGTGTATCCCGAGGAAAGTGTGCGTCTGAATTCTATAGTCGCATTTTGGTTGTCGATTAGATAGGAATCGAGCGTGTTGTGACATAGGATATTTTGGCCGATCAGGATCGGTGTGGTTTGGGTAGTTACCAGCACGTTAACCTTTTTGAATGTGGGTGAGTCTCGACTGCCAATGGTGATGTCGCAAGTCAGCACGCCAAGGGCGGTGGTGCTGCCGTTGATTCCTTTTACTACGACGTCGGAGCGGGTCATGAGTTTCTTGGCTTCTTTGGGTAACTGAGATATTGGTACAATGCAGGTGGAGCACCCAGAGTCTAGCATTGCGACACCAGAGAAGGTGATGTCCCTGAAGTTGAAGGTGGACTGGACGAGCGGTGAATGGTGAGCGAGTCCTTGAAAGCTGAAGGTGTGATGGCTGACGTAGGGGCATGGCGAACGAGGCATCACATCTCGTCCTGCCCGAAGCGAAAATCCTGTTCCACATCATTTATGGCTTGTATATTATCATTCGTTGCGGCAATATGGGCCTGTGCCCGAGTGCGAAGTGGGTGGCGATATAGGCAGTTGCGTCCATGGTGACAGGGGCGACTTCTGAGGTAGTTCTTGCACACGCTGATTCGTGGTGTGTGCTGATGGTTTCTGCGTGTCGGTTGGTGGCCATGTTCGGGAGGGTTGGTGAGGCCCGTCTGCTGTGGGTTTGGTTGCCTGCTGGGTCGGAGTGGTGCGTTTCTTTGGCTTGACCGCTGTGGTTTCTGTGTGGAAATTATAACAGGAATAGTGCATTTTCTAGCAGGGGTAAATTGGCTTGTTGTGGAAGAGTCCACACCCCACTATTCACAATTCGGCTTCAGTCTATTCGCAGATTAAGAATAGACCATTAAATTAAACTGAGCTGTACTGATTAGTTAGTCAGGAAATCAGAAATTTTAGTTAAAAGAAGGTTAGCGGAAATGTGAATAATAGTGAATTACACAACTTTACCGACATTAATTTCTTGGATCCAACAAGAATCTACAAGAACTGAAATTGATAACAAAATGTTTATTTTATTTTGGGGGCGGGGGTATTCCTTGATAATGATATGCATCGTGACACAAACGTTAATATTGATCATTCAGTGTTTAAATACCAATTGATATCAAAGGAAAGAATACAATAAAGAATCAATAAATTGTTACATAGGCATAAAAATTTTAATGCAAATAAAAATGTACCAACCTGAGATCTTGTCAGTGGCCACCAGCAAAACACAGATATGATATATAGATATAGATATACATAGAATAAAAATAAATCAGTGGAATAAAGAATTGTTCTGGAATTGATTGGTTTCTGGTGTTGCCGGAACTGGAATCTAAATCCTTGTTCTGTTCTTTTGGGTGTCCGCCAAGGAGTTAGGATCTTGTGCTGAATGGCTCATTTTCTTAACCAATTCACAAATTGCCTCTATTTCCTCACCTGTTTCCTCTGCAGTTTCATCTACAGCTTCATCTACAGTTTGCCCTGCAGGTTTGTAGCGATAGGGGTTACCATTATTGTTTATTTCCGACGGGATCACCAAATATGTAGCAGTTGTATTACCATTGTTGTTGCGAACGTCGAACGACAAACGTCGGAGTCATCATTATTGTAGTGATTGAGTTACCAATATTTAACTTTGGCTAGGAAAGGTGGGATTAAGGACAATGAGTGGACGCAATGCAATTTATATTTGACGTAAATAGCACATAGTGTAAAATGCAAAACTGAACGGAATGATTTCAAAACATAACAATTGAATTTATTAATATTTGATATACATGCATGCGAACTGAAAAGGTAGGACAGAGTCAGGTCCCTTTGATGAGGTAATGTGTTGTACCTGAGTTCATATTAAAAGGAAGTAATATTAAACTGTAATTTAGAAGAATAAAGTTTGGAATTGTGAGTTGTAAAGTTGGTAAAAGTTCAGAAGAGATTTCAGTGTTCATACTTGCGTGAATGTTGGTAATAGCCTTTAACGTCTGACCACAATGGCTAAGACGGGAGTTCTTGAAGATTACATCTTGGTACTTGGTTGCAAGGAATGAGAAGAAACTACTCAGGGAGCTTACACGTGTTGGGTTTATATAATGGTCGTGTATCATGTGGGTGGCTCCCAGCATATGAGCGGAAAAACAGATTGGTCGTGTGCAGGCGGTTTGATTGGTCGGAACTGACCAAGCAGCAAGTTAGATTGAAGGTCATTGACCAATGAATACTTGTTATATACTTTGTAAGATTGTGATGGTGAAAAAAGGAATAGTGCATTTCCTAGCAGGGGTTAACTAGGTTGTTGTGGAAGAACCCACAATGTGACCTTAAAGGATCCCGTCTCGACCATGTGCGGTCAGGCGTTAAAACAGTGGCGTAACTAGAGTAAACGTCACCCGGGGTGGTCCGCTCAAATGTCACCCCAATGACCCCGATTCACCCTATGCTGAATGGTTAGCTGTTGCTAAATTTTCATACATGCTCTACCTCTACTTTACTCTACTGACCGGTACGTTACTGTTTACACATGTATAATCCAAGATAAAATTCAATACCACAAAATAATCAGTTCAAATCAAAAGCTGAAAACAATGCTATTTTTCCTACTCACAAATTTCCCGACAATTTATTAGAAAATTTCTGACGGGGTGGGGGGACAAAACTGGGCGGTCATAAATTATTTCTGGGGAGTCATATGCCTGCCTGCGAAACCCTGTGTCTCCACCACTGTTTTCAGACTATTTTTGGCACCTTAGCCTGGTTGAAAAAATTTGTTGGGGGTGACACTGTGTCATCCCTCCTGTGCTGACACTCGGGGCGGTTCCCCCTCTCCCCGCTTAGCTATGCCACTGCGTTAAAAACATATTCACGCATGCACGTAAATACAAAACATTTCCAAAACAAGCAAGAAGAACTTTTCTCTTTGAGGTACTCTTCTAAACCCACACGTTTATTCAGCATTTCTCAGCTTTATAATTCATTCAACTTTGTGAGCTCAGATAAAAATATTTCAATCTCATCAGTAAAACTTTAAATCAGTCAAAGGGACATAACACCAACAAAATAGTAACCTCTACGCATGTATATCATTACACAAAAATAAATATATATGTTGTTTTTATAAAACTGTTTTTGTTCCTTCTTGTATTTCATATTTTGTGGTATTTTATGTTAAATATAAATCGTGTGGTCATGTTAGTACACAGACATCTACAAATGGTCGTAGATATTAACATACCACAACCATGGATAGAGGCTTCTGGAGTGGAACTTACGTCTCAACAAAAGAATATACAGGTGTAATGTTCAGAGAACAGAATTCAACTGTGTTCCTTCATATTAATGTTGTTGGGTAAAACAGAATACGACTTCAGCTTTTGTTAGTCAAACTGCTAGACATCGTTAATAATTAGACTGCTAGACATCATTCAAAATGCATTGCTGGTAACTTTTCGATCATGAAAATTTATTTCTGACACCTTCACGATAACCCTTGCGTAGTGCTTTGACCACATATTTTGGTTAAACTACTTGTCCATGGCTGGAACCCTAACAGGTGCTACCACCTCGGGTCAGGGTGGACCTGGGAACATCAGCATTTAAGAGGTGGATCCACACTCCTGAAAATCTCCTGATGAGAGGCTTTCCTGCAAGATGTAGTTTATTGTCATACCCAGGAGAGCATCGCGAGGGTGGGGTGTCGAAAGTTGGCGCATATGTTTGATTTAGGCAGAGATGTGCCTGTTATGTAATATTTAATAAAAATCCCACAGTACATGAAGTTTTCATCTGAAAAGTGTAGCCATTTGTTTTTTGTGAGCAACTAAAGAAAACTTTGCTTTCTTTTGGAAGAAGATGAAAAGGATAGCAACTCTTCCACAGTTGGTGCCTCAGGTTCAGTGAAAGAGGAGACAGATGTAGGTACATGTTCTGTTGAGTTACTCTTGAACGACTGAACAGGCTCTGGAAAATGAAGAAATAGCAGAAAATGCAAGCGTCATAGTCTGCTGACTATCAATGCATTTTATCTTTTCCTTTGGTGGCATACTTATAAACTTTCCTCTCATTATTCAATCAGGAAAAAACGGGATCTTGTCTGAAGTGTGACCCATGTTATGATGCAATATGAACATCAGAAAACTGCCATAGTAATTCTAAGAAATTTCACCAGAGCTGAATGTGTTGTTTTGAATGAAAGGCAATTTATTCCAATGTTTGTAAAACAAAAGAATTTATCTTAGGGAAAAGAAAAAGTGAGGAAACTCTCCCTTTCTCTCTTACTGGTTAAAATCAATTCTACTGAAATTGACAAGTTGCAATAAAGATGAAAGAGGAAACATGGAAAATACATTTTTATTTCCCAAGAGTCAAACATCAGAAATTAATATATTTTGAAAAGAAAATTTTTTTTAGACAAAATTTGTTTTTATTGAAACCTTACATTGACTGAAAATGCAGATCCACAAACTTCACAAGAAAATGTTTTCTATCCAGTGTGTATACGTTTTCCCATGCATTTATGGGTCTTGGTTTAACTGTCCATGAGATAGAGTTTAGATTTTAAAAAAATCAAAAAATGAATCAAGAATATATGTCATAAAGCAATATAGATATCTATTTCATACCACCCATACATTTCACTAATAAAAGAAAGAAAGAAAAAATTATTAAAGAACATTTGAAAGAATAACATCAAATAGCTTGTACAGTGTTTATTAAAAAGTTAACAAAAATACAAAATGTTTACAAAAGTAAAATATTTATGTATTAATTAACATCAGTATTTTGTTCATCTGTCAAATGATTCAGATTTATTTATAGAAAGATTATATTAGTTATATTTGAAATTAGTGGTGTTTCCTTAGTACTAATTAACAACAAGTTCTTTTAACTATGCCATAATTGTTATGTGTTGATTTTGTTTAATGTGATAGGATGTAGGATGTGCACCTATCAGCATTGCTGCATGTCTGTTGCCTTTGCAGTATTTGAAAATAATGCGTTACAGTTTTTACGAGAATATGATTCATATTGCAAACAAAATATGACTTCTCAGAAAAGGTGTATCCTCAAACATATCAAGAATGTATTTTTCATTTTACTGAGTTTTCACATGATGCATTAAAAAGAATTTTCAACTGATTCAGAAACTAAATGTGCACTAAAATTGGGTTTCTCTCCACTGTGAATTTACATGATGCACCAAAATAGATTTGTCTGACTTATCAGAAAATATCACAAGAATATTTTTGTCTCCAGTGTATAGGCATATATACCTCACTAAATATCACTTTCAGGAAAATGGAGATACACAAACTTCATGAAATTATACTTTTTCTCCAGTGTGTGTACGCACATGGTTGACCAAACTTGGCTTCCAAGAAAATGCAGATCCACAAACTTCACAAGAATAGGGTTTCTCTCCAGGGTGTGTATGCATATGTCTCACTAAAGTTTTCTAACAAGAGCTACCACTGAGGGTCAGGGTGGACCTTGAAACTACAGAATTAAGAAGCCTTGCTACCAGATATAGTGTATTTACTTGACCCCCCACTGAGTCAGGTTGTGACACAAGGTCAGTTTTTAACGTGGGGACACAAATGTTTTCACTCGGGCCGCTGGTCTTAGCTGGTCATAGCTTGTCCAAGCTGATCATAGCTGGTCTAAGCTAGTCATAGCCATGATACCACCAGCCCAGGGACGAGCCCTGTACCAGATATAGTTTATTGCCATACCCAAGACTTCTCTACCCTGGAGTAGAGGCTCCAAGGCTTGATGCTGTAGAACTACACTTTGACAACTCATGCCCTATAGACTGCCATTTTGGTGTTTGTAGCAAGTTTTCTGTTCAGCCAGACTCATGAGGTCAGTCCAGCAAATGTGTTAGCAACTCGTCTAATCTGAGCTAAGGTATATGAATTCTTGAACCACCACCAGGTTGTAGATTATGATGGTGGTAGGCTGCTCAACTCCTTGGAACATCATGTTAGTTTTTTCAGGCTGATGGTCTTGACTGAAATCTTGGAAGGCTTTTGAAAAATTGTCCATTATTTGCTGTGGCTGATCTTCAGAGTGTGCTGCTTCATCTGCGGACAGCAGGTCTCCAATGTGCATATCATGAACTTTGGATTTTGTTTTTTTTTCTGGTCTGCAGGTAGACATCATCGGTTTAAGTTGAAACCCTGAACTCGTGCTTCAGCATGACTTTTAAGAAGATGCCAAATAAGGTAGGTGTGAATATTGAAATGCTTCAGTTTATTCTTGTGTGCAGTTAGATGCCATTGGTTTCAGTTGAAGCCCTGAATGCACATTTTGGCATGACTGAAGAAGATGCCAAAAGTGCGGATACTGAAATGATCTGAATAAGAGTCACCAAATTTTACGACACCCTTCATATCTGCATGCAATGAATGAACAATCTTGAGGTATCTTGGATGACAAAGGATTCTGTCAATTAACTTGAACAAACTGTCCATGGTTGCATGTTCAAATACTTTTGTGAGGTCAATAAAGGCAATGTCCAGTGGTTGTCTCTGTTCTTGGCCTTTTTCCTCTAGTTGCCAAATGTCAATCATGGAATATTCCGACTTGAAACCACACTGTGATATAAGTATATAAGCTTTCAAATAAGCATATAAGTAAATAAAGGCAATGTCCAGTGGCTGTCTCTGTTCTTGGCCTTTTTCCTCTAGTTGCCAAATGTCAATCATGGAATATTTCGACTTGAAACCACACTACAGTATCAGCTTTCAAATAAGCATGTAAGTAAATAAGAGACCAATCTACTTCCATCGATTAAATACAGTGTCCAGTTCAGTAGGTTACTCAGATTGGCATACACCTGAAACATTGACATTGTAATAACAACAAAAAGGTCTGATTAAAGAGATGAGACTTTCTATCATTCTTTAAAATGGGTTCAGAAGAGTCAATATGAGAAGCGGGTCTGAATGCTGTCCAGCATGAAGTATTAAGGCTCCAAGTTTGCGACAATAACCTGATGAATTAAAGTGTTGGTTTATGAATTTGGTGACATAGTAATTGCAAGTTCAATCCCTGGGCTGGATAGTGCAAACTTGGATTCAGTGGAAACAGGGTGAGCAATATCTGAGAAGTACTAAATAAGAACAAGACATTCATAGACATGGAACAAGAACAATTTCTCCCTGTAGATTAAATAAACAGTTTAGTTCAAAATTTTATCTGGCTACCTGGATCGAAAAGCAGCTGAAGAAGGCTGGGAGGAATAACAAGATGTGATACTAAATAGTTTTTAATGTTATAGTTCCTGGGTGTTCACAAATAGTGATTTGCATGTGTCCCTGGGAAATTCAATGGGACCTAACTAAAATTTTGCTGTATAAAAACTGCAGGGCTAGAGATTTCATTTTTGAGAAGTTTTTTTTACCATCGTCCCAAAAAGCAATTTTAATCAGGCGAAATCATTTAAATTGACAGAACAACTTTGTTTTTTTTAATTAAATCAATAGTTTAATTATAAAAACAGCATTTTATACTTAATCACAATTCAATTATGAAAGTGTATATTTTGAGTGTTATGAGAGAATAAAGATTTTACATTGGCAAAAGAAAAGTTGTTTTTTTTTTAAAATGAATCAATAATTTAAAACAAAAACACACTTCAATTAAAAAATAAAGAAATTTTTATCTTTTGCAAATTATGACATGATAAAGCCTTTTTATAAACTGACCGAACAGAACTTTAAAAATTACATACAAAACATTAATACAAAAAGAGACCAATCTATTTCCATACCAACACAGTGTTCAGTTCAGTAGGTTATTAGATTGGCATACACCTGAATTATTATTGAATTTGTTATTTAATCTCAGTTGAATACAAAAAATATATTTCAGAATTATGAGTTATTTTAAGCTGATGGAACAATGTTTTTTTAAAATTAAATAAAAAATTGAAAATATGAAAACAGTTCGATGAAGAAACTCTATTTTGTGAGAATTATGGCAACAAAGTTTTTTAATAAATCTGTTGACTTTGGTTTCTTATAAAAAGCAAATCAGATTAGGCAAACTTTGCTTTAAAAAATTTAAGTAATCTCCCTTGATTCTGCATAGACATATGGGACTAAATAATCAGAGATGCTCCCAACAATCTTTTGTGTAACAACCTATAAAACACTAAAATAAGTTAACAAATAAAAGCGAGATGAGTCTATTGAATGTGCACAAAACATTGCACAAATCAAAATAACCAAATGGTGATTGTAGAGCATAAGTACCAACAAAATAATAATAAGGCTATTGAATAAAATATTGATATCACTGCAATAGAGTCTACAAACTGTTACTAAGACCTGTTAGTCCGAAAATAATCAATTACTTCCATTGGGATTTTAATTGGTGAGAAAATTAATCCACTCAATCAATATGAAATATTTAGCATAGGTACCTCCATTGATTTGCTAAAGAATTAGCAGACTGAAGAAAAAAATGGCCCAAATATAATAAAAACAGATTGTCAAAATCTTTGTTATTATTAAGTGGAATGAGCAAAGGTCCTTTTGATTATTAAATTATATTTGTAGATTGAGTAACCATAGTTACATGTAAATAAATGGCAGAACTGCCTGACACACAGAATTGAGAAAGTTTACAATAAAAAATAACAAGTAAAAGAAAATAACACAGAAAAAAGTATACAAAGGAAGCAAAGAATATATATAAGGCATATTAACAGTAATAAGGCAAAGCAACAGTAATAAGGCAAAGCAACAGTAATAAGGCATATTAATAGTAATAAGGCAAAGCAATAGTAATAAGGCATATTAATAGTAATAAGGCAAAGCAACAGTAATAAGGCAAAGCAACAGTAATAAGCCATATTAACTGTAATAAGGCAAAGCAACAGTAACAAGACATATTAACAGTAATAAGGCAAAGCAACAGTAATATGGCATATTAACAGTAATAAGGCAAAGCAACAGTAATATGGCATATTAACAGTAATAAGGCAAAGCAACAGTAATAAGGCATATTAATAGTAATAAGGCAAAGCAACAGTAATAAGGCATATTAATAGTAATAAGGCAAAGCAACAGTAATAAGGCAAAGCAACAGTAATAAGCCATATTAACTGTAATAAGGCAAAGCAACAGTAATAAGACATATTAACAGTAATAAGGCAAAGCAACAGTAATAAGGCATATTAACAGTAATAAGGCATATTAACAGTAATAAGGCAAAGCAACAGTAATAAGGCAAATTAACAGTAATAAGGCAAAGGAACAGTAATATGGCAAAAAGTTCACAAAGTAAGAATTGGGGTTGACACACAAGAGCAAATTTAGATAAATGAAAGTAGCATTCTGACTTCACGACAAGACACACTAGCACTGAGTCAAATAAAACTGAGAACTGGTCTATTTCATTGGTTAAGTAAAATCCCAGTATGCATTTGTGTGCTTCTGCCTATAAATTGGGTAGGGGAAATGTTGAGATGTTGTGAGTTTCCCGCGTGTTGGTGTAAGAATCAAGACAAACACAGTTGTAGAGGAAAATACTGGTATATTCATGAAAACAATTAACAATAGAGTGATTAGTAGAACGAAATCAGATTAGTACGAAACAATATCCAAAGTCTATAGTCCAACGGTATGTAACTGGTAAGTTTATCGGGACTGCTGTCACTGACGCTCTAAGAAGCTCTGTCTCTCTCCTCCCTTTTTGTCTCCAGAGCTGACTTATATAAGAGGGACCAGTCCATTACTAGTTAGAAGGTGGGTGCGACCCAACAGGAAAGTATTTTACAATCATTTCAATACAGATTGGAATCAACCACCCACCCACCTCAATCTAATGGTGAGTGAGGTTGGACTGGTGAAAGTTGGTGCATTTGTTTGATTTCTGCAGAGATGTGAATTTGTTTGACTTCTGCATAGATGTGCCTGTTTTGTTATATTTAGTAAAAATGTGACAATACATAAAGATTTCATCTGAAAAACATTGCCATTTATATTTGTGAGCCACTACTCGAGAAAAGTTTGCTTTCTTTTGGAAGACGATTGGAATTCTTCTACAGCTGACTCCTCAAGTTAAGTCAAAGAGGAGACAGATGTAGGTACAGGTTGTGTTGTGTTACTCTCAGATGACTGAGCAGGTTCGGGAAGAGGAGATTCGGTCAATGGCACTCTTATAACTTTTCTTCTCGTTGTTCACTCAGGCAAAAAAAAGAAAACTTCTCTGAAGTGTAACCTATGTTCTGACACAATCAGAACATTAAAAAACCAACATAGAAATTATGAGAAATTTCACAATTGCTAAATTTGGAATGGAAGAACATAAATTTGTTCTAATAACTGAAAAATCAAAGAGGATTTAACTGAGGGGAAATGAAAGGTGAGGAAACTCTTTCTCACTGGTGAGAAACAATTCCACTCAAACTGACAAGTTATGGTAAAGATCAAAGTGGAAGAGGGAATAGATGGAGAATACATTTTTATTGTCCAGGAGACAGTCAAATGTAAAAAAAAATTGACTTATTTTGAAAAGTAACTGAGACTATCTTGAATGAAAATGCAGATCCACAAACTTCACAAGAACATAGCTTACGAGCAAATCACGCTGAAAACACCGGTTCTCGTTCGATCACCGAAGTTAAGCATCGTAGAGCCAGGTCAATACTTAGATGGGGGACCGCTTGGGAACACCTGGTACTGTAAGCCCCCAAAGTCCAAACCTTACCTCACAGTCAGTGGGGGGTGCAAACGGTAGTGTCAGAGTTATGCCGCCTGAACTGCCTGGTAGGGCCACCAATGCGGACAGGTCTGACACACAACGCAATGTTAACAAGGGCTCTGGTGAAAATCCAAGGATCTGCCTGCATCGGTAACTTCTAAAAAGCGGCTTCTGGTCGCTCCTGTCTCTGCGTCTGTGGGAACCCACAACTAAAGAAGAACATTATCCTAGTAGGCCTGGGTACCCCAACTTCTGTAATTTATCCCAAGAATCTTCTTCTCATAATAGGAAGAAGCCAGCTCAATCCGCCCAGGGTGAATGCCGCATCAGTACAGTACAGTAGTACAAGAACATGGTTTTTCTCCAGTGTGTCTGAGTTTTAAGATGCAGCCATGCATGCATTTCTACAAGAGTCTTAGTTTTACTGTCCATAAGATTGTTTAAAACAAGGGCAGGCAAACTTCAATTAGTTCAGGTGCTTCAATTAAATTTTTAAAAAATGAACCAAGAAAGTGTCTAATAAGGCCACCTTGATGTCTATTTCATGCCACCCATACATCCAACCACCGAAAGGAAAGAAAGAGAAAAACTAGTAAAGAGTATTTGGAAGAATAACAACAAATGATATGTGCAGTGTTTATTAAAAAGTTAATCACAAAAATACAAAATATTTAAAGAAAAAACATATTTATGTATTAATTACTCTCTATATCTTGTCCATCTGACAAATGATCCAGATTTACAGAAAGAATATATTCATTATATTTCACTGAGTTAAAGGAATTTATTGTTGGTCAATACTATGTCATAATTATTATAGGTAATTATACTTTTTCTGCAGTGTGTGTACGCATATGACTGACCAAATCGGGGTTCCTTGAAAATGCAGTTCCACAAACTTTACAAGAATATGGTTTCTTTCCACTGTGTGTACGCATATGTTTGACCAAATTTGGCTTCCATGAAAATGCAGATCCACAAACTTCACAAGAATAAGGTTTCTCTCCAGTGTGTGTACGCATATGATCAACCATATTTGACTTGCGTGAAAATGCAGATCCACAAACTTCACAAGAATAGGGTTTCTCTCCGGTGTGTGTATGCATATGATCAACCATATATGACATGCGTGAAAATGTAGATCCGCAAACTTCACAAGAATATGGTTTCTCTCCAGTATGTGTACGAATATGACTAACCATATATGACTTGCGTGAAAATGAAGATCCACAAACTTCACAAGAATATGGTTTCTCTCCAGTGTGTGTACGCATATGATTGACCAAATCTGGCTTCTGTGAAAATGCAGTTCCACAAACTTCACAAGAATATGGTTTCTCTCCAGTGTGTGTACGCATATGTGTCACTAAGTGTGACTTCTGTGAAAATGCAGATCCACAAACTTCACAAGAAAATGGTTTCTCTCTAGTGTGTGTACGCATATGTGTTACTAAGTGCCACTTCCGTGAAAATGTAGATCCACAAACTTCACAAGAATATGGCTTCTTTGTAATATGTGTTTCCATCTGGCTTATTATATCTGACTTCACAACAGTTGAGCAGAGGTCACATGAATATGGCCTATCATTCCTGTTTATTCATACATAAATCTAAATGTTTTTGTCTAAAATGAACCACACTTTTCAAAGTACATTAATTCTTGCCTCTTAAAGTTCATTGTTAAGCCTTTGACAATGAAGATCCATCAATTTCACATGAACCATATAGCATATACTTGTCTGTATTTTCAGGGAATGTAAAATGTCCTTTCCTTCACTGAAATTCTTACTAATAACCACTGTGGTTTCTGTAAAGCCAAACCATCTGTGAACAAAAAAGGCATAAATGATATATTAATAAGAGCAATGAATAATATATGAAAGCAGTTCTATATTATGAGAGATACACATAATTATTATTTCAATAATGCAGCAGGAGCCACCACTATTTTGCAGTGAAATGAAATTGTTTCACAATAATGTCATATCTTAATGAAATGTATGCAATAAAAATCAGAAAATTTTCAATTCAGCAACAATTCAAATATGGATCTTGAAAAGTATCTTTTGATTTTTAAGTTTTTTTTCGACATAATCTTTGAATAATGTCACAGACAACATGATCATGTCAATAGCTGGCAACACCTGGTGCAATATTATCTTCTGCAAGCATCACTGCTGAAGGAAAACAAACCAACATTTTCATCAGTGCCAAAAAGAAAAGATTTTTGGTAATACCACTTTCTATTTATTAACTAATAGTTAACAATTGAAAACAAATACAGTAATAATGACATAATTTCCACAATTAATGAGGTATTGTCCACTTGATTTAATTATATATAATGCAAAAAATGTCTTTATTTAAGAAGAGTAATTTGTGGAAATTAAGAACATAAAAAATTGATTAAACATTGACAGTAACACAGGAATGAAAGAAAAGTAATCCAAAGTGGAAAATAATGCAAATGAATTGACTGGTTATTTTACTGGCATTTCAACCACTATGAATCATTAATGCCAATATGGCTGGTTGGTAGTGAAATGAAGAAAGTTCATTACTTCCGTAGATATAGTAGATACTGTCTATATTCACAATGTTTATTGTCATGTTCACAATTTTTTGTCTGTTGTATGTTCCAGCTTTCTTCAGGTAATATAGGTTGGAATTTTGAACCAAACCCTTTGTTTAGTCTACAGGTGTAGATTGCTCTAATTCCATGTGCCATGCCTGTGAGCAACGTTTTGGATGTCTCAGTACCAGTGAATTCTCTTTAGTAACTAAAGTTTTTTGTCCCCCAGGCCAGGTATTGAACTCACAACTTTTTGGGTTGTCATGCATTGAATTACTCAACCAACACTTTTATCAACAGGAGAATTAACTGATACTGAGATCTCCAGAAAAGGCCTGACACATGGAACACTAAAAAAAAATGAGTACACATAACAAAAAAATGCCCCAAACTTAATAAAAACTGCCACAACCACGATATGCATTTGCAAGGTTAGGTTCAATGAAGCTCAGTTTAAATGTTATTTTACATTTAAATGATCAAATGGATGAAGCCAATTTCTTTGTATTTAATAAATTTGCATCTAGTGAATTTAGTGATGCATGTGGCAACATCTGAAACAATGCTTTTGCAATGTGAATACACTATTGAAAAAAATATGCTGAATGAATGTCTTAAATAAAGATTTTATTTAGAAAATAACATTCAATTCATTCAGTTGTTGTCCCCTACATTCTTAAAATTGAACAAAGAACCATATATGTTTGGAATTTTAAGCTTTATAAGAGTTATTATTTTCTATCATGTGTATCTTAATTTCTGAAAAGTTTGCAAGACAAATTATCTAACAAAATATGTACGTCTATCAAAAAAGAATAAAAACCATTTTTATGAAATAAAAGTTAAAAGTAAAAATAAGATTTTAAAATTTTATAAGGAAGTTTCAAAATGAGAGGCAAATAAAATAATTAAGAAGTTCAAATGGAAATTGAATAAAGAAGAAATTTTGTTTGTAGAAACATTGGGTTTCATTTTGATTATTTATTCTGAATTGAAACTAAAAGAAAAAAATTAATTGAAGTAAAATACATAAATTAAAAATATTCAGTGAAATAAAAAGGAAAATAAAAATAAATCTTACTTTCAAATGTTGAACGGATGATTTGCAAAACCAGTTAATACGTCCACCTGGTAAAAGACAGAAAAGAAGTGAATGAGTTGCTCACAGCCAGAAGACGGACATTTTCGGAGTGATTTTTTCCAAATAAGGGGAGACAACACTTAAAATACTTAACATTTTAAGAAAGATGTATGAAAAACACAATACCACCTAGATAGAAGGTCTTGTTCAATGGATGGGTCTTATGTGCTGACGTCACTATACGTAGTATAAACTTGGAGAAATACTTTCATTAGTTTTGTAATGGTTTGAGTTTTCTTGAGTCAGCTTGATTTTTTTATTTGCATTACAAATATTTTGTAAATATTTTCACTGAAATAATTTACAAAAAAAGAATGCCATATGGTTGTGCTGTCCCAAAATGCAAATGAAATTATAAAGATGGGCCAAAAGTGAATGTATTTACATTTTGAAAAGATAAGAATTTATCAGATGCATATGTGCTATCAAAAGGGGAAACTTTATGCGAAACAAAAATAGTAAAGTGAATAATTTCTTATTTGTAAAAAGCATTAAAACTTAATGATTGAATTAATTTCATAATTCACGATACATGCAAACAAAATCATGACGTGGACCTCACTGTTAAAAGCTTTATTGAATTCTGTGGATCAAAAACTCATTTTTTAATAACATTTTTACAAAGAATTGAAGGAAATTTTCATAATAATTTCTAATAAACATTTGAATTTTTTTATTTGTAAAAAAATATTCTCCTAAAAATGTCCACAAATATGTATGTCTAAACTGAATAAAATTTACTAAAGTTTACATATGATTTTCCCTATGTGTTTAGTATTTCTAACTAAATCATTTTGAATTTTGTTACTGAATTTTAGAACACCTAAAAACAAAACTCATTAAATTATCAATTTAATGAAATTACCATAAAAATATGGACAGCATTTTTTATATTAAGTTCTCCCCCAACAAATTTGGAACTTTCCCTCAAGTTTTTATTGTAGTTTTCTATCTTAGATTTTGAAAAGCATTTTAAAATAGGGTGTAATTGTCCTTTTAATTCATTTTTTTCAGGTGTGAACTACATTTTCAAACAGAGGACATGAGGCAAGAAACATTTAATAAGAAAACTGGTACCACAAAAAACAATTCTTCATGTAGGTGGAGATATATGTCAAGTTTTTGAGTGTGATAAAAGTCAGAATGAAGTCAGTTTTAAAATTGTGTCTGCCACGTAATAACCAAAGTACTGAATGAAGATGAAGTGGCCAAGGAGTAAAATTTATGTATTTAACATAGATACAACTGATGAATGCAAAGAAGTTATTCCTGTTATATTATGCACTAGAAGCATGGCCCGGCATTGCCCGTGCTTGATTCAAAAATCGTACGACTCATACAGCACTGCACGCACTAACCTGTTTCTTCCCCCGCATAGCATGACCTTAAATTAATCTGCATTTAGGAAATACCCAACCGGAATAACATTTTCAAGGGTTGACTGATTGTCCATTGTCCATTTGCACTCTGTTTGGGGGGGCGCTCAGAGTTGAAACTTCACAATAAATCCGATCGGTTTTGGCTAAAAACCGACATGTGGTTCAGGTGCAATCTGGGCGTATCGGCTTTTGGGTTTTATCAATTTTCCGCGCTGTTTAGGGGTCTGTGGTCATGAAACTTCTGGACAACACTTCTAAAGGTAGACTCTAAGAGGGTGTCAAATTTGGTTGAAATACAATAATTTCTTCTGTAAGCAGATATTTTCGATTATCAATTTTTTCGGAACCTGAGTCCGAACTGAAAAATCGGGCTGCGTCATGTCCTTAAGACAGCCATTTGCAAACTTGTAGTGAAAACCGCATAGAAATCAGATGAGAAATGCGGCCTGGGCAAGGTAACAACGCCCACAACAGACACACAGACAGACAACATGAGAAATATAGATATCAGGTTATTGCCATTATACAGTTTTTAAGAAAATAATTGCAACAGTTGCAAGAATTTAGTATCTGGAAGTGATAATGAGGACAAAACACCTGAAATAAACAGTTATTTTCTGGGGATTAATAGAGGTTCTCTGCTATATCCTAAAGATACTGTTCTCTATAATAAAATAGTTATTGTTAAACTGACAAAAAATTCTTCTTTTCTTGATTCAGTGAATCAAAGGCAATTCGCTATGCATATAATCTTGAATGTTTTGGCAGATAATGATTATCTTTTCCATGTGGACTCCTACGGTGAGGGTCACAATATTGAAAAATTAGAAAGAATGCTTGTCTGGAGGTTGTCAAATGTTCTTTTTAATCATTTTTGTTTTACTAGAAACCAGTTAACCAAAAAGAGAAAACTTCAAACCTTTGGCTAAATTTTCCATATGTAACATTTTTACTGCAATTATTTAAATTTGTCTTTTATTTTTCACACAACAAAAATGCCAATATTGTTACTTTGCTACAACAGAATAATTAAAATAAAACATGCAAATTAAAAACCATGTTGATTTTTTATTTTAAAGAAAATAGTCTTGAAACAATTTTACACAATCAAAATATTGTATAAAAGAATTTTAAATGATTTATTATCTAATAAATTTGGAACAGATCACATTGAAGCTAGATTTGGCCTGTACCAGCAACTTGGTGGAGATCAATACAATATTTCTATACAGCAGGTGTCCCTTAATAGCCAAAGTATTGATCTGAAGAATTTATAAACTGGGATGAAGTGGCAGGGGACAAAAGTTAGATATTTAACATAGATGTAACTGAATTTTTAATTAATTGTTTGTTTTTTCTTTATTTAATGATAAAAGGTAGAAATAGTTTTTACATTGACAAAGGAAAAGTTTTTTTTTAAATTGAATCAATAATTTAAAACACAAACGTAGTTCAATTCAAAATAAAGAAATTTTTATCTTTTGAGAATTTTGACAGGAACAAGCTTTTTTATAAACTGACCAAACAGAACTTTAAAAATTACATACAAAACATCAATACAAAAACAGTTCAATTCAGGAACTATAATTTTTGAGCTTTTGAATTATTACAGTACAATTAATTATTCAATTGATTTAATTTAAAACAAAATCAGTATTTACACTTAATCTCAGTTGAATGCAGAAAAT
This sequence comes from Acanthosepion pharaonis, assembly GCA_903632075.3. NCBI lineage: Eukaryota > Metazoa > Mollusca > Cephalopoda > Sepiida > Sepiidae > Acanthosepion > Acanthosepion pharaonis. The sequence goes on along the minus strand of CAHIKZ030005432.1, from coordinate 1,316,499 downwards.
ATATTTCAGAATTATGAGTTATTTTAAGCTGATGGAACAAAGTTTTTTAAAATTAAATAAAAAATTGAAAATATGAAAACAGTTCAATGAACAAACTATATTTTGTGAGAATTATGGCAACAAAGTTTTTTTTAATAAAACTGTTGACATTGGTTTCTTATAAAAAGCAAATCAGATTAGGCAAACTTTGCTTTAAAAGATTTAAGTAATCTCCCTTGAATCTGCTTAGATATATGGGACTAAATAATTAGGGATGGTCCCAACAATCTTTTTTGTAACAACCTATATAACACTAAAATAAATTAACAAATAAAACAGAGGTGAGTCTATTGCATGTGCAAAAAACATTACACAAATCAAAATAACAAAATGGTGATTGTAGAGCATAAGTACGAACACAATAATAATAAGAGTATATAATAAAATATTCTCATGAATAAAATATTGATATCACTGTGACAGAATCTACAAAGTGTTACTAAGATCTGTGAGTCTGAAAATAATCAATTACATCAACTGGGATTTTAACTGATGAGAAAATTAATCCACTCGATCAATATGAAATATTTAGTATAGGTACCTCCACTGATATGCTAAAAAATTAGCAGAGTAAAGAAAAAAAATGGCTCAAATGTAATAAAAAGATTTATTCTCAAAATCTTTGTTATTATTAAGTAGAATGAGCAAAGAATCTTTTGATTATTAAATTATATTTGTAGAGTGAGTAACCATGGTTAAATGTAAATAAATGGCAGAACTGCCTAACACACAGAATTGAGAAAGTTTGCAATAAAAAAATAACAAGTAAAAGAAAAGAACACATAAAAAAGTATATAAAGGAAGCAAACATTATATATAAGGCATATTAACAGTAATAAGGCAAAGCTACAGTAATAAGGCATATTAACAGTAATAAGGCAAAGTAACAGTAATATGTTCACAAACTAAGCATTGGAGTTGACACACAAGAGCAAATTTAGATAAATGAAAGTAGCATTCTGACTTCACGACAAGACACACTAGGACTGAGTCAAATGAAACTGAGAACTGGCCTATTTTATTGGTTAGGTAAAAATCCACTTCTGCCTATAAATTGGGTAGGGGAAAGTATTTTACAATCATTCCAATACAGGTTGGAATCAACCACCCACCTCAGTCTAATGGCGAGTGAGGTTGGACTGGTGAAAGTTGGTGCGTTTGACTTCTGCAGAGATGTGCCTGTTTCGTTATATTTAATAAAAATGTGACAATACATATAGATTTCATTTGAAAAACATAGCCATTTATATTTGTTAGCCACTACTCGAGAAAAGTTTGCTTTCTTTTGAAAGACAATAAAGAGGATTGGAATTCTTCTACAGTTGTCTCCTCAGGTTGAGTTAAAGAAGAGACAGATGTCGGTACAGGTTGTGTTGAATTAATCATGGAGAAGTGAGCAGAAAATGCAGCTGCAATAGTCTGCTGACCAACAATGCATTTTATCTTTTCCTTCAATTGCATTCTTATAACTTTTTCTCTCGTTGTTGATTCAGGAAAATAAGAAAACTTGTCTGAATCATGATCTATGTTCTGATGCAAAAGCACTGCAGAATTTCTAAGGCATTTTCACCATAGCTAAATGAATCATTTGGAATGGAAGAACGTCTAATATCTGTAAAATAAAAAAGGATTTAACTGAGGGAAATGGAAAGGTGAGGAAATTCTCTCTCTCTGGTCTGAAACAATTCTACTGAAATTGACAAGTTTTGGTAAAGATCAAATTGGAAGAGCAAATACGATAGATGGAGAATACATTTTTATTGTCCAGGAGACAGTCAAAATGTAAAAACTGACTTATTTTAAAAAGTAACTTCTTTTTATAGACAAAATTTATATTTTTACTGAGACTAACTTGAATGAAAATGCAGATCCACAAACTTCACAAGAACATGGTTTCTCTCCAGTGTGTGTACGTTTTTAGATGCATCCATGCATTTCTACAAGAGTTTCAGTTTTACTGTCCATGAGATTGATTAAAAGAAGGCCAGGTAAACTTCAATTGGTTCAGTTAATACAGTTGATTCAAATAAATTTTTTAAATAATGAACCAAGAAAGTATTTAATAAGGCTACATTGATGTCTATTTCCATGCCACCCATACATCCAACCACCCAAAGAAGGAAAGATTTGGTTACAGAAATAATAGATACATTTGAAATTAAATCGATGGTGCCCACTTAGTTAAAAGAAATTGTTGTTGATTGATATTATGCCATAATTGTTATGGTTTTGATCTGTGCAGTTTTATGTGAAACTTAAAAGTTATGCCCCAGGAATACACAGATAGGGAAGTTACAGCATTAAGATTTGTATGCAACAGTGATATAGAATGGGCACCTATCAGAATTGTTGCAAGTTTATTGAATTTTGCAGGATTTTCCAAGAATACAATTCATATGACTCTTAGAAACGATTTCTCCACAAACCTGTAAAAGGTGTTCTTTTTTTTTTTTTTTTTCCCCAGGTTTTCAAATGAAGCTGAAAAAAAAATTACCCACAGATTCAGAAACTAAATGTGTAATAAAACAGGATTTCTGGGCGTTGTGTATTCACATGCTGCACCAAAAGTGATTTGTTGGAAAATATAAATCAGCAAATATCACAAGAATATTTTTTTCTACAGAGGGCTCACCAAACATCAGTACCATGAAAGTGGAGACTCACAAAATTGACAGAATTATAGTTTTTTTTCTGAGTGTGTATGCATATGATTGATCATATTTGACTTCTGTGAAAATGCAGATCCACAAATTTCACAAGAATATGGCTTCTCTCCAGTGTGTGTATGCATATGTCTCACTAAATACGACTTCTGTGAAAATGCAGATCCACAGACTTCACAAGAATATGGTTTCTCTCCAGTGTGTGTACGCATATGTTTCGCTAAATATGACTTCCGTAAAAATGCCGATCCACAAACTTCACAAGAGTATGGTTTCTCTCCAGTGTGTGTACGCATATGATTGATCATATTTGACTTGAATGAGAATGCAGATCCACAGACTTCACAAGAATACGGTTTCTCTCCAGTGTGTTTATGCATATGTGTCACTAAATGTGACTTCTGTAAAAATGCAGATCCACATACTTCACAAGAATACGGTTTCTCTCCAGTGTGTGTATGCATATGTGTCACTAAATGTGACTTCTGTAAAAATGCAGATCCACAAACTTCACAAGAATATGGTTTCTCTCCAGTGTGTGTATGCATATGTGTCACTAAATACGACTTCTGTGAAAATGCAGATCCACATACTTCACAAGAATACGGTTTCTCTCCAGTGTGTGTATGCATATGTGTCACTAAATTCGACTTCTCTGAAAATGCAGATCCACAGACTTCACAAGAATATGGTTTCTCTCCAGTGTGTGTACGCATATGTTTCGCTAAATATGACTTCCGTAAAAATGCAGATCCACAAAATTCGCAAGAATGTAGTTTCTTTCCAGTGTGTTTACGCATATGATAGATCCTATCTGACTCGCGTGAGAACGCAGATCCACAAACTTCACAAGAATATGGCTTCTCTCCAGTGTGTGTACGCATGTTTCCCTAAATATGACTTCCGTAAAAATGCAGATCCACAAAATTCACAAGAATATAGTTTTCTTTCAGTTGTACGCATATGTTTGATCATATCTGACTTCCCTGAAAATGCAGATCCACAATTCACAAGAATATGGTTCTCCAGTGTGTTAACATATGTTGGACCAAATGTGAATTCCCTGAAAATGCAGATCCACAAATTTGACAAGAATATTATTTCTTTCCAGTGTGTACATTGTCATGAACTCATGTTTTTAAAGACCACCTGTGTGAATATGCAGATCCACAAACATTACAAGAATATGGTTTTTCCCACTGTGTTCTCATATGATCAACCAAATTTGGCTTTTGTTCATGCCAAATCCACAAACTTCACAAGAGATGGCTTAAATCCAGTGTGTCTAAATGATATTGATCATATTTGAAAATGCATGAGAATGAATGCAGATATGTGAAAACACATACTAAGAATATGGCTTTACAAGAATAAGGTAATGCAGCATGTGTTTGACCAAATCTGAGTTGAAGATCAATGCAAATCCACAACTTCAAAGAATTGGTTTCTCTCAGTGTGTGTATACATATGTGTCACTAAATGCGACTTGAGTGAAAATGCAGATCCACAGACTTCAAAAGAATATGGTTTCTCCAGTGTGTGTACGCATATGTTTTACTAAAATGACTTGAATGAAAATGCAGATCCACAAACATTACAAGAATAAGGTTTCTTTCCAGTGTGTGTACGAATATGTTTGACCAAATCTGCCTTGCATGAAAAAGCAAATCCACAAACTTCACAAGAATATGGTTTCTTTCCAGTGTGTGTATGATATGATTGATCCAAAAATTCGACTTTCTGAAAATGCAGATCCACAAACTTCACAAGAATATGGTTTCTCCAGTGTGTGTAAAATAATATGTCTCCATGGAAGCAAAATGAACAAATTTGACTTCCGAAAATGCAGATCCACAGAATTTTTACAAGAATATGGTATTTTCTCTCAAAAGTGTGTACGCATATGATTGAAAAATTTGACTTGCATGAAAATGCAAATCCACAAACTTCACAAGAATATGGTTTCTCCAGTGTGTGTATGCATATGATTGATCCTATCTGACTTCGCTAAAAATAAACATAGATCCACAAATTCACAAGTTTTGTAACTGTGTTTTCTCTTCAGTGTGTGTATTTGCATATGTTCACTATGAAATAATACATTCTGTGAAAATGCAGATCCACAGACTTCACAAGAATATGGTTTCTCTCCAGTGTGTGTACGCATATGATTCTCAAATTTGAAATGGGCCAAAATGCCGATCCACAAACTTCACAAGAGAATGGTTTCTCTCCAGTGTGTGTACGCATATGATTGATCATATTTGTCTTGAATGAGAATGCAGATCCACAGACTTCACAAGAATATGGCTTCTCTCCAGTGTGTGTATGCATATGTGTCACTAAATACGACTTCTGTGAAAATGCAGATCCACATACTTCACAAGAATACGGTTTCTCTCCAGTGTGTGTACGCATATGTGTCACTAAATATGACTTGTCTGAAAATGCAGATCCACAGAATACTTCAAAGAATATGGTTATCTCCACTGTGTAAACATATGTTTTTGAAATATGACTTCCGTAAAAAAATGCATCTATCCAAAACTTCACAAGAGTATGGTTTCTCTCCAGTGTGTGTACGCATATGATTGATCATATTTGACTTGAATGAGAATGCAGATCCACAGACTTCACAAGAATATGGCTTCTCTCCAGTGTGTGTATGAATATGATCGACCAAATTTGACTTCTGTGAAAATGCCGATCCACAAACTTCACAAGAGTATGGTTTCTCTCCAGTGTGTGTACGCATATGATTGATCATATTTGTCTTGAATGAGAATGCAGATCCACAGACTTCACAAGAATATGGCTTCTCTCTAGTGTGTGTATGCATATGTGTCACTAAATACGACTTGTGTGAAAATGCAGATCCACATACTTCACAAGAATACAGTTTCTCTCCAGTGTGTGTACGCATATGTGTCACTAAATACGACTTCTTTAAAAATGCTGATCCACAAACTTCACAAGAATGTGGCTTCTCCCCAGTGTGTACACGCATATGTTTGACCAAACTTTGCTTCCATGAAAATGCAGATCCACAAATCTCACAAGAATAAGGTTTCTTTGTAATATGTGTTTCCATTTTGCCTATTATGACTAACTTCACAACAGTTTAGCAGATGTCACATGAATATGTCCTATCTTTCCTATTTATTCATATATAACACTATATGTGTTTTGTAGAAAGATAAACCACACATTTCAAAATACATTATTTTTTGTCAGGTAAAGTTCATTGTCATGCTTTTGACACTGGAGATCCATCACTTTCACATAAACCCTCTCGCATATATTTGCCTGTGTTTTTATGGAAAGTGAAATGTCTTTTCCTTCAATGAAATTCTCAATAATATCCAATGCAAATTTGTACATTCATAATATCTGTAAAGAAAAAAGGCATGATACATTAATAGTGGCAGTGAATAACATATGAAAGCAGTCTATATTATGATAGATACATGTAATTATTATTTCAATAATGCAGCAGCAGCCACTAAGAGCAAACATTTTGAGTGTGTGAACCAGTGAAACAAGATTGCTTCACCATAACATCATATCTTATGAAATGTATGTGATTAAAATCAGAAGCTTGTCAATTCAGAAAAAATACAAATATGAATCTTGAAAAATATCTTGATTTTTAAAATTTTCTAGACATCATCTTGAACTAACATCGCTGACAATATGATCATGTCCAGAGCCGGCACCACCTGGTGTGAGATTGTCTGCTTCAGGCATTTTTGTCCAATAAAAACAAACCGTCACATTAATCAGAGCCTAAGAAAAGAGAAGATTCCTTGATAAGTCTCCCTACATGAGACAGTCAACAATGGCACAAACCCAAAAGATGAAAGTTGATCTGGGAAAGAAACTGAAATATTTATTAAACTAATAGTTAACAATTGGAATATAAAATCTATAGTAAAAATGAAATAATTTTCATAATTGTCTGCTCAAATTAATTATATATTATGGGAAAAATTGTTTTTTTTATTTCAACTGAGGAAATTATAAATAAGTATATGAAAATTTTGATGAGAAGATTTATTTCATCTTCAAAATTTTTAACAACTTTACATATATTGTTACAAAAATAGAAGCCAAAAAATATTTACAAAGTCAAACCTCAACTCTAAAATTGAGTGCAATACCATGGTTCCAAAATCTACCTAATGATAAAGTTCATAGCAGATACCATATGCTGTGGGTTTAGCTTCTGCAGGCATCATTGCCCACTAAAAATAAATCATCATTTTCATCAGTGCCAAACAGAAGAGAAGATCATTTGCTAAGATCCACTTCTTTGGCCTGTCAGCAACATTAGACATGGGAGGTGATATTTGATCTGCCCAATAAGAAGCATCCATCATATTCATCAGTGCCAAGGAGAACAGAAGATCCTTTGCTAGGACCCCTTTCTTGGGTCTGTCTGCAACATCACAAACACAAGAACTGATAACTGACCTATCCAATAAATTGATTCAGAAAAAGAGAAGATCTTTAGTTAATACTACATTCTGTTTATTAAACCAATTGAAAAAAAAAAAATCCCCAAACCATGATGCTGCTGCCACCACCAAATTTCAGTTGAAACTGTGTTCTTTTGTTTGAAGACATCGCCATCTTTCTTCCATACATGATTTCTAGAATTACATCCAATACTCTTTCTTAACATGATTTTTCCTCATCTTTATGTTCACGAACAAATTCCAACCTGGCATCTCTGGGTCTTTTCAATAGCAGTGGAGTTTTCCAAGTGGAGCATCACTTTAGATTGTTCCTATGAATTTCATTGCTTATTGTCAATTGAGTGATACAGATTCCTGATGAAAGCAAATTATCCTGCAACTGTTGACAAGTAACAATTGGATTTTGTTTAATTTGATGCTTTAATTTCCTTGAAGATCTTGAAGAAATCTTCTATGGAGTACCTGTTCTTTTTTTAGTTTTCAAGAATTGAGATTTTTATACCATGCACTGAATGAACTGATTTTAATAAATGGAATATTCAGTTTGTCTGAGATTTTCCTGTAACTCTTACCTTCTTTCCAGAGTTTAGCAATCAGTTCTTTTTGCAAATTTATCAATTCTTTACCTCTTGCCATTATGATAACCTTCTTGCATGAATATCAATTACAGAATATCCTGTTTGTATTTTTTAGGCTAAAAATAAGTACCGGCAACATTATTGGAACATTCAAGAATATTCCACTTGAATAATCTAGAGTATTAAAGCAATTTAAAAGTTTTAAAATCTGAAACTTGCATTGTATGAATGATATTTTCACGTATTAAAATGGATAAATTGGATTTATTTCTATTGAATCAAAATTTTTTTCTTAACCAAATATCGTCCAAGAGAAGTTAAAATGTATGTATGTATTACCTGGTAAATTTCAAACAGATCACTTTGCGGATAGATTTGGCAAGTACCAGTCATTTGGTGGAGAACAATATAATATTTCTATATGTCAAGTGTTTGGGTAGTAAAAAAAATGTCAGAATGATATCAGTTTTGAAATTGAGTCTGTCAATTCATAAAGAAAGGATTGTTTTGAAGAATTTTAAAACTAATTAGGATGAAGTGGGAGCAGCGGAAGATTTAAATATTTATAAATTTAACAAGGATGTCACAGATGAGGATGTTAATGAATGCAGAGAAGTTGTTCCTGTTATATTATACATAGCAGGTTATTGCTGTAATGCAGTTTTTAAGAAAATGGAATGCATCAGTTGAAAGAATTTAATATCTGGAAATGATAAAGAGGACAAAACATCTGAAATAAACAGCTATATCCTAATGCTACTAAAAATGCTGTTCTCTATAATTATAGTTACTGGTAAACTGACAAAAAAATCTCCTCCTCTTCGTACAGTAAATCAAAGGAAGGTAGCCATGCACATAACCATTAATGTTTTGACAGATAATGATCATCTTTTTGAGGTGGACTCTTGTGCTGAGGGTCACAGTATTGAAAAATTAGAAAGAATGCTTGTCTGGAGCTTTTCAAATGTTCTTTTGAATAGTATTTGTTCTAGGGAAAATAATATTACTACAAATAAGTTAATCAAAAGAAGAAAACTTCAAATGTTCAGCTGAATTAACCAAGTACCCCTGTAATATTTTGTTCTGCAATTATTTAAAATGTGTATTTTTTTACATCAAAAAACGTCAATGTTATAACTTTATTACTGCAGGATAATTAAATAAAACATGCAAATTAAAACCTTGTAGAATTTTTTATTTTAAAGAACATAGTTTTAAAATAATTTTAGACAATCAAAATAAGAAGCAATTTTACAGTCTTTGAATACAACAAAACGTATGCTATTTACTTTAACATAAAAACAAATATAAAATTAATTATATAATTTTCTTTTATAAAACAAAGTCCGTTCCAAGGTAAAAATTAAACCTTCATTTCTATCTTTTCTAATGTAATTGTAAATAAAAAGATTATATGTCAACATAATAACTTAATGGAATAATCATTAAAACAATAGGATATAATAATGTATTTATTGTTTGTTAATTCTTTATTACTTTAAAGATGTAAGGTAGAAACTGAACCCTTTCAACCATGAAAAATTATTCTGTCAATTTCAGTTGTCAGTATTCTAATGTTATTGAATGTCATTTTAATAATATTCCTTGCTTGTTATTCTTTATTTTTATGAATTAATAATCTTGAATATAGATCTAAGATGAAATTCAAACCATAGTTTCTTTTTTTAATTACAAATTTGAAAAGTAGTCTATATTTTTTTTTCACTTTCTTTCGTTCCACTTGAAAGTGCTCTAAATTTATTTTTATTGCATTTTATGTTATCATCTACACTGTACTGCACTCTATTCAAACCAACATGTTCATCTAGGTTTCTATACTCACAATGTTTTAGTGATTTGCACCCTCAACCACTTTTCAGCTATCTGTTGTCCTTGGTTAACATAGAATGTTCTCATTCCACTTCCCATGCTCAGCAAATATCTTGTTTCATTTATACATAGAAAATGGACCATAAACTGTCTACCCCATCAATTTGGATTGAATTAATTTGAATTCATGACATTTTCCACACTTTTTAAAAGGGCCAATCACAAACCCTAAAAGAGAATATCATAAATGAATCAAAGATTGAGCAAATATTATGAACAGAAAGAAAGTGTTTAACAATTTTCCCAGTAACTCACAATTCTGTCCAAATGATTTCACCATCCACCTGTGCTGCTATAAGGAAAACAAAGTCAGAAAATACATTTTAACCAACTTCAACCAGAAAGACTTTGATTATGAAATTTACATTTAGAACTTTTTTCCAATATACACTGTTCAAATGATTCCATCAAAAAATGAATCAGTTTCATTTATAAAATTAATTTTTTTATTTGCACATTGATCAATATTCATGTCAACTGAAGACTTATTCTTATATAATTAAACTCAAATGTTACCTTGAGTGTTGCAAAACACATACTGATGGCCAAATTATAGAAAAATACAACTTAGATGAAATTACATTTAATAACAAATCTTTATGGGAAAAGTATTCAAATATAAACAGATCATGTTTTAAAAAAAATTTATAAATGTTTTTTTGTTCATTATTTTCTGCCACTTTCACAAAAATTTCAATCCCTTCTAATATATTTTAATATTAGAATGACAAATGACCAAAATTCCATCATGCATATATGACCATCTTTTTGAGCTAAAGGTTTTTTTGAGCCATATGTTCATGGTTAAAACAATTATCTGTCAAACACTTTCTCCTGTAAGCTAAAGTATTTGGAGAATCTACAGTATTCCTAGGACAACAAATTTTCTGGAATCGCGGAATTGTTAATCCTAAACAGAATCTGGGATTTTAATGTAATTTTCAATAATAAATAACAAATTAATTATTTGATATTTTTTTCAGATTTTTTTAATTCTTTCAAAACTTAATCACTGCCTCTCTGATTTTATTAAGTATTTTAATAAATATAACAATAACATGATGTAGTTATTTCCTTAAAATTTGTTTTTACAAATATTTATGGTTATTTTTCCTTTTAAAACCTGAAAAATATTTAAGAACAAAAATGTTTACATAAGGAGAAAGAAAAGTGGGTCGTTGGTTTTCTGAGAATATGTTGCTTAGTCTATTTTTAAATATTTTAAAACTTTTCTAAGAAACTGTATGTAGCAAACGAGATGAAAGTCAGAAGGTCATGGCTCAGTCGTGGCCACTGAGTTCCATTCCTAAAGTGGAAATGGGGAAGATAGACATTAGTTGATGTCAGAATTGAAGGGGAGAGAGAGAGAGAGAAAGATGAAGATCAAACCAATAAATTCATTTTCTTTAAGGCCTCACACAATTTACAAGTAAAAGATTCTAACTTATTGTAACCTTGTTTTATGAATATGAAAGAAAAGTAAATGCTATCACGTGTCAACCATATAATTTAGAAGTAAATAAAAAAAAATTCTCGAAAAACACCGTTCTATGAGATGATTAGCTTGTCTACTCTCAAGCTTACCATCACACAGCAATTCTTCTAGATTAATAATTGCATCATATTCAGTGCTTCACCATTACAAACAAATTTAAATTGAACCAAAAAAATCCTTTAATAACATTAACTATAAATGATTATTTTTTCATATATTGAATAAGCAAGAAATTGCCAAGATGACTGAATCAAGTCAATATACTGAATCAACCTCAAAAGCTGGGCATGCTCCTCTAGAAAAAAAAAAAAAAAAAAATCCCAGTATGTAAAATTTGTGCTAAAGCCAGAGTAGAGCAATTTCCTGATGACTTTTATACAGAAGAAAATATGATATTTTGCAAATTTTGTCTCCAGAGTGTTGACATTTTTAGGGTAGACACAATCAAAGATCACATCCAAATCAAAAACTCATTTGATAAATGACTTCAAAAAAAGTCGGCTCAACTGAAACAGAAAACAGTCACAACTATTTTGTCATTATGTGCACTTTGTCTGACATTCCCCTACACGAAATTAACAAAAATGAGGCCATTCAGATTAAAACATTGTAAAGAAGGTGGTGCTATTCAAAGTGCCAATTGTGTTAGGCAACTTCTTTTCAAGACATACATTTAAGTTGTAATGTTTGTTGTTGAATAAAAAATTCTAACAACTGACTTTTTAAATTTTTAATTAACATTTTTTGAAAAGATTTAGATTTTCTTTGGAGGTACCTCATTCAGAGTAAGAAGGATAAATGTCAGATTAAAAAGAAATCCAATAATTGCTAAAAAAAAATATACATGGATGGACAAACAAGCTAGTGACCATTTTTAAATATTTGCCAAATATCAGAGTATTTTTAGATTCAATGGAAATTTTCAATCCTTATTCTGTAATGAATGACTTGTGTACTGAATAGTTTGTTATTCTAAGATTTTGAGGCAATTTTGTTTTTGTCTGTATCCCCTCAGACCTTTTCAATTTCAAATGTGTTCATTTTAAGTTAAATGGTATTCATGAAATTTTTTGTATTATGATGAAAACTGGCTGAATATTTTATTTAGGGGGCCTCCAAAAAGAATTGTGCTTAAATTTTAAAATGCATTTAAAAAAAATGTCCAAATTCATTCTTGAAGCTTATCGTTTAGCTTTATTGCCAAGCTAGTAAATTGAATTTAATATTTCTGGTAAGCAAAATACTTTGATGTATTTCAAATCACATTTAAATTGATTCAAATCCTTTTTTCTGATTATTAATAAAATTAAGGTTTTTAAAATGATATAAAATTTTCCTTGCAATACATAGTTTTAAATGTATATATGAAGACTTTTTTGCAGTATATAATAACAAAGATAATTTGGCCAAGTTTAACAAATGTGTCCCCACCAAAAAAAACACAACCTCTCACTTGTAGGGTTATTTAATGTTGAATTTTGTAGGAGTAACGATCAACTGGACAAGCTTTTGGAACCATTACCCTTCACTGAAGTGATCTTATCAAGATTAAATTTATTTTTACTTACAGTAATAAAGAAAAAAAAGGTTGAAAGAAATTACATTGCATTTTGGTTGCAAGTTTTCATTTTTATTTCTGATGCATGATGATATGCGCCAGAAATAAATTCTAAAATAAATTATACAAATTAAAAAAAGATTAAAGAATTAAAGCTGAAAGTAAAACATTAATTTGATGTACTGAAATTGTTTGAAATGCTCAAGTGAATACTAAAACTAGCCAATTAATTAACTACTATTACCTTGATTGTGATTGTTGATTAATTCATTTCTTTGCAGTTTATTTAAGGCCAGAATATTTCTTTAAATTTAATAAAAATGAAAACAATGTTCATCAACATTTTGAATCACATTCTCCTAGAAAGGTACACACGAGATACCAAAAGAAGACGCAGACCCCCACCCATATTTCCACAACGTTTTTAATAAAATAAATAAACCTATTCAGTATACAATTCATTCATTAATGAAGAAGTTCTCAAAATTCTGTTTGAATCGGATCTTTCCTTGACTTTTTATTAATATATTAAAACAGGTTTAGTGATTTTTTGCTTTCATTTAGGAAAAAGCATCCATTTTGGTGGCACCACATCTTCACACATCTACTCCATTCTCATCTCATTCACTGAAACCTGACTAGGTATCACCACTGAATTTTCCATACCTAAGGTTTAAAATTAATTTTTAACAATGTAAAAGCATTCTCGAAAATTTCATTTTAGCTTTACTTGAAAGCTAGATGAATAAATTTACTATTTCCAGTAAAATATTCAGGTGTATTTCAAACAGAAATTATATAGATCAGAATCAGAACTTTATGGTCGATTTCAGAAAATCTTCTTACAAGTGACCATTTTCTTAGTTTTAGAGATTTGTAAACAGAACCAAATTATCTGTTTTAAAAATCTTCTGAAACTAAAATATATATTTGTGACATGTTATTTGAGTAAAATTAGCAAATTTAAAGTTAAATTAATCTGATTTGAAATAAACATTACTTACATATAACATATAAAATTAATATACAAGCATTTCTTAATGACAGGTCCTGTTTTTCTTTATCTTCAAAGTCCGCACTGTTTCTGTCCCTAAAATTGAATCTAAAAAAGAAAAAATTATAATTGCAGTAAGTCTCTCACGGGAAAAGAAAAAATTGATTATATTTAAAGAAATGAACAGAAAATATGTAGTGAAATATGTAAAAAAAAAAAAAAAAAATTAAAAATTTCGAAAATGCAATAATGATAGTCAGTCAATCATAGAATTTGACACAAAATCAATGCAATTTACATGGCTGGATCCTCACTATCAGAAGAAACAACCCTTAAAACACGATACATTATTTCTAAATTGTGCCTCCTTATTTTTTCTGGAAATTTTTTTAATACATTTTTTGGCATATTAAAAAATTATTTTAAAAATACAAACTCTTCGCTGATTGTAATGAAGTTTCAAATTTAAGATCTGTAAAAATAGATCTTTTAATAAGAGCATTTCCAAAGAGACACATATTCAAACTTAATTTTAAATATTTAACAATTTTATCACATTTTGTACTTAAAATTGAAAAAAAAAGAAAATTCTTGCAAAAAATTTATTCTTCATTGGAAAAATATTTTGGCTTCAGACAATAATGTCCTTAACTTATATTATTCATAAAAGCCATTAAAATCTTACCTAATTAAATAATTTCATTCATTTTTGAATAAGTTCTGAAAGTTTCATTAAAATCTGACAATTATCTAATTTTTGAAAGAATTTCCAAATTAATGTGGTCTTCAACTGAAAAAAGTGCTAAAAAAACTAATGCTAAATATTATGCGACTGCTGACGTAAAAAAAAAAAAACAAGATTTTTAACCCAAATTTGTAAATATTTTTTAAAAACTTCAAAAAAATTTTTTTAGTGTATAACCATTCACTATTTGTAACTATGGTAAGCCATACATGCTAGAAATAATTAAAAAATTTTAAAAAATACTTTGGTATTTCCTCTTAATAATAACTTTGTTTTTATTAAGTTTGGACTCTTTTTCATCATGCTATGCTGCTTTTTTTCTTTTAAATTAAATTATGGAATATACCTGTTAAAAGTCTTGTCTTTTTTGTCGGCAGTTGATGTAATAATTACGATTATTTTTTTTTTTTTTTTGCTTTTTCTTGATTTGGAAATTCTTGCAAAAATCAAATAATTGTCAGATTTTAAATGAAACTTTCAGGACATATTCAGAATTGGATGAAACTCTTTTTGAAATTTTTGATTAGAAAATCTTGGTAAAAAATATTTTTTTTTTTTTTTTTTTTACGTATGTTACCACCCATTTCATAAAATTGTGAGAAATTCAATTTTTAGGGCAGGGATTTTTTTAGTTAAAAGCAGGACTCCTTGGAGAATGTAAATCATCAATATTCTTTTGTAAAACAGTTACACATTCACCAAAAATCTACTCTCAATTACAAAATAAAAAATGCAATAACACTATGACATTATTTAGTTAGAAAAGCTTTTAATTACTTTTATAAATAAGATTTATTAAGGACACTATTGTCTAACAAAGAAAATTTTTTCGATGAATATTTAATTTTTACAAAAATTATTTTCACTTTTTAAAAATTTTAACTAAATAATTTATAAAATTAAAAAATCATTTAAAATTCTGCATTAACTCAAGGTGGTATTATTATTATTATTATTATTATTATTAAGTGAAAACTACATTTATGAATCAAAAATTGAAAAGTTCATAACAGTCTTTTGTACCTAATATTTTTTAAAAACTTCAAAAAAAGTTTTTTAGTGCATAACCATTCACTATTTGTAACTATGGTAAGCCATAAATGACAATATCCTTTAAAAGGTCACATGATTTAAGAAATAGCTGGAACTTTGCAATTCTTTCACTTTCATTATTCAGTTCTGTTTCATCGTTAACATTTTTGCAAATTATCCCTTCAACATTTTAAAGTAAGTTTAATATTTTAATTACTATTTCATTAAATATTTTTTTATTTTATGTATTTATTTTGAGTCATACTTTAATTAAGTAATTATTTGTTTAAGTTAGTAAACTTAAGATAAGAACCTAGAGACGAAACCCAAACTTCATAAAGCAGCTTCTAAAAGTCAATAAAATATTAGATAATTGTTGAATATTTGTTAATTTGTAAAAATTACTAGGTAGTTAAAAAAAAAAAAAAAAAAAAAAATGTGTTCACTACGATTTCGTAAATTTATGTCAATTCTGGTCATCCATACTAGTCATCACCTCGGAACTTAACGATACATCAACAGAGATAAAAGAAAAATAGGAAAAATAGTTAATTTAATCTGATTTGAAATAAACATTACTTATAAAAAAAAAAAAAGAAGTGATATACAAGCATTTCTTAAAGAAATGCTTGTATATCACTTCTTTTTTTTTAATAAGTAATGTTTATTTCAAATCAGATTTAAATTAACTTTAAATTTGCTAATTTTAAATAACATGTCACAATTAATTTCGGAAGAATTTTAAAACCGATAATTTTGTTCTGTTTACAAATTTGTTAGAATTAAGAAAATTGCCGCTTTTTCTGAAATCGGCCTAAAAGTTTAGATTCCAATCTATAATTGGTTAATTTGCACCAAGAGCCTACAGTAATGACAATATTCCATTATTGCCTGATTATTTTGAAAATGACAATAAAAGTTTGCGCTCGTTGATCGTTTAGGATTTATCAACAATGTAAGTTCGATCTCTTTCACGTTGTTCGGCCACCATTACTGGCGTTGTTTACATACGTTTACCGCTAGTAATAATGCGCGGAAGCTTACTTAATGGCCTTTTTATTCGACTTGATTACTGCGCAATTTTCACGAAAGTTATTTTAATGAAACTTAAAAATGAATAGTTTTTTTTTTTTTTAATTGATATAAATTAAATTCCTTTTTTCCAATTAAAAGTATTGTTTCTTTGTAGACATGAAGCTTTATTAAATAATGAATTTTTTTGTTGTTGTTTTAATTTTAAATAGGTTTAAATTTGTTATAATCAATTGAAATCTTTTCTGAATAAATATGTCATGGGGGGCACACATAGGATTATGAACCCTTTTCTTTTAACAAACAAACAAAAAAATTGTTGAAAAAAAAAAAGAAAACTTTTTTTTTTTTTTATCTAAGGCACGTAATTTCTATTTAATTTTAATTTTTGTCGGATTTTAAGGAAACTTTCACTACACAATTTTAGAAAGAAAAACATCATTGAAAAAAAAAAAAAGGAAATTTTCATTTTTCTTTATCCCTTTCATTCAGGCACATAATTTTGATTCTATTTTTCGCTTTTTCATTTTTACTGCCATATTTGCAATCGCGATAAATGGAACATTTTCATTACCGTCGGCTTCTGGTGCTTATATTGAAAATGAAAATTAATCCTAATTTCTAGTTGAAATTATATTTGAAATATATTTGACTTACTGGAAATAATAAATTTAAATCATTTAGCTTTCAATTAAAGCTAAAATGAAATCTTCAAGAATGCTTTTTCATTTTAAAAAATGCATTTTAAACTTTAGGTATCGAAAATTTATACCGAATTAGTGGAGGTATCTAAATTTTGCTCACACAAAAAAAAAACAAAAAAAAACACAAAACAAAAAAAAACACAAAACAAAAAAAAAACAAGATTTTTAACTAAAATTTTGGTGGTGGTACGAAGGATTGCTAAATTTTGAAAAATAATCAAAAAAATACTTTTAGTCTTTCCTCTTCTTAAATATTTTTTAGACGATAAAAAATTGTTTATCAAGTTTGGAGCCTTTTTTCATCAGGGCATGCTCCTTTTTTTTTAGCGAAGTATTGAATATATACCTATTTTTAACCAAAATTTCGAAGGATTAAAAACTTTCAAAATTTAATAACAAACATTTTGACAATAAAACTTTGTTTTTATTGAGTTTGAGGCCTTTTTTCATTACACTATTTGACTATTATGCTGTTTTTCCGCGAAAAAGTGGATGTACCTATTTGAATTTTAAGCATTTCTAAAAAGACACCTTTGTTGATTCATCTTCGTCTTTTATCAGTTACGTCATCAATTTTCTTCATTTTCTATGATTTTTTTCATCTATTTCTTTTCTTTCGATGGCAATAATACAAGTTTCAATTCCTTGCATCAATTCTAATTTCTTATCCACGTTTAATTTGTTTCTTTAGTTTAAACCGATCTTTAGCCACGACAATTGTTCAATTAAATAAAAACATAAATATATCTACTAAAATCGGTCGATTTACGAAATCAATTTTTTGTCCCTAATTTTAACTGAGGCTGAACAATGAACAGCACTGGTGAATGAGTTTTTAAAACGTGTAAAAATAAAATAATTCAGACATTTTAACCAAGTATTCTATATTTTTTGAAGAATAAATTAACTGTTTCTAAACAGCCATATTAAAATAAACATAAACTTACCGTTTCGCCTGAGAAGAAATAAAAAATGTTTCAATGATAAATATGAAGAAACACGAAACGCGAGACAAAAGACAAGGGAGATAATTGCGTAAATCTTAACTCCCCTTTCTTTGTACAAGGAGTCATGATCATAGATTATTAAAAAGTAATAACTATATAAAAGACAAAGGCATGCTTGTTTAATTTTTTATATACAGTGTAACCCGGATATAAGAGACCCGGATATAAGAGAAACCCGGATATAAGAGACTTCTTCTCCGGTCCCGACAACTCTCTTATATCCGGGTTACACTGTACGAATGTTCCTAGAAAGAAGTACATAAATTTACACACATTTCAATTCATTTATATGGAAATCACATATTAAAATTGTACCTTCCAATATTCATTATAAACACGTGACAACTCATCAGTGTTGTTTAAAACAAAAAAAAATGAATTTTTGAAAGTAAAACAGTTTTACTTTAAAAAATACGTTTTTTTTTGGGGGGGGGGTAACAATGATTTTCACCCTGTACAATGCCCGAGGGCAACACAAGGTGGTGGGTTACAGAGTAAGAGCCATAGTTTATGTGGATATGTGTAGAAAGTAACACTAGACTTGAACGGATTAAGAGTGTAGTTATCAGGGAAGCAGTCTCTTGGGAGTCGGTTCCATAAGGCAGTGTATCACGGGAAGAAGTTTGCTCGAGTGAAATTCACATCACACCAAAGGAATATAGAGGTGTGATGGAATAATGTTTATAGAACAGAGTTCAAATTTCACTTGGCACTGTGCTTCCTTCATACTAATGTTGTTGGGTAAAAAATAGAAAACGACTTCAGATTTTGTTAGTCAAACTGCTCGACATCTTTACTCCTGTCTTTTTCCTCTCATGCTAGACTGAAAAAGCGAGTGTGAAGGTGTAGATTTTGAAAACATTTGACCAACAGGTTTCAAAAGAGGAAGATTACTCCCATGTGCATATTCATGTTTAGATACTGAGAAAATCTAACCTCACAGGTTTTACAGCAGGGATTAATTTATACCATTTTAGATTTATATTAAAAAGAAAATATTCCACAACAAATCACAAATAACTATATTCACATAAATGTATATTATACACTGCAGAATTTTAACTAAATATAACACCAGGAATTTGATAAAAGAAAATTTTGTGAAGTAGAAGAAAACATAATTTTTGTGGGAAGAATTTTTGGAAAACTGACAAAATTCCCAATAAACAATAATAAGAAGAGGAAGAATAAAGAAGAAAACAAAAATAATATGAAACAAATATGTATATAATACAAGTTAAAAGCAAAGCAAAGAAACTATAAGTAAAAGGTTCACAAAGTAGGAATAGTGTTCACATGCAAAAGGGATACAGTACAGTGATTATAGCATTCTGAAAGGGAAGATAGTGGCAAGGAAAAAGTTTAGGATTGTGCTCCATTTAGAGAATTTCCTCAATTTTACTCTGCTGAATGATTTCTTGGGGTATCTTTCGATAGAGGTTTCCACACTGGGATTGTTTTCCGTGTTACTGCTTGCATTATCTAGTTGTGGAAATTGACTTTTTCCTTCCCCACAAAGATTTCTTTGCCAATAGTTGGGAAGAAATGTTTAGTGAAAAAATAAGCCAAAATTTCACAATAGAAAGGTAGGTCACTTGACAGAGTATATTAACTTGTGTCACTTGAGATTTGCATATAGTGAACAGTTTATTCCACAGATTTCACAGTGGAATGGTTTCTATACAGTGAGGGTATACATGTGTTGTGTGAGATGGGAAATGTGAGAAAAATCTAATCTGCAGACATCACAGTGGAAACATTTATCTACAGTGTGTTTGTGCATGTATTTTATGAGATATGAATTTTTGGCAAATTCAAATTCACAGATACCACAGTGGAAATTTTTCTCTTCAGTGAGAGTTTCATGCTTGTTGTGAGATTTTACTTTATGGAAAATGTAATAGCATAGATTTTTACTTTTAACCCTTAAATAGTTTGGGTGCATACAATGTGAATCTAGAAATTATTTTTTATGTTTAAAAATAAATTATATTTCACATAAATATATAACCAAAGATTCAAGGATATAATTTTTTGTGAATCTTAACAGGATGATTTTATTTTTATACAACATTTAAAGTATAGAAAGGATATCAATCAAAATCAAGTTAAATTATATTTTTGAGTTGAATTTCTTTCTTTTATTTCCTTCCCTGTTTGATGTCATAAAATATTTAAATGCACCCTATGAAACACTTTTTTGAAACTATTCTGATTTTAAAATTGATGAAATTGGAAGTGTAGTGGTGGATATCGTCACAATTATTTATTTCCGACGGCGTTACCAATATTGTAGCAGGTTGTCACCATTATGTTTGGCTAGAAAATGCAGGATTAAGGACAATGCGTGGACACAATGCAATTTATATTTGACGTAAATAGCACATAATATAAAATACAAAACAGAATGTAATGATTTCAAAACGTAATAATTGAATTTATTAGTGTTTGATGTACAAGCATTTAAGCTGAAGGTTTGATAGAGTTATGTCTCTTATATTTGGAAATATTTGTACTTGAGCTCATAAAGAATAAGTAATTATTAAACTGTAGTTTAGAAGAATAAAGTTTCTTTAGCATGTTAGGAAATGTGAGTTGTAAACCTTGGTAAGAGTTCAGAAGAGATTTTAGAGTTCGTACTTGCGTGAAATGGTAATGTTCTTTGACGTCTGACTGCATGGTCAAGACGGGAGTTCTTGGAGATTACATCTTGGCAGCAAGGAGGAAGATGAATAAAGAGAAACATAAAGGAGCTTATTCGTGTTTTGTTTATATATGGCTGTGTATCACATGGGAGGCTCAGAGCATATTGAGCAGGAAAACAGATTTGTCGCATATATGCGGTTTGATTGGTCGGAACTGACCAATCAGGGAGCTAGTTTTGAGGAGATCAACCAATAAATGCTTGTCGCATGATTTGTATGTACTGTGTGTAATAATTACTACAGGGGAAGAGTGGATTTTCCAATGGGATGTAACTGGCAAATGTGGAATCTTCCACAGACGTCCTCCAAAAAAGAAGGGAATTAGTAAAGAACTTCTTTTTGTATTGTTCTAATGAGCATTTGGTTGCAAGGAAAGGAACAAACATGGATTAAGGTTTCAAAAATTTGTATTTGCCAAAACTCAGAATATGTACATAGTTGTCTGAAAGGTTGCAAAAAATTGATCATGTGTGGTTCCTTAAGAAAAATGATCAGGTGTAAGGATGTTGTCACTAAAAGGAGGTGCCATGATAAGAAAAAAATGAATAAAACATAATAAAATCAAATTTTTTTTTTACATAAAAATTATTTTTTATCCTATTTAGAACCATGAATATTCTGGTTAAAAATCGTTTTATTTTTCATCTATGTTGGACCATAATGTAGTCCGTGAAATTTGAGCATCTTGATGCAATAAAAAATAGATTAATTTTGAAATTATTGCAAAAAAACAAAAAAAACAACCAATATCATGGAAAAGACAAAGGATTTTTTTTATTATTAAAATACATTTTTTACCATTTGTAGAACATTCAAAATTTTGGTTAAAAATCTGTTTTTTTTTCTGTGAGATGTTGGGGCGGGCCAAAAATTAGTATTGGAAACCGATTGCCTTTTTGGTGAAAAGGCATTGATTTAAGAATTTTGAGAAATCAAATAATTGTCGGATTTTAATGTAATTTTATGTAATTTTAATGTAATGCTCAGGACTTTTTCATAAATGAATTTCATTATTCCTTAAATGTTTCTTTTTTGGAAAATCTCGGTAAAATATTTTCTTTTTTAAATTTTTTTACCACCTACTTATGAAATTTTGAGAAATTCATTTTTGTATTGCTTAATGTTTGTTGTTTCTAAGGACAAGTTTGTATGCTCATTTTCTTGCATTGAGGATGAAATGATGTGGGATGAGGTATGTCTGACAAACTGAAGGAAGTGCACAAATCTGTTATGTGCCACGATAGCAGCAAAAACTGCACAGCGAATGTTCCCATCCGTTGTCCACGTTTCAGAAATCCTTTCCTTTCAGAACTGAAGAGCTTCAGCAATCAGCAGGACCCCAAAAAACCTTTTTATTTCCACAGGGTCTACATCTATCCAAATTCTCAAACTTTTTGAGGGAGTATTTGCATTGAAATCTTGAACAACATGTGAAGCTTTAGCATTGGTGAAGGTGCATATAATAACTACAATTTAATCAACAAAGGACATGTTGAAAACTTTGAAAATAGTTGTTGCAGCATTAGTTGTGGAGGTTGGCCCTGGAGATCCTCTGAGAATGTTACATTGGCAATAGCTAGTTACCGGGGGCACTAAAATTGTCCCTTTTCTTTCTTGATTTTGCAATGAATTCATTTTCCTCAGAATCTCCATCAGAATTTCTTTCTTCAGAATTCATTTCAAGATTGTCTTCTGCTTCAGACACATCACCTTGTGGGATAAATTCTCCATCAAATTCGCTCAAGACATCATCTGGTCACTTACATCATATTCATCCAGCCTCCACACAATGTCATCATCTGAGATTTATTAGATGGTCATTTTTGCAAACTTTGCAATGTTCAGAACCTGTAAAAAAGACAAGAATTGATAATCCAAATTTGTCTCATGGTATATACCAAGAAGGGTCCTGTCAGGACCCCAAAGTTGTTTTTATTTGTTTACATTTTGATGGAAGAATTTTATATAAGTCTAGTTATATTTTTTTTTATCTTAAACTGATGCAGGACACATAGAAAAAACAAAAAAAAATTAGTTACAGCAGGATAACTAAAAAGTTTACTTTGGGTTCCTCCAAGGAACCCCTTTGTATGTTGAAGGTTAAAGTAATATCTGTTTCAACTCAGATTAAACATTAAATCAGCTAATATTCCTGCAATAAAGTTTCAGAAAAATATATTTTATTCTTAGAACATTTGTTAATATTGTAATAAATTATGCTGAATTTTATTATGATGAATGATGGCTAAAAATGGCACTAAAATCAAAACTTTCAGCAATTTAAAAATGAAAACTCCTCCCGGTCAGTTTAAATTAGTTTTGAAATACAGCAAAGAATTATTGGAAATATTAAGTTTAATGTATTAACTTGAAATTAAATCTAAAATAAAAGCTTCAAGAAAGATTTTTAATTTCTAAAAATTCATTTTAAGTCATAGGTATCTTAAATCTGTGGCGGTAAGAATGAGGGCAAGACAGAAGTGAGGAGAGAATCAGATTAACCTGATAAGAACAGATACTACACATTGATCGTAGTCAAAAGGACTAGAAATATAGTGACTACAAATGAATGCACTATTTTCCAGATGCAACCTAAGTAAGGTAATCACCACAAATCCAGTTACAATAATAAAAAAAAAAACATTGTCTGCTGAATTATTTTAAATGTATTATTTAGAGAAATTATCATAAGATGGGGATTTGGCAAAAAAGAAAGAAAGAAGGGAAGATAGAATGTTTAACATCTTCAGCCAATACCTCATAAATAATAGTCTATTCTGTTTTGATTGAGTAGAAAAAAAAGACATACTGCTCAAGATGTATGACCTCAGGTACACCAATCTCTTAGAAAGCTGTGTAACGACTCAAATTCAGGTAGGGGTACTCTCTCCTGTGTCATCTAGGGAGGGGCTTTTAACACCACCAGCATTAATTTGTCTTGCTGACTGTTCAAACTTCACCATACTTTGATTTATGTCCTTTAGCAGATTAGGAATATTGAAGCAAGACTGATGCTCTTTGTTTAAATCATGGGGAGGGTGGTTTGGTTTATTTAGTTTAGCAGCATATCAACTGCAAAGGGAGATTTTTATTCTGAGAAGATTTTTCGGATAGGTTCGTATGAACAGAGTATGTATTGTTTGTAAGTAATCATTTTGTAGATAATGTTTCATTGACACATTTTGTAAAGAGGGATTTTGTTGAGTCAAATGTATTGCTAGTAATAATTTTTCCTCCAAAAATGTATTGCTGAAAATATTTTTTCCATTAAAAATTGGTTACAGAAAATGTAGGTAAGCAGATTTAGTAAAGTTTTTTTATATATTTTCCTGTATATTCTATTTGAACTTACAGCAATTTAGTAGAATGTATTGAACAGTATATGGTTCCTGGAATGGGACACATATTGTCAGTTCCTCATATTTTAATAGATATTGGTGGGTTATATATACAATACAGAGTCTAGCTAGAACCACCTCATCTCTACTTATCTTTCTGTACTTGACTTTCACTGATGATTGGTTGGATGTTGAGAAATTTATTGTTTACAATGTTGTTCCATAACTGCTGTCATCTTTTTCATAATGGCGGGTCAGAAGTCGTTATATGAAACCTTTATATTTGAGAGGGCCATGTTCAGTAATTCTTTTGTCATTTTGTCAGGTTTACCATTTCCTTGTATGCCAATCTGACTCAGTATTCAGCATGAGACTATTATGGCATGTTTTCCCTTATAAATAGAATCAATCCTATTTAATAATTTATCTATTAAGGGGTTTCCCATGTTTTTATTCTTCAGAGCTGTGATTACGGATAGTGAATCTGAGATGATTCTGAATCTATCTGACCCACTGGATTCTATAATATCTAAAGCCAAGTCTATATCTGAGGCTTCTGCACTTAAGATTGGGGATTTGTCAGACAATCTTTTCTGTGTTATGTTGTTAAGGATAGCAGAGTATACAACTCTGTCCAAGATTTTAGAGCCATCAGTGTATACATGCTTATGATTTGGGTGAGCTTGTAGAATATGATGTATTTCTTCCATGTAATTGGATAAGATAGAATTAATTTTAGGGTATTTAGTAAGGTTTAGCTGAATCATAGGGTATTTCATTAACCAGGGTGGACTTTTTGAGTTGGTGGTTTTAAGAATTAGGGTTGAATTTATTTTTGTTCTGCAAATGAGGTTTTTTATGTGAAGGTCAAAAGGTTTGATAGCATTTTCTTTTTTATCAAATACATTTTTGTATTTAAGGTTGAAGGTACAGTGGTAGGCAGGTTTAGTTGGGCTGGATTTGAGTTTTAGATAATATTGTAATGCCAGTTTTTCTTGTCTCAATTTTACAGGTGCCTCGTGGGCTTCAGCCTATAAACTTTCTATAGGTGATGTTTTGAAGGCACACAGAGTCAGACTTAATCCTGCATGGGGAATGGGCTCATGGGTTTTTACGTAGGATTTCTGGGTCAACCCATATATGAAACATCTGTAGTCAAATTTAGTTCTTATTAGAGATCTATAAATTTTTAGGGGTAATATGCGATCTGTTTGCCAGTCGGTGTTAACAACGACCTGTAGTAATTGTAATGCTTTGAAGTATTTCTGTTTTATGTATTTTAAGTGGGGGATGAAAGTAAGTTTTTTATTAAAAAAAAGATTCCCAGAAATTTATGTTAGTGATTTTAATTTCTGTTCCTTCAAGTTTAAGAATTAGCTCACTGTGCATTTTTTTTTCAGATTGTAGAAATGGATACATTTTGTTTTGGTGGCAGAGAATTTGAAACCATTTTCGATAGTCCATTAATTTATTTAGACACACTTGCAGTTGTCATTCTGCAGTGTGTATATTTTTTTTATCTGTAGCAGATCAAAAGATCATCTATGTATATTGAACCATCAACTCCATGATTGAAACAATAAACAATGTTTTTAATTTTTATATTAAAAAGAATGATGGACAGGCTGCAACCTTGTGGAACACCTTCTTGGATTTTTGAGTTTGAGAGTGTTGATCCTACCTGAACTTTGAAACTTCTATCTGACAAAAAGTTATTTACCAAATTGGGTTATCTGCCCTTTAATCCCAGATCGTATAGGTCATTCATTATTCCATGTCTCCATGTTGTCTCATAGGCCTTTTCTAGATCAAAGAAGATGGCTATTGCATGTTCTTTTTTTAATAAAAAACTCTTTAATGAAAGTTTCTAGGGGAACTATGTGCATCTTTTATTTCAAAATCCACTATTAGTTTCAAGGTACCAGTTCAATCTTTTATTTACTATTCTTTCTAGGGTTTTGCATATGCAACATGTTAATGTCATGGGTCGGTGTTTTGGGGGATTTGCTTTATCTTTATCTTGTTTTGGTAAAGGGATTACGGTAGCTTGTTTCCATTTCTTCGGTAGTTTTTCCCTTAAACCATATCTATTTAAAGATGTTTGACAGATATTTTAAGGCTTTGGGGGGGGGTAGTGACTTAAGAAATTCATAATGAATTTCATCTGGGCCATTAGCTGTACTATGTGATTTTCTTATGGCATCTATAAGTTCATTTAGAGTAAAAAGGATGGTTGTAATCTTCTTTGTTGTTTGAGTCAAAGTTCAGCTTATTTTTTTTTTTCTGCATCAAAAATTCAATGAGAGAAACAAAAAAATCGTCTGATTTGTTTGTGTTTTCAAATGATTTCCTTGAGATTTCTCCTCCTTCAACCGACGACCCAAGTTTTGTATTGTTCGTTCAGTTGATATAATAATGTCGAAGTTGTAACGAATGTGACAAGGAAATAATTTAGAAATGAAAAAAATCGAAATTACTTTGTTTTTTCAGACAATATTTCGCTTGATAATAAGAGACGAACGCGACGTGGCGGTGTTAGACAAGATGTGGTTCCTCGTGTTTAAAAATCCTTAGATTTCTTGGCATTCAAAATAAATGCCCATGTTTGTTCTTGCTCGTCGACAATATCAGAATCCCGAATCTAATACGAACATTAGAAATTTCTTGTTTAAGAGGAAAAATACAACATTCATCTCAAAAGAATCCTATTCCATTCTCATTATTTGAATAATTAAAAAATTATCAGAATGGCTTCATATGTGATTTTGTAAGTTACTTTAAAAATTACATTATCAGCTGAACTGGTCACAAGTAAAAAAAAAAAAAAAAAAAAAAAAACGAGGTGTTGGGGTGAGGCTGTAGTGTATCTGTGTCTCGTCACTATCACATCCCTATTACCAGACCTCCATCGGATTGAGGTAAGTTTATTAATCAAATAGTTTTCATTAAAGAAATTATTACCAAAAACAGAACAGAAAAATATAATTACAAGAAAATTCTACAGACAATTCATCCTTTTGAGTAGTAAAAAGCTGTGTGATCTAGTTATGAATCCAGGAATAAAAGACCCTGAATTCATAAAGATTTTACGAGAACTTCCTAATTTATGTGAAATATACATTCAAAACAAAATGAATGGACCCTGGCCCATTGTTGGATTCTCATCAAGATCAGATGTTAAAGACAGCATTGTCATGGGCATAAAAGAAATTAATGGAAAAAATATTGCATCTAATTGATTATGATACATGATACAGTGTTGGAGTCAGGATTTCTGCTAAGGAAGGTTTTGACATTCTTAGTGCTATATTCACACACTGGATAGCATATTTTGGCACTTCAGGATTTGACACACTATAAGCAGGTACGTGTTAAACATAGTGGTACATATATGTGAGAGTGAATCCATCACATTTAGTCCCCTACCCTGAAAAATAGAAAAGTTCTTTGGATGGCACAATAATGGAATTAGATGTCAAATATCTTAGAAAAAGAACCTGATAAAACTCCAAAAGTATTAATTTTTGAAGAGAATGATATGAATGAAGAAAGCACAAACTAAAATATTGAAGAGCATCAGATTGTGACATCAAAGAGCAGACAACCCAAACAAAACTCCATTCATAAGTAAATTGAGCTCCTGAAACCAAGACAAACTATTAAATGCCAGGTTGCCAATGATGATGATTCAGAATTAAAAAAAATTGAAAATCTTCAGTAGGGCAGGCAAAACAACAGGCATAAACAAACACTTAATGAATGTCATTATAGAACAAGTTGAACTCTTTTGGCTGGACTTTAAAGCATGGAGTATCAGAATGGCAAGCATGTGAAGTTGAGCAAACAAGAGAAGATGAAAACACTTCTTGTGATGAGGAAAACATAATGATTTCCTCCCCAAATAATGGTCTGGAAAATGCAACAAAGAAAGAGCTCCTTAGATTGAAAAACTAAACTTACATCAAAATTCTTGACCAAGGTCAAACCAAGATATCCACAAGATGGGTTTTATACTTATAAAAATTGTAATGGTAAACAGATTTGTAAAGCTAGACTTGTATCTCAAGGCTTCCAGGACAAAGATGCTTGCAATATAAGGATTCTCCCACCTGCTCTAAAGAAGATCTACACATAGCATTGGGAATAATGGCATCTAACCATTGGATGTGTAAATCCATGGACATAAAAATTGTGTATCTACAGAGTACCTGATACTCAAGGATGAATTAATTACATTAGGAGCAGGAATTTCAAAATATAACCATGCAATATTTACAAGAGTAACTCAACACAACCTGTACCTACATCTCAAACGTCTTTGACTGTGCCTGAGGAGTCAACTGTGGAACAATTGCAATCCTCTTCATCTTCTTCTAAAAAGAAAAACTTTTCTCAAGTAGTGACTCACAAAATACAAATGGCTATGCTTTTCATGTACTGTGACATTTGTACAAAATATAACAAACTGATTTCAATTGAATGAGTGGGGGATTTTTCATTTTGAAAAACTGAATTTTTATTTTAGCAATTTATAGCCATTTTCATCACAATAAAATTAAATATATTCATCAAGATATAATTATTAAAAATGTTCTAAAAATAAAATATACTTTTCTGAACTTTTATTGGGGAAATATTAGCTGATTTAATGCTTAATAATCAAATCAAAATTAAATATATTCATCACGTTTAAAATATCCCTGTTCTAAAAGATGCTAAAATTTCCTTACTAATCTTTTAGTCTGTCTGATGATGCAAGGAAAACAAAATTCTTAACCAAAATTTCAAAAAGACAAAAAAATAAATATATATATATATAATATATATATATATATATATAAATTTAAATCAATTGTAAATGTTTATATGTATCTTGTTTGTATTTATTGGCTTCCATAGAAACAGTGGAAGTAAGGGGGAAAAAATGAGTGCCAAGCATTAGATTGAGGTGTTTGGTTGATTCCAATCTGTAAAATTGAATTATTTCAAAAATCTAACTTTTCTTTGAAGTGGCTCAAAAAATAGAAATGACTACAATTTTCAGATGAAAAAAATATTTACTGTGATATCTGTACTAAATATATTAGTTTTGTGATTTTTTATATACTATTGTTGTTTGTATTTATTATTGTCAATATGCCAGTGCATATATTTTTGCTTGCTTTATATACTTTTTTTTAGATTGTTTTTTTTTATTATTGTTTTATTTTGCAAATTTTTTCAAATTTTTTTTGTTAGGGCTTTTTTGCCATGGTCAATGGGTCTAAAAATATAATTTAAAAAATCAAAATATATTTTTGGTCTTTTTGCCTCTTAATAATAACAAAGATGAAATTTTGAACTGAACTGTTTACTTTTTAAACGGATGAATTGTTGTTTTTTTTGTCCATGTCTTTTTGATGTTTCATCTTGTTCTTATTATTATTACTGCTCAAGTTGTATTTTTGATCCTGTTTTCATTGAATCCAAATTTGGAATATCCAAAGATATAATTGAACTTGAATTAACTATATTTTATAAATTCATCAACTAACACTTTAATTCACCAGGTTATTTTCCCAAACTTGGAATTGAAAACTTCATGCTGAACAGCATTCAGCCCTGCTTCTCATTCTGACTGCTGCTGAAACCTTTTTAAAAATAGATAGTCTCATCTATTTAATCTGAAAAATCAGATTGAAAAATAATTTTAAATAAATATATTTATAATTTAAATAAAAGCTTATAATTTTTAAATGTTATTTTTTTAATATTTACTTATTAACAAATATCTGACTTTACATATAGTTTCTGTGATGAAGAGTTTTTAATATTTTTTTTTTCATTGTTATACCCTTTGTTTTGTTATTGTTATTGTTTAAATAAAATACTGTTTTTATAATTTTTATTCATTTAGTTAAAAAAATTTAAGTTGTTTCTAATTGTCAATTTAAAATGATTTGGCCTGATTAAAATTGTTTTTTGGGAAGATGGGAAAAAACCTCCAAAAAAAATAAAACCTGTAACTGAACTGTTTACAATTCTACATTAGAATTGTTAATTTTTTTTGTCTTATGTTCTTATTAAACTTCCAAGGATGTTTCCATTGAATCCAAATTGTGACTATCCTCTGGGAATGATAACATTGAAAATTCATTTAACATTAATTGACTGCCTCAAGGTTTTTTTAAAATTGTCCTAAATAGCCTTTTTCAGGTGTTTAGTCATTCTGATGCAATTAAAAATTTTGAACTGAACTTTTATGGTTTTACATTGAATCAGTTTGTTCTGTTGTTCATCTTTGGGAACAGCTGTTTCTCATCTAAACCATTTAGTAAAATGATCAGAAGAATTGTTTCTGTTTTAAATAAAATGTTTTAATTCAGAATTTCTTGTCCCATAACTGAAATAAATTTACCTGATAAAAATGTCATCAAAACAAACCAAAATGTTATATTCCCATTTAGCAGAAAAATTAAAAATTTAAATAGACAGTGATTTTCTGATTAAATTGCCTTAAGAATTTGAAGAAAAAAAATTTCAAAATTTAGAAAATATTTTGAGAATATTTGACAATTTCAAAAAATGATTTTATATACAAATGATGAATTCAGAATCATTGAAAATTTTTCCAAAAAAATAAGTTCA
The DNA here is from genome assembly GCA_903632075.3 of Acanthosepion pharaonis. Taxonomy (NCBI): domain Eukaryota; kingdom Metazoa; phylum Mollusca; class Cephalopoda; order Sepiida; family Sepiidae; genus Acanthosepion; species Acanthosepion pharaonis. The sequence goes on along the minus strand of CAHIKZ030005432.1, from coordinate 1,285,614 downwards.
AATTTCAATTTCATTTCAATCAAAAAAAACATTTTTAAAACAAAAATAAAACAGTGAATGAAATATCAAAATAAAGGAAAGACAACCTTTTGAGACAGCTGTTTTCTACTTTGTGGCAAAAGACCAAATCCTTTCTGATTGGCTATGCTTTCACATCTCCTTTATTTAGTCTACCATTCTACTTTGACAAGTTCAAATCCTTTTCCATGCATCATATATATTGGAATATATATATATATATATATATATATATATATATATATATATATATATATGAGAGAGAGAGAGAGATAGAAGATAATGATTGATGTTGCATTTAAATGCAACATCATTTTTTTACAGGAAAGCAAAAGAATCTGGAAAAGAGTTTCATGGGCAAGAAATGTGAGAGAAGAAACTGTCAGCATAGAACTTACGGTTTAGTCTATCAATATCAACACTAAAATCAAATCTCATACTGTGCTTAAATTCATGAAGTCAAATGATCAAATATGAAAATCAGCAAAAAAAAAAAAGTTTTGAAAATATCTTAAAATTTTATAGGATAAATATTACCTCATACAATTCACATTGAGATATCACCAATATGAAATTTATTTTTCAAAGAGTAAAAACATTTTCATGAAGGTATATTGAATAAAACTGACATACTTATCAATTCAGAGAAATATTTACAGAGTATTTGTAATTTTCTGCCTTTTCATATATGTAATGAATTTGTTTATTATTTTGTCAAACTTGTGTTCTTATAGTAGGTTGGTTTATAAAAAGAGGACTATCAAAAAGATACCAATATCGTCAGTTTGATAAATATTTATTGAATATCAACCACTTGACATAAATGAAGCATGGAAAGAAAGGTTTTAACAAAATATTTATTTAAACCTGTGTCATTTAAATGATCTGAGGAACAAAAAAATGGGAATTCCTCACAATAGATGTTTTTGTAGATAAGGTATTTTCCAGTGGAAAAAAAATATGAGGAAAGTCAGAACTTTGCCTTATCATTTGATGTGTAAAATTTTTTTGAAAAAATTAAAATTAAATCAGTGTAAAACTGTCAAATGAATAAAAAAAAAACATTGATTAAGAGAGTTATAATTTGGACACAAAAAAAAGATATCATTTGTGTAAAAAAATTTAGTAAAAATTGACAGATCATGTGGTCAACTGTTGAAAACTAGGGAAAAATGGTTTTGATATGTTGTGATAAGAAGGAAGAAATGAAAAGTGGGCAAAAAAAAAATAAAAAGGAAAAAAAATATATAAAAAAAAAAAAAAAAAAAAAAATATATGAAAAACAAAAATATTGATAAAACTGGAAATCATTTGTAAAAAATATTTTAATAAAATAATGAAAAAAAAACAGGAAAAAAAGGTACATACATAGCTGCACATGTACACAGAACTGTATGTACATACACACAAGCCATTGTACAGAAACATATGTACTGCCATATAGATATAGATATAAATACATGTACAAAATCAAAATGTATCTTCACTAACCTTCCCTCATTACATAAAGTCTTGTATTTAAAAGAGCATTAATATGGACTATGCCAAAAGCAAACATCCAACATTGTTGATGCAATGACCAGATTGGTTGAAGTGCACACAGGCCAGGAAATTTGTTGTTGTTGTCCCTCATTTTTTTTTTGTGGTTATTGAACAGAGATGGAACTCTGTTCCAAATTTCTCCTACATAATTCCCCTTCTTGTATCTGTGATAGAAAATATATAAGATTGGAATTGTTACAGCTCTAAACTAGCAGTTTGAATACCATGTGAGTTCCAAGTGGGAGGGGCTAAATGTTTTGAGTGATGATGTGTTTGCAGACCAGGCACTGGGCTTTGTTGCAGGTGACATTCCCTTGGTGAGGTGATGAGCTGCATATGTTGGATGATGTTAAAATCTGAAGAGGTTTGGGGAGCTGTCACCTCACATGCAGGGGGGTTATTGCTAAATATTTTTCTAATTGTATTGTTTAGTTTTAAATGCTGGAAATCTTTGGTTAAGGTGGGGGAAAATTTGTGGATGTTGTAATTAAAATAAAAGATCCTAAGAATTCTGGATTTTTTTTTTGTTTTCTTAGGTAAGGAAAATATTTCTGTCATATTTGGAATACTTGCTAGTAGATTCTTTGATTGTTATAAGTGGTCACTACCTATTGAGAAAGTGGTTGTAATCTTCCTTGTGAACAGATGCATTTTATGCACAAGTATTGGCTGTATATATACAATGCTGTGCAAAAGTAAGTGATCCCCTAAGATAATATTTTTAAAAAATTTTAAAAAGTTTCTCATTTGCCTAAATGATCAACAAATCTTAATTAATTTATATATTCATAAAGAGAAACGTTTATTAAATCAATTCACTTTCAAAAATGTTTATCAAGCTGGAATAAAATTATTAATTGAAAATTAAAAATTATGATGTGAAAAAGTAAGTGAACCCTTATTTAATATTTGGTCACTGCTACTTTTGAGGTTAAATGTCAACCTGATTTTTTTTATAATTTTTAGATATTTCCTGGATTTTTTTGCATTGTTCTTGGCTTTTTTTCACAATTGAATTACCTGGGTTTCAATGCACTGATTTTTTCACTTGAATTGAGTTTTAGATCAGGACCTTAACAAGGCCATTCCAAGACTTGAATTTTTTCTTTTTATGAACCCATCCTTTTGTGGATTTGCTTTGATGCTTCAGATCATTTTCTTATTGGAAGTTCCAGCCTTGACATAAACCCAACATTTGAACTGAGGACAAGACACTTTCATTCAAAATTACTTGTTATCTTGCAGACTCTATTGTGCCATGCATATTATTTTGTCTGTTCCAGCTGCAGTAAAGCACACCAAATCATAATGCTGTTACTGCCACATTTAATGGTTGGTATCAAATTCTTCCCTTCAAAAGCCATATTAGGAGCTCACCAGATATACCATCTATTGTTCCTCCCCCAAAATCTCTACTTTGGTCTCATCTGACCATGAAACCTTTTGCCAGAATGTTTCTATCTTATTGATTTGAGCTTTGGCTTACTTAAGGCAAGCATGTTTGTGAGATTTTGTAAGCAGTGATTTTTTTTTTCTAGGCATGCTGCCATGAAGAAATCATTGTTCACATTTTGTTGCATTGCAGATGTATGCATTTGATTCTGACATTGGCGGCCAATGTGTATTTGGAAAACTGCAAATGTCATAGCTGGATTTGCCAAACTAGATGTCTACTTGCTCTTGTTGACGGCCAATAGATTTTTATAGCCTTCTCCATTGTTATAGGTTTTAAATATGTGATTTCTCACGTTATTTTGATGTTTGCATACATATTATTAAAATTTAGTCTCGATCTGAACACTTTTGCATACACAATAAGTTATATTGTTAAACTACAGTATATACACAGTTTACCAAAAAAATGAACATGTGTCATTTTCATTTTTACAATGTGCACAAAAAATCATTTGCAACAGCAAACATGTAAAACAAAAATACTGAGTGTAAATGTAAATGTTCATTTACTTTTGCACAGCTTAATTTTTAATTAATATTTTTTATTCCAGCTTTATAAATATCTTTCAACTTGATTGTAATTAATTTAATAAAGGTTTTTCTTAATTGCTATATGGAACTTTTTAATTTTTTTAAATTGTTTGATTTGCTAGCTGTACTAGATCCAAATTTGTTGGAAAAAAGGATCGATTTATTACTGTGTTAATAGTAATCAGTTCAATAAGGTCAAATTGGTAGCTGTTTTAAAAACATGACCAACAATCTGTTGTCAAATGGGACAAAATTAATGTGACAAAGAGTATAAATGTTAATTTTAACACCTCCAAAATAAAACTACTCTCTTTTAATCATCTGAGAGAACCCTTTTTAGCTTCCATCATTATCAAGTTAACTGGAAAGCATGAAGCCGGAAAAGAACTCCACAAGAAAGAAATGAGCGAGAGAAAATGTTAGCATAGAAATTATGTTTACATTTCAACTGTAAAATTGTGTGATCTTTCTAATGATCTAGTACTGTGCTTAAATTCCTAAAGTCTAGGTACCATAGAAAAAGTACATCCGAACAATTACCATGAAAATATTTATAGAAAAGGGAAGCTATGTCATAGTGGTGTGAAACGGACTCAAAATGCCAGATCAGGACCAAAAATTTTATATTTTATCAAGAATCCTTAAATACATAGCAAAAGTACCAAAAAATGGTTTGAAATGTAATTGATCTGGACCTGACATCTTGACAGCAGACATTTTTACACAGATGGTACGTGTCTTCCATCTCTATTATGAACATACAAAAAGATAATTTTTTTATTTTTATTTTTCATGCAATTCTGAAGACAAGGCTTGAAGGAAATATAAAAATATCTCTGACTGCGCTGGTTATTTATATTCTTTTAAAGAGAAAAAATAATCATTAGGTTTAGAAAATCCAGTTAATTAATCCTTAAATGTATTTAGAAACTTATCTTGAACACAAATATTGTATTTTTAAAAGATTCTGAAATTTTTTGTTTACATTTTACAGATATCACCAAAAGGGATACTTTTTCCACAAAGAAAGTAAAAAATCAATACAGTTGTAAAATATTTGCCAAAAATCAGGGAATTATCTGGTTCAAATGAAATTTTCATGAATGAATATTTCAGTGAAAGGGTTATTTTATTAAAATTTCCATCTGGCCTATTATGTCTGAATTCACAGTAGTTTAGCAGATGTTACATGAATATGGCCAATCTTTCCTGTTTATTCATAGATAACACTAAATGTGTTTTTGTAGAATATTAGACCACACATTTCAAAGTGCTTTATTTCTTTCCAGGCAATTTGTCATGCTTTTGACATTGTAGATCCATGACTTTCACATGAAGCATGTAGCATCTATTTGTGTTTTCATGGAAATTGAAATGTCATTTCATTCACTGGATGTGTGTAATGTAATGCTTTTCATGGGAACATGTAACAACATCTCTGTGATGCACAGATGGGGAAAATAATGCATTAGATTTTTATGCAACTGTGATGCAGTATGTGCACATACCAGCATTGCAGCAAGTCTATTGTATTTTGCATTATTTGCAAATAATGCGTTAAAGCTTTTACAAGAATATGATTCATATTTCACACAAAATATGACTTCTCAGAAAAGTTATATTCACCATTTCTAAAGATTTTTACATGTTACATTGCAAAAGAATATTCTACTAATTCACAAACTAAATGTGGACTATGATAGGTTTTCTGTCTATCATGCACATGATGAATGATGAAAAAAAAAAAAATTTCTGGAAAAAAATATTTATTTCATCAAAAAATCATTTTCATGATAATATTTTTTTGTTTCTCATGTGTATAAAAAACGGCTCCAGCATCATTTCCATGAAAAATGGAGATCCAAAAATTTCAAGAAACTATAGCTTTATCTAAAATGTGTGTATGCATATGATTGACCATATTTGATTTCCGTTCTGAAAATGCAGAACCACAAAACTTCACAAGAATATGGTTTCTCTCCAGTGTGTGTACATATATGTTTGACCAAAATGTGAATTCACTGAAAAAATGCAGAACCACAAACTTCACAAGAATATGGTCTCTCTCCAGTGTGTGTACGCATATGATGAACTAAATGTGACTTCTGTGAAAATGCAGATCCACAAACTTCACAAGAATAGGGTTTCTCTCCAGTGTGTGTACGCATATGTGGCACTAATTGTGACTTCTGTGAAAATGTAGATCCACAAATTTCACAAGAATATGGTTTCACTCCAGTATGTGTATGCATATGTTTGACCAAATTGGACTTCACTGAAAATGCAGATCCACAAACATCACAAGAATAGGGTTTCTCTCCAGTGTGTGTACGCATATGTTTGACCAAACTGGACTTCACTGAAAATGCAGATCCACAAACATCACAAGAATAGGGTTTCTCTCCAGTGTGTGTACGCATATGTTCCACAAACTTGAACTAAATGTGACTTGAGTGAAAAAATGCAGATCCACAAACTTCACAAGAATATGGTTTCTCTCCAGTGTGTGTACGCATATGTGACACAAATGTGACTTTACTGAAAATGCAGATCCACAAACTTCACAAGAATATGGTTTCTCTCCAGTGTGTGTACACATATGTGAAACCAAATTGACTTCAAAAAAATGCAGATCCACAAATATCACAAGAGTATGGTTTCACTCCAGTGTGTGTACACATATGTGAAACTAAATATGACTTCACTGAAAATGCAGATCCACAAACTTCACAAGAATATGGTTTCTCTCCAGTGTGTGTACGCATATGTGGCACTAAATGTGACTTGAGTGAAAATGCAGATCCACAAACTTCACAAGAATATGGTTTCTCTCCAGTGTGTGTACACATATGTTTGACCAAATTTGACTTCAGTGAAAATGCAGATCCACAAACTTCACAAGAATATGGTTTCTCTCCAGTGTGTGTACGCATATGTTTGACCATATCTGACTTATGTGAAAATGCAGATCCACAAACTTCACAAGAATATGGTTTCTTTGTAATATGTGTTTCCATTTTGCCTATTGTCTGACTTCACAACAGTTTAGCAAATGTCACATGAATATGTCCTATCTTTGCTGTTTATTCAAATATAACATAAAATGTGTTTTTGTAAAAAAAAAAAACCATACATGTCAAAGTACATTATTTCTTGTCGCATATATTTGTTAGTGTTTTCATGGAAAGTGTAATGTCTTTTCCTTCAATGAAATTCTCAGTAATACCCAATGCAGATTTGTACAGCATCTGTAAAAAAAGAAGGCATAAGTTATATATTATTTGCAGCAGTGAATAATATATGAAAGCAGTCTATATTATGAAAGATATGTGCAATTATTATTTCAACAGCATCACTCTGCTATGGCAAGTTATTGAACTCCCAACTCTTTTGTTAAGTCACTTTTTGGATTATTCAACCAACACTTTTATCCACAGGGGAATTAACTGATAGAAAAATATCAGGAAAAAACATGCCCCATGGGAAATTAAAAAAATGAGTACACATGATGAAAAAAATGCAAAACGTAAAACAAACAGAACCAAAATATGCTTTTTATGGGTAGGTTGAAATATGAGCTTAGATAAAGTTTCTATTTGAAAATAAGCTCAATTTAAATGTTATTTTACATTTCAATGATTGAATGGTTTCAGCCGATTTAATAAATTCACAGCTGGTGAATTTAATCATGAACATTGCAAAATTTGAAACAAATTAGTTCAGAGGTTGTCCATAACTGTCTGCAATTTCAGGCTTTATAAGAGTTATTATTTTGTAACACATGTATCTTAATTTTTAAAATGTTTGTGAGACCAATAATCTCCTTTGCTTAACCTCAGTGACAACAGTGTTTGATGCAAGATCCGGTGGAGAGGTGTGGTCTAGAGGCCCTTATGGTCCCATTATAGATTTATATTTAAAAAAAAAACAATTAGCCTAGTAACAAACAGAATGATAGTTTAACATGTATGCAAAGTTTCATCAATATTGGTTCATGGGTTTAGGCAGCAATTTCATTCAGACAGAAATTGCCATTTATATATATATATATATATATATATATATATATATATATAGATATAGATAGATAGATAAATACAGTTTTAATTCAATAATATAACTTGACCACTACAAAATTACACAGAATTTTAAAAGTTTATTATTGTAATTAAAAGTTTAAAAAATATCAATTCTTGTAAAAATTTGTCTGATTCCCCCACATGAAAGATTAAGGTTCAAGGTGACAGAATCAATAAAAGCAACAACAGCTTGAAAATTTAGAGTGTACAATACTCTCTTTTAGGTAGAAGTTTAAAGACTCAAACTACTGCTTGAAGTGTAACAATACAAGAAGTATATGTTTATCTACATACAAAACAGTCTTCTGGTGGCAGTCATTGGTGGGACTCCAACATCAGTACTTCAATGATTGGTATTCCAGTGGTTTACTGGTGGCTGCCACAAGTGCTTATCCATTGCCAGAGAATAGGCAGACTGCCATTAGGAGTCACTAGTATTTTGCAAATCATTGCTTAAAAACTGCCTACTCTATTCTTTAATGTGATAAAATGTAGAAGACTCTCATGCTTCCTTAATTCATTGTGCTGGTTGTTTGTAGATACCTCCATGAGATCGCTAAGAAAAGAGCATAGCATGATAAAAATGTTTTAAACTTAACGAAAACAAAATTTTATTGTCAAAAGGTATATGTTACTGTTAAGGGGAAAGAACAAAGTAATTTTTAATTATTTTTAAAAATTTTCCTTCTTTTTAGAACATTCTAACTTGTTTCTCTTCATCAGCAGAAGTCCTAGTAAATAACAGCAAATTTTACTGCATTTTTTTAATGAGTGACATTAATTCAGAAAATCTTGTAAAAATAAAAATAATTGTTGGATATTAATGAAACTTTCAGAAACTATTCATAAATGACATAAATTTTTATGTTTTTTGAAAGTCAGGGTAAAAATATTATTTTAAAATTTTAAAAAAATTTTATGAAAACATTAGAAATTCAATATTGAGTCATTTAGTGATTAGTTAAAAGCACAAGGCTTTGAGGAAAGTAAATCATGTTTTTTTTCATTAGTCCTTATCAACCTAAAATCAGCTCTGAATTGTAACATACAAAACCCAATAAAATAAAGATATTAATTTCAAATGCCTTTAGTTGCTTTTAGTTGTTTTTTTATGAATATGGATAATATTGTCTGAAGTCAAAAATTTTTCAATGAAAAATGAATTTTTACAATAATTTGTTATTTCTTTTTTTTTTAACAATTATTTTTATTATTTTTACAATAAAGTTGTTAAATATTCTAAAATTAGTGAAAATGGTGAGCAGTTTAGTCAATGGTGTTATTAAGTAGTTTTATCTTTATAGATTATAAATTGTAAAGCTTATTATAAAAAATATAAAAATTTAATTTTACATGTTTGTTGTGTCTATAAAAACAGTTTTAATTCAAATATATGGAGGCCATGTGAAGTTCATTTGATTTTTCATTTCTACTTAAAACAAAAACTTCAGCTATATAGGATATGAAGAAAATAGAAAATGGACACTTTTTTAAGAAAATCTTTTTAAATCAAGCAAATAATTGACATTCCAATCGATATAATTTCTATTTGAAAGTTTAAAATTAATTTTAAAAATGAAAAAAACATTCTTGAAGATAAAATTTTAGCTTTAATTGAAAGTTAAATGATTAAATTTACTATTTCAAGTAATTAAAACATTCTGGTGTATTTTAAACAAAAATTATAGAGATCAGAATCTTAATTTTTCAGCTGATTTAAGAAAATTTTCTTAAAAGCAGCTATTTTCTTAATTTTAAGAAATTTGTAAACAAAATAAAAATACTGATTTTAAAATTGTCTCTAAATAAGATATATATTTCTGAAACGTTTATTGAGTAAAATTAGTAAATTTAAAGTTAATTAATCTGACTTGAAATAAATATTACTTATACCATAAAAATATAATAAACAAGCATTTCTTCTTTTGATCATGTCTTTGATTGACATTATCAACATCACTGATAAGTTATGAGGTAATGACAGTATGGATGACCAGAATTGACAAATTTAAGTAATCTAAGTGAACAAATTTTTTTTTTTAAATACCTAGTAATTTTTACAAATTAAAATATTTTCAAAAATTATCTAATATTTTATTGATGTTTAGTTATGTTTGAAGACATGACTCATTAAATGCAGAAATATTTAGTAAAATAGGAATGAAAAAAAAAAACTTACCTTAACGTTGAACGGATGCTTTGCATAGCCTTAAGACGTCCACTTGATAAAAGACGGAAGAGACGTCGACGAGTTGCTTACAACCAAATAGACGTCCATTTTAGGAGGTTTTTTTCCCCCTCAGGGGAGACAAACCTTAAAATACATGACTTTTTAAGGAGGTGTCACGCTCGTCCATAACAGCCCCCTTAAAGAGTCACATCGACAAAAATTGGCACATTTTTAGAATGTCTTGATTATTGCACCTCTGGTGTGCCGTATATACTTTTTTTTTTTTTTTTTACTAAGGGTATGAATATGTCAAAAATCTAATATAGTGTCATTTATTAAATTTATTTATTTATTAACTGGACTTTGTAAAACTTTTACAAAATACAATTTGATACATAAAAATTAAACATTCATTACTTCAGTTAAAAACTAAAAAGTAATATTTACTTTTTTTACTTAAAAAACTTAATGAGAATAAATAACGTTGAGTAACTTATGGGGTCATAGGTTAAAAACAAAAATTAATGCCACTTTTAAAAGCAGTCAAAAAAATAAAAATTAAATACTGAACACCAGCAATGCAATAATCAAGACTTGGTTTTTTAAAAATATTTTAAACTTAATATTTAACTTTTTAGTTTTAGAATATTATGATTCTATATGATTTTATTAAAATTTTATTTCAGTACAATGAATAATTTTATTTTTAAAAATAGATGTATTTTTCATTTTATCATTTTTGTACCTGTTTGATGTCAAAAAAAAAAAAAAAATCTCTAACTGCGCTAAATATGGCGTTTTCTAACTGTGCATAGAAGAGTTATTGAATTATCATATATCATACTCTTCCAATAGTCAAAGGCAGAAATTCAGAATCATTTCTTTTTTGAACATCCATAGCAAAAATGATCTAACATTTGCCAAAATGAAAAAAAAAAAATTAAATTAAAAAAAAGTTCATTAAAAATGGCATTTAAACTAATTTTTGATTCTTCATTCATGTCTTTATTTAATAAAAAGTAAATTCCTTAAAAATAAATATTAAGTGTAGATTTCTTGTCTGTCGAATCTGAAAATTACGTGTTTTAAATTATGCAAGAACCAACCGTTAGAAAAATTGTTTTTGAGTTTTATTGAACAAATTTTGCTAAGATTCGAGACAAATTTTCTGTAAGTTGATATTGCATTACTTTTTTTTTTACTGATGTCAGGAAATTTTCTCTTTATACAGCTGTAAAAAAAATTGAAGAACACTTTCACAAAATGTGGGGGTGAAACAGATCCTCATAAAAATTATTTCCACAAAGTTTTCTAATAAAATAACCTATTCAGTACATAATTCATTAAATACTGAATAAATACTAAAAATTCAAATCAAATCAAAATTTTCTGACAAAATTTCGAAAATGTTCGAAGGGATTAAACAATTTTAAAAAATAATTAAAAATTACTTTGCTTTTCTCTTAATAAAAATATAAACAAAAAAATTTGTTTTATTAAGTTTGGGACCTTTTTTTTATTCATACTATATGCTGTTTTGTTATTGATTTTAGTGGAGGTACCTGCTAAAACACATATCTGTACAGGAGAATTAAAAATTACTGTCAATCATAGTACAGTGTGACACGGATATAAGAGAAACTCGGATATAAGAGAGATTTTCTCTGGTCCCAATTTAGAGCCTGTGTTAATGTATATAAATTAGACCAAACCCGAATATAAGAGAAACCCGGATATAAGAGACTTCTCCGGTCCCGACAACTCTCTTATATCCGGGTTACACTGTACTTCTTGTGGAACTAACTTCTTGCAAAACCACTGGGCTTTACTGGTGGAATGCTAGGATTCAACGGAACCCTGGTTGAAAACCACTGATTCAAATAAATGTTGTAGCAATTTTTTTTTTATCTTATTTCAGAAATAAAACATCCATTTTGGTGGTACCCAGTTTGAGTTTGTCCATGAAGAAACAGTTGTTTTTTGTTTCTTTTTCCCATTGTTGTCAACATATTTTTGCTTGATTTTTTTTTTTTTCAATGAATAATGCATTTTTAGAAGAATTTTTTAAAGTTTCAAATTAGATTAATTTTAAAAGCTTTCTTAACTTCTGAATTAATTTGTAGTGGCCAAGTGGTTATTATTAAGTTAAGACTGTATTTATTAATCATAAATGGAAAATTAATTACAATTCATTAACACTCAATATTTTAAAACGTGTTGGTTTTGTAAAATTCACCTGCTTTCTTTATAGAGATTTAGTCACATGATGTTAGGTGGTCTTTCATTGTTTAATAAAACCACATGGGATCAGAAAAAGCTGATCATGAGCAGGGAAGGAACCAAACCAGCTTTGAAGTAGCGATTTTCGAAGCATAGCTCAGATGTGGCACAAGGCCGAAAGTATGGGGCACCTAGTGAGTATCGAACTCACTACTAAGTTGCAACTGTTATAGCGAAACAAGCTTGCTAACCATTACACCACGTCGAGGTGCCCCCAAAACGATTTTCTAAGCACAGCTCAGATGTGGCACAAGGCCGAAAGTATGGGGCACCCAGTGAGGATTGAACTCACTACTCAGTTGTAATTGATCTAGCAAGACAAGCTTGCTAACCATTACACCACGTCGAGGTGCCCAGTCAGCTTTGAAGTAACAAAGAAGAAATTCTCTCTGCTACCAACGGTACCAGTTGTTGAGGTTTTAAAAGTACAAACTCACTTCACCAGATGGGCAAGTCCGCCTGACATATTCTCTATAGATAGGAAAGGACATTATGTTTATGTTAACCATTGTATTCATGTTTAGGTGTAAATAAATATCTTTATTACATATTGATAAAGTATTCTTCTTATTCATGTCAGTCTCAAAGTAAAGTGAGACTAGCACAATAAAGGAATTTAAATTTGTATCAAATTGTCCAAATTGATAAATCTCTTAATACAACATAATTCTCAGTATTAAAAATCTTTTAAAAATAAAATATAGTTTTCTGAAACATTGAGAATAATTAGCTGTTTTCAAGTTTAATTAATTGGAATTGAAACAAATATTTTTACTTTAAAATACAGCAGAAAAGTATATTTTTTAACATGGAGAGCTTGTTTTTCTGATCTGTTGAGTGATTCATTGAAAGTCTAATGTTTAGGAAATTTAAGGTAAGGGGACTGAACAGAAAGAAATTACTTGATGAATACATGAACACCTTATTTATTATAGAATCTAGATACTTTATTATCCTTAAAAAACTCAAATTACAGGCTCCAAATTAAATTGTACAATTGATGCATTTTGATTGGTTTAAAAATGTCAATTACATGTTGTCAACTACGTCCAAATGTACCAATCCTGATTTTGACCTGAGCAGAAATATATTTCCGCCAAAAATTCTGGAGCCTACCACATGACGCATATTGTGTATATTAATGACACAAAATTCAGAACTGGACAGTGAGGTGAGAAAATACAGTCAAAAAGTCAAAGTAAGCCCATTTCATTCATTCACACACTCAAACAACTTTTCAAAAAAATTAAACTGTTTATTTTCAACAGAAACAAAATTATACTGAATTTTATTTTTTATTTTTACACACATTCACCACAAATTTATTCAGTTTCCTTTCATCTCTACTGACAATGACGACACAACATTTACATGTATAAATTTTGTTTGCCACTGCTTTTAGTCTATCTTGGAGTAGTAACACAACCTATGGCGACACAGGTGTGATTTGTGCATGGACATACTACAAGTTGGTGACAAACTCTTCATCTCTAAAATGAAGATGAAGATGCCCTTGAATTCCATACTGTACACAACTTGGACAACCTTACTGTGGTCACAGCAAAGATCAACATCAAAATCCTGGACAGAGAATGCCAACCAGCAAAACTCCTGATGAAAGTAGACACTGGAGCAGAAGGGAATATCCTTCCACTTAAAATATTCCCACAAATGTGCCCAAGACCACGATCAGAAATAATTAAAAAATCAAGAGCTTTACTCACTGCATACAACGGGTCTGCCATCCCACACATTGTCACCTTCCAAGTAAAATGCAGGTATGGTCAAGGTAAATGAACTGAAGAAAAGCTCTACATTGCTTATACTAAAAGACCGGCAATCTTAAGATGGCCAAGCTGCCACAACCTTGGCATGATAACCCTACACAGCATGATAACAGAATCAATCAAAGAGGATTTATAATGAGCATACACTGAGCAGTTCAACTGTATAGGCCAGTTCCATACCACAGTCTTAGACCGCACAGTCCTACCTGTCATCTATGTGTATTGTATTTTTTAAAAAAATTAAAAATCAAACTCAGCGTTGATTTGGCGCGTTCAAAAACCAATAACTCATTTTTAATAGCATTTCGGATACAATAACATATATTTTCGATGTCCTCTTATTACTAAGAGAAAACCAAGAACAACATCTATTATATACCTGACGATGTCTGTAAACAGACGAAAGCTTGTAGTAAAAATAACAACTAATACGGCAGAAATTTATATAAACAAGGATCAACTCATGCATAAACGGATTTAGAGGTTTTTGTGTACTATTTGAATCGTTTGCAAGATGGATGTCTTGCCATTTAAATCATTAACCTTGCATTAGTTTTTGTATGAATAATTCATGTATTTGTAAATTGATTGCACGTTTATTGTAATTTAAATATTTTTTTGGTTAATAAGTGCGACATTACTTAATTAATGAACAATATAGTTCATGCCACTTTGACAGTAAAAATTTACCAGTAAAACATTTGTTCATTACATATTTGGTATAGACGCAGACATTTTAAAAAAATTAAAAAATCAAACTCAGCGTTGCTTTGGCGCGTTCAAAACCAATAACTCATTTTTAGCATTTCATACAAAGTGTCCTCTATTACTAAGAGAAAAACCAAGAACAACATCTATTATATACCTGACGATGTCTGTAGGAACAGACGAAAAGCTTGGGCATAACGGATTTAGAGGTTTTGTGTACTATTTGAATCGTTTGCAAGATGGATGTCTTGCCATTTAAATCATTAACCTTGCATTAGTTTTGTATGAATAATTCATGTATATATATATATATATATATATACACATACATATATATATATATATATATACATATATATATATATATATATACATACATATATATACATATATACATATACATATATACATATATATATATATATATAATATATATATATATATATATATATATACATATATATATATATATATATATATATATATATATACACATACATATATATATATACACACATATATATATATATATATATATATATATATATATATATATACAATATATATATACATATATATATATATATATATACATATATACATATACATATATATATATATATATATATATATATATATATATATATATATATACACATACATATATACATAACATATATATATATTGTTACGAACTTAGTATAACCACGGGTTCTAAAAAAAAAAGGAAAAACGTGGTTTTTTTTCTCGGTCTTTACTCAGAAATGGAAGGACACAAGGAATCAACGAAGAACAGACACAAGACGATGGCTTTCAAAATTAAACATTTATTTATAAATATATATATAACGAAAACAAAGAAAGAAAAAAAAGAACATTCATTTAACAAAGGGGAGGACATCAGTAAAGAATAGAAGGCGCGAGCGAATACATACATATATGAAAATAGATCGAGCCAAAAGAACCAAACTTATCTTGCAGTCGGGCTGGTATCTTCAATAAAGTTTTGATTCGCCGAAGCGAGAGTTCTGATGATAAATCAGTATCTTGGCCGGCTGACAATGTTCCTGGATTCTTCTTCTTTTCACAAGTGTTCAATCACTGGTCGATAGACTTCGTGGTCTTCCTCATCTCAGTGGGCGGTCTGACGATTTTTGCCCAGCGATGTTCAACTGCCGCTGGTCAGAGGGAAACTGAAAAAATCCTTCTTTGGTTTTCCTTTCAGTCACGTGGGTTCCTTCGTCCCTGACTGGGTACGCAGGAGAATAGGGCGCAAATCACGCAGTGTTTGTGTGATGGCCAAAGTTCAACGCATGCTCCGTACGTCCCGATCATGAATCGCAGCATGAGACCCTGATGGTGTCTGGAGTTTAACAAACGCGAAATCTTAGAACCAGGTCATCCTCGCGTCGGGTCATTTAAGTTCACGGGCCCCAAAACCATTGAGTGGAAGAGAGAATAAGGAGAAAGAATTTGTGAAGAGAAGAGGGGGGGTATGGCTGATCATAGAATATATTCGTTCGCGAATCTGAAGCATTGATTAAATTTCTGTTTTTATCTATTTATTTATCTTTCTTTTATATCTAACAATTTTCTCTTTATTTAAGATTTTACTTTTTAGCCTAACGCCTATATGGTTAATGAAATCGTTGCTACGTGACACCTCCTCCCTAAAAAAAAAAAAATGCCATTAACGGCAGTTTTCTAAAAAAAAGAAAAGAGATTGTTTTCGTCCCCGTTTGATCCTCAAAAGGCTTATCGATCAGATACGGGACAGGGCGTCAACACGTTGTCGATGCCTCTTATGTGCTGAATAAGTTAGATCGTATTCTTGTAACGCTAAACTCCAGCAAGTAGTCGCCTGTTCGTATTCTTCATTTTCCTGAGGAAGGTTAGTAAAGTAGGCTGACTGGACGAAGACACATACACTTCGAAGTGTTAAACTTAACAAAAGGGCAAGAGTTTCTTTTCTACTGTAGAGTAATTTTTCTGGTGATTGTTGAATTTTTTGAGAAATAACTGACCGGTGTTCGATACCATTTGCATCGGTCTGTAGTAATACTGCGCCAATGCCATGGTCACTTGCATCTACAGCTAACCTGAACGGTCGGGTAAATTCAGGAGCTTTGAGGACAGGGTTTGAGCACAATAGGGCTTTTATTTGATCAAAGGATCTCTGACAGTCGGGTGTCCAATCAAATTTGGCTTTCCTCCTCAACAGTTGGGTAAGCGGTGAGGCTATATCAGAGAAATTTTACAGAACTTTGCGATAGTAACCTTATTCCGAGAAATCTCCTGGCCTTTTACATTGGTCGGGCTGGGTACTTAACTATACTTTGTATTTTGCCTCGATCGGAGTTATCCGCCCATGGCCGACAACGTGTCCGAGATACGTCACTTCTGCCTGGCAGAAATCACTTTCGCAAGGTTAATGGTGAGATTGGCATGCTTTAACCGATCGAAGACTTTTCGTAGAGATATCATGTGATTGTACACGACTATGTCATCGATGTACGTCTCTACACCAGCCAGATCTCGCAGGCAATGGTTCATCATTCGCTGGAAGGTGGCCTGGGAATTTTTCATCCCAAAGGCATCACGCGGTATTGATACAGGCCATCCGGAGTCGCGAAAGCAGATATCTCCTTAGCGCGCTCGGTTAGGGGCACACACCAATAACCCTTCAACAAATCGAGCTTCGTAATATAAGTAGCCTTGCCTACTTTATCAATACAGTCGTCCATCCTGGGAATGGGGGTACGAGTCCGTCTTAGTGACGAAGTTCACCTTTCGGTAGTCGGTTCACTGAGCCGTCAGGTTTGTCCACTGCACGCAGGGGGAGGACCAACTGCTTTGGCTACGCTTGATAATGCCGTTCTCTAGCATAGGCTATTTCTTCACGTAGGATTTCGGCTTTCCGTGGGTTGACTCGGTAGGGATGCTGTTTAATGGGGGTGGCATCTCCTACTTCCACATCATGATAAGTAACGGTGGTTTGGTTGGGTACGTCAGGAACAGGCCCCTGAAATCCTCGATAAGGTAAATCCTTCCTCTCCTCAAGGGCTAAATGAACTTAGGTCAGCTTAGTACCTCAGAGTTGTAAAGTTTGGTGGGGTGGTCACCCCTTTCCATAACTTCTCCTCGGATCTCCGTGGGCTCCCGCATAGTGTTAGGCCCACTGATTACTAACACAGGGTCGGTCTTTTCCCCGTTCATAGTAAGGCTTAAGCATGTTAATGTGACACATCTGCGTCGACTTCCTGCGATCAGGGGTTCTTGACGTAGTTGAGGTCACCAACCTTCCTGACCACTTCATACGGGCCATGGAATCGAGCTTTGAGAGGATGTCCGGGCAAGGGTAATAACACTAGTACTTTATCCCCGACACTGAAATTTCGTTCGACTGTGTCTCGGTCGTATCGATCTTTCATTTTTATGCTGAACCGACCGAGGTTCTCGCGGGCCAGTTCACATGCTTCTGCTAGTCGGGTTCGGAAACGTGAAACATATTCAGCAAATTTTCTGTTACTGGGTCTTCCCGCAACAAACCTTCCTCAGTACCTTTAAAGGACCGCGGACTGAATGCCCAAATATTAATTCAAATGGGCTGAACCCCAACGATTCCTGTACGGATTCGCGAGCGGCGAACATTAGGAATGGGATACCTTCGTCCCAATCGTGTTGGTGGTCCAGGCAATATGTTCTCATCATGCTCTTCAAGGTGGAGTGGAACCTCTCCAAGGCACCTTTGGGACTGGGGTGATAGGCGCTTGACTTAATGGATTTTATACCCAAACTTCTCGTAACTTGTTGAAACACCCCTGACATGAAGTTGGATCCCTGGTCTGACTGTATCACCCTGGGTAAGCCGACCATGGTGAAAAAAGCTAACAAGGGCCTTTACTATTTTTCTGGCGGATAGATTTCTCATGGGTATCGCTTCGGGAAACCTGGTCGAGGCGCACATGATCGTTAGCAGGTATTGGTTCCCTAACTTAGTTTTGGGTAACGGACCAACACAGTCTACGATAATGCGACAAAATGGCTCCTCGAAGGCAGGAATGGGATGTGACGATGGGGATTTTCTGGTTCGGCTTCCCTACAACCTGGCAGATGTGGCAAGTCCGGCAATGCTCAGACACGTCCCTTCGGATACCCGGCCAGTAAAAGTATCTGACGATCTTATCGTGCGTCTTGTTAACGCCAAGGTGACCCCCAATGGGATCTCATGAGCTGTCCTCATGACCTCCGGTCTGTACCGTTTAGGGAGTACTATTTGGTGGACTGTCGACCAGTCTTCTGAGGCGGAGATGTGCGGGGGTCTCCACTTCCTCATTAGTATCTCATTCTTAATAAAGTATCCAGTTGGAACTTTCTCCAACTCATCCTCGGGCAATACGTGACGGAAGAGTGGGGTGAGCTCAGAATCACTCCCTGCTCTGTTATAAGTGCTCTCCTCGATAATGGAATGTCCATAGCGGGCTCAACAATACCATCGCTATTTCCAGTTGGGTTACTATCGGGAGGATAATTTAATCCCACATCAGGATTTATAAACGTCTGCGATAGGTCTATCACTTCGTCCTCTGTCCTATCGATTATCTCGTTTATCTTTTTCATCGGCCTTCTTTCTGGCCTGTGCTCTGGTCACTGCACACGAGGGAAATATATCGAGATTCTCTTCCTCGATATCTTCGGTGTCTACCGAAGCAACCGGTTCCGGAACTACTTTAGGGTGGGGTATCACCCTACCACCCGCCAATTCGTTTCCTAACAGCATGGATATGCCTTTCATAGGCAAACTAGGAACTACTCCGACCTCGACAGGGCCAGAAACTAACCCAGACGTGAGGTGGATTCGATGAAGGGGAACGCTAACAAAGTTGCTGTTAACACCCTGTATGATAACAAATTCGCCAGTGGCCGAATCCGATCCACACGGCACGAAGCTCTCCACAATCAGGGACTGAGTGGCCCCAGTGTCCCGCAAGATCTTCACGGATTTCTTCTTCGTGGGGTTATCAACGGGGATACAGCACCATTAGACACAAATGGCCTATACTCCTCCCTCACATCTTCATTCGGTTTCCTATTTAGGGTAACGCTGTCGGAAAAAATTATTGGGATCTCTCTTGACTTAGGGCTCTGGACTCGGCATTCCGCTTCGTCCAACAATTCGACACGAGGTGTCCTACTTTATTGCAGTAGTGGCACATCGGGAGTTTCCTCTCTCCCTATTCGTCTGCCGATAAACCGGTGACGGAGAACTAGGATTTTGAGATTTGGTATCTCTCGGACTGGGTAGTTGGCCTGAACTAACCGATCGATTTCGAATTTGGACCAGAACCAGATCCACGTCTTGGGTGTGGACCGCTTCCAAATTCGGATGGGTTGTTATGATTGAACGTACCCCGCTTATGTGTTAACGCGTATTCGTCAGCGAGGGTGGCCATCTCATATAAAGTATCTACCCTTTTTTCATCGAGGTAGGTTTTCAAATTATCAGGGACACATTCTTTGAACTCCTCTATCAGTATCATTTGCCTTAGCCTATCGTGATCTGACTCGATGTTTTTCGATAAACTCCATCTATCGAAATAGGTTTCTTTTTGTCTAGAGAATTCTACATAAGTCTGTTTGTCTCCCTTTCGGCAGGCTCTAAATTTTTTGCCGGTATGCCTCCGGCACAAGCTCATACGACTTTAAAATGGCCGATTTCACAATGCTATATTCAGCGCAATCTGCTACTGAGAGCGCGGCATACGCTTCTTGAGCTTTGCCTTTAGTGCGGTCTGCAGTAAAATTGGCCACGTTTCTATATATGCTAGGTTTGAGGCGACCTTTTCGAAATGCTGAAAATATTTGTCGACGTCAGCCTCGTTAAACTGCGGTACGAGTCGGACTTGCTTCGCTAAGTCGAACTCACTACTTCTAGCTTCGTAAGTTCCGCTTTTCGTCTAACTCCCGAAATCTAGTTTCTTGCTCGATTCTAGCTTTTGCTATTTCAGCCTTTGCTCTTTCAGCTTCGGCTCTGACCTTAGCCTCGGCCTCAATTTTCACTTTCTCGAGCTCGAGTTGTGCCTGCGAAAGTTCCGACGTGTCTAGTGATAATTTACTTAATTCTTCTACGTCGAAAACGTCGTTATCTACCATATGCTCACAGACTATCCTGACTAGCTGAGTTTTTCTCATAGACTTCGTTACCTCTAGTTCTAATTCCTTCCCTATTTCAACTATATCATCCTTCTTAAGCTTACATAATTTTTTTCATAGAGGGCGATGCGAAAAACTATAACCGACATCTTGGCCTGTAGTTCGCCGATACCCTGAAGTTGTGCGATTCTTACTGAGTGAAAAAACAGGGGAAAAGATTCTCGGAACGAGCCCCAATTTTATATGTTACGAACTTGTAGCATATAGATGAACCACGGGTTCTAAAAAAAAAAGGAAAACGTGGTTTTTTTTCGGTCTTCACTCAGAAATGGAAGCGACACAAGGGAATCAACGAAGAACAGACACAAGACGATGGCTTTCAAAATTAAACATTTATTTATAAATATATATATAACGAAACAAAGAAAGAAAAAAAGAACATTCATTTAACAAAGGGGGAGGACATCAGTAAAGAATAGAAGGCGCGAGCGAATACATACATATATGAAAATAGATCGAGCCAAAAGAACCAACTTATCTTGCAGTCGGGCTGGTATCTTCACAAAGTTTTGATTCGCCGAAGCGAGAGTTCTGATGATAAATCAGTATCTTGGCCGGCTGACAATGTTCCTGGATTCTTCTTCTTTTCACAAGTGTTCAATCACTGGTCGATAGACTTCGTGGTCTTCCTCATCTCAGTGGGCGGTCTGACGATTTTTGCCCAGCGATGTTCAACTGCCGCTGGTCAGAGGGAAACTGAAAAATCCTTCTTTGGTTTTCGCTGTCCCCACAGACAGTCACGTGGGTTCCCTTCGTCCTTGACCGGGTACGCAGGAGAATAGGGCGCAAATCACGCAGTGTTTGTGTGATGGCCAAAAGTTCAACGCATGCTCCGTACGTCCCGATCACGTGAATCGCAGCATGAGACCCTGATGGTGTCTGGAGTTTACTCATGGTCAAACGCGAAATCTTAGAACCAGGTCATCCTCGCGTCGGGTCACTTCTAAGTTCACGGGCCCTTGGCTCGTGAGTGGAAGAGAGAATAAGGAGAGAAAGAATTTGTGAAGAGAAGAGGGGGTATGGCTGATCATAGAATATATTCGTTCGCGAATCTGAAGCATTGGATTAAATTTCTGTTTTTATCTATTTATTTATCTTTCTTTTATATCTAACTAATTTTCTCTTTATTTAAGATTTTACTTTAGCCTAACGCCTATATGGTTAATGAAATCGTTGCTACGTGACAATATATACACATACATATATATATATATATATATATATATATATATACACATATATATATATATATATATATATATATATATATATATATATATATATATATATATACACACAGTCATCGTTGGTCATCTGCACATCAGATTATTATCATATATAAATGAAAAATGGAAAAATGCCATGGCAACATAGGGACTGCAGACAACCTCATAGTTTTCCACTTTGAAGGAGAAACATACCTGACAGTGGCTGACTATTATTCCAAGATTCCATTTGTGCGCAAGATGCATAATATGTTCACAAGCCAAGGAGTAATAGTTGCTCTGAAATCAGTATTTGCAGAACATGGAATCCCAGAACATGTGATAAGCAACAATGGCGCAAAATATGACAGCTTAGCATTCAAACTGTTAGCAAAATGCTGTGGTTTTACACACGTCACCTCCTTGCCCAGATATGCCCAATCCAACGGTTTCGTTGAAAAAATGGTGCAGACAATAAAAAAAACAAGATGGACACCAACATGGCTCTACTACGCCTGAGAACCACACTCATAGACCACAGGCTACTAAGCCCTGCTGAGTTTCTATACTCTGAAGTGATTAGAGGAAATTTACTGGTGAGAATATGGAATATGGAAGCAGAGAAGGACAAAATGCATGAAAGACTGTGAGAGCGCCAGGAATAACATAGACGGTACTATGACCTCAGTGCTTATGACATACCAACCCTCCATAAAGGCCAAAGTGTAACAATGCAAAACCAGCAGGCAAACACATCAGAAAAGGCCATGATTACGAGAACATGCACTGAGCTCAGAATGTCTCAATGGAAAATGGCAGCACCATAAGAAGGAACTGACACCACCTATGTCAGACACCTCCCACAATGACATGAGAATGCAAACCAGCAGAAAACAAGACCAGTGGCCTCCCTAAGGAAAGAACATCATCAGTAAGGTGCATAAAATCACCATCATGTGACAAAGACTTTGTGCTAACCAACACAACTGCTAGTGCTGAGGACAAGCAGAGTGGGTGATGTGCCAGCAACCACTCCCTACCAAAACTAAAGAAAGAAACACTAAAACATACAAACACACACTCAACATTATCACTGCACCCTGTACAAGACACTAACCAAAACAAAGATGATGTAATACTTCTATCAACATCATATTGATATACTGGTCATCGCTTGATGACAAAGCCAATCCCATTCCCAAGTGTTGATTAGCTCCCATGTTTAACGAGTGTTAGCATGTGGAAAATAAAAATTAAATAAAATCCAAATTCTATGAGATATCTTTTTATATACATGCTCTCAATGCTGTATTGAGCACTTTTTTCTGATGTCTCATTTTAGTATACTCCATCAGATCGTATTCTCTCTATATATGCAATGGTAGACGAATGCTTAGAACCTGGTATATTGCTTTTGGTGGTATGATCCTTTGCCATAGTCTAATTGTCCCTCTGACGTAAATATATTCCAGTGTTTTGGCGTTTTCTTTCCTTAACTAGCCTTGATTTTTCGGGTATTGGATTTGTGGCCATATCAGCATTTTCCCTGACTCTTGATGATTTTAGTTAATATTTACCACAGATTACTTCCACAACTAAGAGAACAAATCGTGGGTTCAAACTCGAATATCAGGGGCAAAAAGAAATGTTGACTTCTTGGTTCACAGGTACTACGTCACGCGTCACAATGCCCATAACCAATCATAATAATAACTCACTCACTGATGAATGCATTAGCCAAATGCACAAATTGTGTTATTTCCTAATTGTCCAAGAATCAAACTTAAATTAAATTTAGTAACAAATCTCTTATGGAAAAGCATTCATATATATATATAATACCCAATCTTTCATTTTGCTCATGACTTTTCTTTCACTTTTACTAAAATTCAAACCCCTCTGCTAATATATATATATATATATATATACACACCCACAGTCATAGTTGGTCATCTGCACATCAGATTATTATCATATATATATATATATATATATATATATATATATATATATATATATACACACACAGTCATAGTTGGTCATCTGCAAATCAGATTAATTAGCATAAAAACAAACAAACAATAAAATAATTTTTAAACTCCATAGTCTAAATAAATAGTTTATATGCCCTACAAAAAAAAAGGATAACCCTTTATGAAGTCGTCAAAAAAACAAATGTTAGCAACTTATGACAGTTTTTTTATATACACAAAACCCTTTCAGAAAAAAATAAAAAATAAAATAAAAAAATAAATAAATCTCCATAGACACTTAACCAGACTAGACGATGTCATCTTCCGCTTTAAATTTACACACCCCAACCTTACCCTGACTTGATCTCTTTGAATGTAACTGAGATATTGATACAAATTATTAACCCTTACACCCCTTTCCTTTAAATAATTGCTCTAGCTGTTACCATAATTTTAATTTTAATAATGAATATGCTTATAAAACGTGTAAATTTCAGGAATTAGTTATTCAAAAAAAAATTTCGCCTAAAGATGGAACAGAGCTTGGTACTTTAATTCAAATAATTATATTGAAGTTTTTTGGCTCTTGTTTTGAAACATGAGAACGCGTTGGAATCATATTTTTAAATAAATAATTATATATATATAATAATATACATGCTCTTTCATTGCAGTATGGAGCACTTTTTTCTTTAAGTATATTCCCCATTTTATTCTCTTCCATATATATATATATATATATATATATTAATATATATATATATATATATATATATATATGTAGACAGATGCTTGGAACCTGGTATATTGATTTTGGTTGTATAATCCTTTGCCATGATCTAATTCTCCCTCTGATGCTGAGCACACTTGTAGATATATTCTGGTGTTTTGGGGTTTCCTTTCCTCAACTAGCAGTGATTTTTTGAGTACTGGATTTGTTGCCATATCAGCATTTTGCCTGACTCTTGATGACTTTAGTTAATGAGTACATTGTACATATTCACACACTACCTTCATTTTTACATTCTGGGTTAGACAAAAGGGTATAAAAACACATATCAATGAACAAAGTAATAAAACCTGAAGACCATGTGCAATGTGTGGAAGTATCTGTTAATCACAGTCAATCATGTATACAACTGATTGTTATGATAAATATATAACAGACCAATTTTAAATAGCTTATACAGTATGTCCCTGGGTTATAAACATCCCCAACCTATAACAATTTGCATTTTCAGTGCAATCTTGTTTCAAATTAGGTTGTCTGTCTTGTACATCTGATGCAAAGGATGTGGCAGAAGAATACATTGTGAGAGAGAAAAATACCTCCCTATGCAGTACAAGAGTGAGGAATGTGGCGTGGTCTTTTTCTGGTTATACGCCATATTGGATTGTTGTGCATTCACACTCATTCGCTTGTGTTCTGTTTGTGGAAACTTATTCCTGTTCAGTATGGCTCCCAAGCATAGTGTAGCTACTTCTGATGGCAGTGTTTCTAAGAAAAGGAAAGCCATCACCATGGAAATTCAATAATACATTGTTAAATGCTCTGAAAAGGAAGAAACAGTGACAAACATTAGCTGGTTGCTGGGCTTTTAACTCCTTCAACTATTGCTTGAAACATGTACATGTGTGTATACATAGTGATGAGTCCATAGTTTGTATTCATCAATTACTCTCATCATAACATCCTATTATAGCCAAACTGGTATAAATACCCATGTAACTGACTAGATTCATATACATTGTTTTGTCACACACAACAATCTTCAGTTGTCTATATATATCTTTGTTTTGATAATACAGACTATCATTTGTTTCTATGTATAGTTTTCTTGTTATTTGTAAATTTATTACCTGGACTCACATACTGAGTCCACCATTTTGTTGTGGCATAAATATACCAGGAGACACATGTTTTCGAACTTGAACACTTGACTAGCATACTTCTGCGACAGGAAGAAAGTCGCAAGTAAAAAGTTCAGGGTTGTGTTCCGTTTAGAGCATAAAAAAATTTTTTGATTTCCTTTATTGCACGATGGGGATTCTGACCTGCCCAAAAATGTTGGTTGTGTAAATTTGTTGCCTCATCCATAAACAAGAATGAAGAAATAAAGAACGGAGTGACAGTTTGTGCAATAAGACATTGGCAAAAAATTCTCTCGTGGTGAATGATCAGAGGGCGAAAGACACTGCACAAATTGCAAATGATACGGATAAAGGAGATGCTCTTGAAGTTCTCTACATGTGGTACTGAGATGTACAACTTGCTAGGGCCACTTGACAGGTGCTGATACCTGGATCATCTCCAGCAGCATGGAGAATGTGTTCTTCGTGGTCAAGCATGAAAGCGGATCTCTTCTTTGAGGAATCCATAGACTGTAATGCCACGGATACTGTCTCAGAAATGCAACGACAAACAGAAGCAAAGATTGGATGATTTGGCTGCATTCAGTATAGAAATACAATCCAATGCAGACATGAAGCCTCACATCCATTACCATTTGCATGGCCATATGTAAAAATCATATCTGCATATTCATGATATGAATATCCTGCCATTGGTAAAACGAACACATCCCAGTTAACTCACTACTACACATGTTAAAAAGTTGAAGACAGACTATCCACAAATATACATGAATGACAAATGTAACCTAGTCTACATAGCAACACAGTGCCATCTACTCTAAACTTAACTCAAAAACAAAGGGTTTGTAGACATCTGTTTATATGGACTTTTGATCTTGTTATGGTGTGAGGAATCCATGCCCAATGTTTGTAAAAGTATTGAGCGCTTTTCTTCTCAAGTACCATTTCAGTATACTCCTTCAGGTTTTTATTATTTTTGGTATGGATGTTCAAAAAAGAAATAATTCTGAATTACCACTTTTGACTACTTTTCCCTACTTGATGAATAATATGATAAAAAAAAAACAAAAAAACAACACATATTGGGTGCAATTAGATTATTTTATGATATCAAACTGGTACAAAAATTTAAAAAAATATCATCTTTACCCCCCCCCATCCCTGATTAATTTTATTTATGAATATATTGTATGTATTCACTAGCTACCCTCATAGGTATAAATACTTGTATCAATAAACAACAGCAAAGTGTAGATGACTCGACTGCCTTCAGCCTGGAAATGTAATCTGAATAAGTGGTGCAGCTTTGAGTCCATTACCATTTCTGCAGCCATATGTAAAAATCATATCTGCCACCCCACAATATGAATATCCTGCTATTGTTAACATTTTTCAGTTAACTCACTATTATACATATTAATGCTGAAAACAGACTAACCTCAAATATACACGAGTGACAAATTTAACCTAGGCTACAGGGCAACACAGCACCATCTAGCATAAACTTTCTTTAAACTTAGTAACTCGAAAATGAAGAATTTGCAGACATATTTGTAAGAGCATTTGTCTAGTTATGATCTGAGGAGCCCATACCCAAAGTTTGTAAAAGCATTTTTGATACACACCTGCAGCATTGAGCACTTTTTCCTAATGTACCATTTCAGTATACTCAGTAATATGATAATTCATTAATTCTTAGATTCAGACTAATTAAAAAAAACAACATATTAGGTGAAATTAAATATTTTATGATATAAAACTGGTACTAAAATAAAAGAAAATCATCATTGCCCACCCCCCACATCCCTGATAATTTTTATTCATGAGTATATTGTATGTATTCACTAGCTACCCTGATTATAATATCTTGGGTAAGCCAAATGGGTATAAATGCTCATGACACTGAACAGAGCAGTAGCCTGAAGAATCTGTACAGAGAGTGCAAGTAACTGTTAATCATAATTTGCCATGTGTACACTGGATTATGATGATAAACATATAACAGATCAACTTTTACAAAGATTATACAGTAAGTGTCTGTCTTATGACAGTCACAAGCTATGACAATTTGTGATTAACCATTTTTGGGATTATCAAAAAAATCATCCATATTGGCAAAACAGTCAATGTGATATTATACTTCTTATTAAAATATCTTTTAAAAGTAAAATATAATTTTCTGAAACTTTATTTGTGGTAGATTATGTTTATCATTTCCTTTAATAATGACAAGAAGATTTTGAAAATAAATTTGTTTTCATTCTGTTATTCTGTCGGTCATTTTATTTTCCTCCTCTTGTTTTCATAAATTTTAGGAGGCACCAAATTTTACTTCTTTAAAAATCATAATCACTTTCACAAAAAACTTCATTGAGACCACAATATAGTAAATAAGAATTTCACAGTGTAAAAATGCTTCTTCGTTTCATGAATAACCATCATGGTTTCAGGGTGTGTTAACATTCAGTTTGAAATTTGAATATCAGGAACACTTAATTTCACAGATTACACAGTGGAAACATTTCTCTCCTGCATTTATATGTTATGTGAGACTTGAACACTTGTGTGCATTAACATGTGTTGTTTTAGATGTGAATTTGTGGAACACATAAATCCACAGATTTCACAGTGGAAACATTTCTCCCCAGTGTGTGTAAGCATGTGTTTCTTGAGAGATGAATTCAGGGAAAATTTACGTCCACAGATTTCACAATGGAATTGTTTCTCTCCTGTGTGTGTTAATATGTGCTTTTTGAGATCACCATTTCGGGAGGATTTATATCCACATATTTCACAATGGAAAGGTTTCTCTCCTGTGTGTGTTAACATGTGTGTTTTGAGATTTGAATTTTGGGAAAATTTACAACCACAGACTTTACAGTGGAAACGTTTCTCACCCGTATGTGTATGCATGTGTGCTTTGAGATTTGAATTTTGGGAAAACTTACAACCACAGATTTCACAGTGGAAAGGTTTCTCTCCAGTATGTGTTAATATATGTTTTTTGAGATTTGAATTATGGGAAAACTTGAAACCACAAAGTTTACAATGGAAAGGTTTCTCCCCTGTGTGTGTAAGCATGTGGGTCTTGAGAGATGAATTTGTGGAACACATAAATCCACAGATTTCACAGTGGAAAGGTTTCTCTCCTGTGTGTGTTATCATGTGTTGTTTGAGATGTGAATTTTGGGAAAAGTTTGATCCACAGATTTCACAGTGAAATGGTTTGTCTCCTGTGTGTGTTAAAATATGTTGTTTGAGATTTGAATTTTGGGAAAACTTACAACCACAAATTTCACAGTTGAATGGTTTATCTCCTCTGTGTGTTAACATGTGTTGTTTGAGATTTGAATTTTGGGAAAACTTACAACCACAGATTTCACAGTTGAAAGGTTTTTGTGTTGTGTGTGTTAATATGTGCTTTTTGAGATCGCTGTTTTGTAGGAATTTATATCCACAGATTTCACAGTGGAAAGATTTCTCACCACTGTGGGAATGCATGTGTGCCTTGAAATATGAATTTTTGGGAGAAACAAATTCACAGATTTTACAATGGAAAGATTTCTCTTCAGTGTGTCGTTTCAGTGATGAGTTTTAGGAAACTCACATCCACAGATTTCATAGTGGAATTGTTTCTGCCCAGTTTGTGTATGCATGTCTAATATGAAAGATGAATTTCGGGAACACACAAATACCAAGACTTCACAGTGTAAACGTTTCTCTCCTGTGTTAATATGTGATTTTAGAGATCTCCATTTCAGCAAGACTTATATGCGCAGTAGAAACATTTCTCTCTCTGTGTATTAACATGTGTTTTTTAAGACCTGATCTTAGGGAACACTTAAATTCGCAGATTTCACAGTGCAAACGTTTCTCTCCAATATAAGAATTCTTTTTTGTTACACAAATATTCATCACAGTTTTCTGGTACTATGATGCAAGCTGCAAAAAAAAAAAAAAAAATTAACTTATAGGTAATGAAGGAATGAAAGATATGATGTAGTATTATGAATTTTGTTTAAAATCAATTGTACAATGATAGATGATATTTATATTATGGATGGTATGTGAAACTAGAGAAGATTTGCCAATAGATTATTATTAAATCTTGTATCAGTGGACATGGATGTGTGGGTGTTGGAATGGGCATAGGAAGAGAAAAACAAAATCAGTTTTACAATGCAATAGGATACATTTTATTTTGGATGGCACGTGAAATAGTGCAGATTTGCCAATAGATTATTATTAAATCATGTATCAGTGGACATAGAGGTGTGGGTGTTGGAATGGAATGGCAATAGGAACAGAAAAACAAAAGTGGTGGTGGGAAAGTGACTGAAACTGATACAAAGCAGAAGTAACCAGACCAGATGTGGCAGCAATATTGTGTGGACGAATAACAGACTGATAAATGTGCAAGATATATTCTGATGAGAAAAATTGTCTAGCACAACACAGACTTCAGTTCATTTTGATATCTGTTGCCGGTTCAAGTTTTATGAGCCAATCAGATTTACCATTAAGACAGTATCATCATAGATACTGAGTTGAGAAATGATGACATCAGGAAGTTTGTTGATCAAAATTTAGAACAATGTAGGTCCAAGGAAAGAGCCTCAGGAGACACTTGAATTAATTAAAAAAGATCTAAATGAGTGGCTATTCAGATTTACTATTAAGACTGGAGTAAATAGTTGTGTTATCAGCAGAGAACTGATGACTTCAGGAAGGTTATCCATGAAAATTTTGAATAATGTAGGTCCAAGGAAAGATACTTGCATTAATGCAAAAAGATCTAAAAGAATGGCCATCCAAAACAAATTTTATTTTGTGGTTTGATAAGAAAGATTGAAATCAGATGAAAAATTTTGTTAGAAACACTGAAACCTTTCAATGGATGCAGAAGACCAGTAGGCCATACCCTGCCAACTGCCTTTGAAATATCTGAACATTACTATTCTTAACTAAAGCATGATAGACTCTTTCAACAGTAACTGTTAACACATTAGCAGTTGAAACAAAATCCATATTACTTGCATGAAACAGCCCCCAACGTGCCATGCTTAAACAATTCAGAAATAACTGGAGCTTCTAGCACTTTGCCAAAATGTGCAGAAGGGTAATAGCCTGACAAAAGGATCAAATTGTCTTAAAAAAAATTTTCAGTGAACAATAAATTTTTACAAGAATTGATTTCATTTTTAAAAATTTTAATTCGAATGATTTTTAAAGTTTTTAAATCTTTTAAAATTCTGTTTCAATAGTGTAATGTTTAGGAGATAGTGTTATTAAGTAAAAACCATATTTACTAATATTTTCTAATCAATAAAACTTCCTATTTTCAAACATTAAATTGGAAATTTTTGTAAACATCAAATGTTGAATTTTAATTAAATTTTCAGGTCTTATTCACAGATTAAATTGTTTTTATTAGAAAATCTTCATAAAAATATTTTTTTTATGTATATTGCACCTCCTTATTTTATTTTATGAATAAATTTAGCTCAGAATTCCCTCAGTCAGCACTACATTGTGTGGAAGATATTCCCAAAATATTGATATGGTTGGCCATATCATTAAACATATTTTGACAACTGACGGTGTCAACAAAAACTTTGTAGGTTACAACATGGATCTTTCCAATCCATATTATCAGATTTATTACCTTCATGAGGATAATCTAGATAAAGTCTGTCAACTGGACAAATATCAATTTGGTCCTGATTATATTATGTGGGACCTAGCTCTGTAAAATTCCAGTCAGAATGCTAATTCTACAGTAAAATTGTTTTAATAGTTAAACTATTACTCTATTACACTAAGAAGAAATACATGGCACAAGCCACAGCTTGTGAGTTGCAACAACCTGAGACTAAGAAAAGGTAAGGTTACAATTTTAACTTCTCTATAGTACCGCTATGCTGTTTTTCACGAAAAAGTGAAGGTATGTATTTAAATACCATAATCCTTTTCAGAAAGAGTAATTCATTACTTGAGACAAGAAAAAAAAAACAGTCTTTTAGTATTTTGCATTATTTATAATTAACATGCAATGTTGATAGAATATGTTCAGGAATTAATGTTTTGAAAGTAATTATTGTTTTACTTGAAGAAAATAGATTGATGATCAACAAATATGAATAAAAAACCGAGAATAAACATAAAAATAATGGATTTAATCATAAAGGAATTTTTTCCTTTATTACGGGATACCATACTTACAAACGGAAGCAATGTCAACACAAATGACAGAGGTAAAAAATCATGTTTCCAAAAAGCATCTTTTTAAATACTTTTAGTTTTAAACCAAATTTAGCAAGTATTACGATTTTGTGTTGGTACGTCCCAGGTAACACTAAAAAAAGTGGTATACCCTGGAGAAAAATGGTCCCCAAATTGATAAAAAAAAATTTTAACGTGTAAATGTTTATGTTAAAATTAAACAGGGAAGACCAAAGTATTTTTTGAATATTTTTTCAGATTTTTTAGTCCTTCCTATAAATTTTAAAAATTTTATTAAAAAATCTCGTTTTTCTTGAATAAAAAAAGAAACTAGTAAATTCGATTTATCGGCCGTTTCTGGCAGAAATTGGAAACAAAAAATTGAAAAAAATCAAAATTAGTTCAAAAATCAATTAAAATTCAATTACACCTTCTTTTTTGTTATCTTAGGAAATTTAGAATGATTAAAGTATACTTAATGTAATTTGAAAGAAACATTACTTACTTTTTTAGCAGAAAATTTTTTAATAGAGATATTTCCAACCATGGTACACGAGCGGGTGCGTGATTGAAGGGTGTTAATTGATGGGTGTCAATATATTGACAACTTACGTCAAGGGAATTTATCGTACGGTAGCGCAGAAGTGATGTAATTCGTTCTAATTTTAAGTGAACCTGGTTTGTAAATTTAAAAAAAAAAATTCACTTTCAAATCTTTTTAAACTTACATTTGAGGAAAAAATTTCTGAAGTAAAAAGAACTTGCTTCTATCAAGAGAAACAAGTCTACCTCATGTGACATTATTTCAAAGCTGTGCATCCATACTTTCGTTGGAGACTATTTTATATACAATTTTGGAATATTAAAAAATTATTTTAAAAATATCACCGATTGTCAGATTTTAATAAGCTTTCAAATTTATGATCTTCAAAAAGTAAAGAACAAAATATGTCATTTCCATGAGGTTGCATAAAGAAACTTAATTTTAAAATATATTTTAAAATTTTGTGACTTTTGTCATTTGTGTATTTAAAATAGAAAAAAAAAAAAAAAAATTATTGTAAAAATTCATTTTTCTTCAAAAATTTTTTTTTTCTCAGATAAGAATTACCTTAGTATATGTTATTCAGAAAAGTCATAAAAAGCTTTTTTAATTATATATTGTCTTAAGTTTTATTGGGTTTTGTATGTTTACAATTGAGGTAAAAGTTTGGACAATTCTACCCATTTTTTTACCAAAAAAATCGATGATTTAGAATCTTCAGAGTCTTGTGCATTTAATAAAAAAAAAAATTCCGGTTGCAAAAATAAATTTTTGAAGTTTTCATAAAATTAAGTTTGGGAGGGTGTAACATATATAAAAAAAATAGCATGACTTTCAAAAAGACAAACATTTCTAAAATAATTTCATTCATTTGTGAATAAGTTCTGAAAGTTTCATAAAAGTCCAACAAGTACTTGATTTTTGCAAGATTTTCCAAATTCATGTGTATTTTCCAACTGAAAATAGTGAAAAAAAAATAATGCTAATATTACCTATTTTTTGACCTAAAAAAAAAAACAAGATTTTCAAAATAAATTTAAAATATGCTGCAAATGAAAAAAAAAAAAATAAAAATAATTAAAAAATACCTTGGTCTTCCCTCTTTAATTTTAACATAATCATTTACACGTTAAATCTTTTTTTTATCAATTTGGGGACCTTTTTCTCAAGGGTATACCACTTTTTTTAGCGTTACCTGGCACATACCGAATTTTGTGGCTTTAAATAAAGTTGGGGGATTTAAAAAAAATTTAAGAATAAAAATAAAATCCTTTATTAATTAGCAAGGCCAAGTGATACTGTTATTAAATTTTTACTAATTATGGAAATGCTCATCAGTCCACTCTCTACAATATTGGAATTTTAAAATTTGTTGTTTTCACTTTTCGTCTAAAATGGCGATTTGATTAAAGACGAGAAAACTTGTCAATGCTTTAAAAATGCCTGTAAAGAAATATTTTATTATCTTTCAAATAAAACCGAAATGTAACCGAATTCCTTTCGAAGAAGACATTTCATTTATTTAAAAGTATTTAAAAATGATTTTTTTTCGAGACTTACCTTTTCTTTTCAAGGCGAAAAGAAAAAACAAACAGGATTAATGGCTGTTGTTGTTGGACTTTTCTTTCCCAAGATCGACAATATTTTTTATTCACTAAAACTTCCTATTTTTAAAGAAATTGCAAGTAAAAAAGATGAATTATTTGAAAATAGAACGTATGCAGTTTTAGAACAGAACTAAGGAATTACCGGAAACGGTGTAAAAGAAGAAATTGTTCCTTGCTGAAAAATAGTCTCGGTGCACACAATATGCAAGAACGTTGTATCACAATCTGTTTTTTTCTTTTTTCTGATTTTTCATAAAATTTCATTATTGACGATAAGTGAAAAGAACAAAAGGAAACACCTCTTAAAAGTCCAATGAAGATTCAAGTCTTGTGCAATCATTTAATTGGCAACCTCCACTTATTATGCATGGAGAAGGAAAACTAGTGGAAACCTCTCAAATAAAATTAAAATGTCATAACACTTGATAATAAAAGACCACATGAATTTGAAGTCCATGAATTTGTATTATTCGTCTGCTATTGAGAATTTGGCACAATTGTAAATATATTCTGGTATTTTGGTTTCTGTTTTCCTCAATGTCGACATGACAGCCGCATCGGCATTTTCATATTCGATAGCTACACTCATGATAACATTGTGTCTTACCTAAACCGGTATAAATGCTCATATATCACTGAACAAAGCTTGAAAACTGTGTGTAGCATGTGCAACTAACCGTTAATTATGTTCAGTCATGTGTACATAGATTATTATGATAAATTAAAAGTAATAATAAATCAATATTGATTTTGCTCATCACTCTTCTTTCTGACAGAATTTCAAGACACTTCTAATTTTAAGATTAAAATGACAAATGATCATTCCATGATGCTTATCTTTCTTTTTAGCTAGAACTCATGTCTCTGTTGCAATTATTGTGGCGGACTTCCACCACATTTATTTAATTTTGTTTAGGAAGCCAAATTGATGTGAAGAAAGGACAAACAAACAAGACCGATACAAACATAAGCAAATATATTTATTAAACAAAACATTTACAAAGCACGTAGACAGTTAACATTGTGTTTGTATGAGTGTGTGAACGTTCGTATTAGTGAATGTTCGTGATGAATGTTCGTACGTACGTATATGTTGGCAATGTTCTTTAACGTCTGACCGCAAGGTCAAGACGATAATTCTCTGGGACTACATATAGCAGCAAGAATAGAGAAGAAAGAGAGAGAGAGGCAAATCCGTGTTTGTTTTTAATAAAAACTTTTTATAGATAACGTAATCACGTGACAGGATCAGAGTGCTTTGGCAGGAATCTTGACTTAGTCACGCGCTGGAAAAATATATTGTGCGTGGGTGGACTGCAACGCCCACCCGTGTGTTTATTGATCAATTAGAAGCTGATATTTCCTGAAAAATATTTACTGAACTAAAAAGGCTCTTGAGAAAGTGCACAAAATCTACTATACGAAAATAAAGCGATTTCAAAATTGTCGCATAAGATAGCACAGTTGATTTCTATCCAATGAATGAATGCTGTTGAAGATTTGAATTTGTAAGGGTGTATGTATGTGTGTGATGATGATCATCATCACAACATGATCAAGGACATTTTCATTTTGTAGTTTAAAGTTAAATATAATAACAATATTAACAACAATTATCACTGAAAGACTTTCTCCAGTAAGCTAAAGTAATTGTAGAATCTATATATAGTATTATTTGGGGATGTAAGGTGATTAGTATGAAAATATTCAACACTTAATTATTAAATAATCGACCTTCTTTTTATTAAAACAAGGACAAAATTAATATCAGAACATGCTTAATATGAAATTTAAAGCTTCATATTTGTTCGTTAAACAAATTAAAAGTAAAATTCATTGGTCCCGATAATAAATTAAAAAATTATTGTAATTTTAGTGCATTTTTTCAAAATGCATCTTTATAAACATGGCTATAATCTTATATATAAAGTAGAGTGCATGCTTGTGTGTTTGCGCGTATGTGTGTCCAAGCAACATCTTCCTACTGGTCCAATTTCAATGATTCATAGCTCATTCAAAAGCCCGGGAAAAGTTAGGCACAGGGAACGATTTTTGTTGAGCTTGTTGCGGATGTGTGATGTGTGTTGGAGAGGAATAGAAGGTTTGAATTATCAGAAGGTTTAAAATTGTGTGTGTTCAATAATCTTCCATCCACAACAATTAATACAAGATAGGGAATAAAGATTCATAAACATATTGTTTCAAAAGGTAACAATTGAATTTATTAATATTTGACATACATGCATGAATACTGAGTGAAAAGGTTAGACAGAGTTGTGTCCCTTTGATTAGGTAAATATTTGTACCTAAGTTCATAAAGTGAAAGTAACTATTAAACTGTTGTCTAGAAGAATAAAGTTTCTTTTGCATGTCTGGAATTGTGTATTGTACAAGTTGGTAAAAGTTCAGAAAAGATTTCAGAGTTCGTACTTGCGTGAATGTTGGTAATGGTCTTTAACGTCTGATCGCAAAGGTTAAGACGGGAGTTCTTTAAGATTACATCTTGGTACTTGGTAGCAAGGAATGAGACGCGAGAGAGAGAGATGAAAAGAAAAGTAACACGAGGGAGTTTACACGTGTTTTTTTTTTTAATTTTGTTGTACCACGTGGGAGGTTCAAATGGAGAATGTGGGAAAACAGATTGGTCGCGTGCAGACGGTTTGACTGGTCGGAACTGACCAATCAGCAAGCTAGATTAAAGGTGATTAACCAATGAATGCTTGTTATATATTTGTAAGATGGTGATGGTGTAAATTACAGTAGGAATAGTGCATTTCCTAGCAGGGGTTAACTGGCTTGTTTGGAAGATTCCACAGGCTCAGATTCAGGGTTGCCAGATAATGCGAGGTTAAATATTTATATTAATATATTATACAAGCCATTATCATTGCTTTTATCGTCCAAGGGGAGTAATTTTTGTTTTCCTTTTGTATCCAAAGCTAGATAGTTAAAATTTTAAGCTAGCTTAAAAGCCGCCATATCGGGCGGCATTTAAGCTAACTCCTGTGGAGGACTCTTGGTTTGGCCATTATCACAATAGCTAAGGAGAAGTAGATGCGATAGACATCAATAACGCAAAACTGCATTTAAATGTTTAAGCTTACCTTTTAAAAGTTCAACGATAATTCTTCTGCTGCCACTTAAGTTAAAGACGATTTGATGTATGTAGATCCTTATTTTCCATACAAACAATTATTTTTATTTCATGGGTGACAGAACAAGGGATAATTTATAAGATAAAATTAATATAGTGTAAAGATGGGGAAATAGAAATTAGAATTAGTTATACATTCAACATTTGAAGAGTTAGAGAAATGAAATATCTAATTAAGTAAAATCTATATTATGGAATGTATATAAATAAATGTGAAATTGGAGCTCAGTTCTCCCACAAATTTTGTAATTAAAAAGCCCAAGCGCTACTTTATAGTAATTTGGTATTTACGCGATCCCCCAACGAAGTCGCGTTGTGACAAATTGTCAGTTTAGACGTGATGAGTTTTTTTATTACGAAGTGGCCTTGTGCCAGACAAAACACATAGCTACCGAGTCTACAAGCAATGTATAAAAAAAAATAAATAAGCGTGAATGAACAGTGAGAGGAAAGGGAGTCAATCAACAAGTGCATAAATTAATGAACATCAAAGAGATAGCTTCAGGTTTGAATAAAATGACAAAGACGTCTGTTTGTAAAACATGAGTAACTTTAATTAGATGGAAACAAGTAGATTATCTCGAGGTACGAGATTAGAGAAGAGTTCCGCGCCAAAATAGGAATGCAAGATGGCTAAGGCGGGAAAAAAAGAGTTTTATAAGGTTCTGGAAAAAGGATGTGCTCACAGATAGAAAGGAGTACTCACTGTGGATTTTTTTTTTTTTATGCGTTGTAAGTGTGTGTGGTATTTTTGTGTTCAGGTTCATAGTTAAAAAGAATGTTCGGTCGTCTCAGAGTTTTTGGTGAGGCATTGAATTGGCTGCTGGAAATTTTACCGGGTTGCTGTGGGCATCTAGCCAGGAGAAACGAAGAATGTTTGAAGCGAGTTTCATGGTCTTGTGGAGTTGTTTACGGCGAGCCCAGGGAGACGAAAAATGTTTGTTCGTAAGGCAAGAATATCCCTGTCTGTATTTACTGGTTCACTGACGAGGGGTAACTGTAAGTCACCTGTTGAATACGAAGTTTTTGCCCACGACTGTGTCGTGTGTCTCGAACATTTTCTAGCAGAAAACGGAGAAGGTCTGACCTGCGGATAGCAAGTTGTTCGTCAGTAGGATATCCCTGTCTGTATTTACTGTTCACTGACGAGGGATAAAAATAAGCCATTAGTTGAATACTAAGTTTTGCTCACGACTGTGTCGTGTGTCTCGAACGTCTTCTGGTCGAAAACGGAGAAGGTCTGACCTGCGGCCAGCTTCAAGACGAGAAGAAGTCTTGGTAAAGTGTGAAGTCGACATTGTTGAGATAAGATATTCCGGCCCGCATATGGGTTCAGGGCACGGAATAAATGAGTTGCCCGTCTAATTAGGTCGAAAGTCGGGAGGCAACTGGTTGACCTGCGGATGCCGTCAAGACGAGAAGAAGTCTTGGTAAAGTGTGAGGTCGCTATGGTTGAAATAAGATATTCCGGCCCGCATATGGGTTAAGGGCACGGAATAAATGAGTTGCCTATCTAGTTAGGTCGAAAGTCGGAAGGCAACTGGCTTGCAAACGCTGGCCGTTTGAGACGCCGCGAAACGCGCGGGAAAAAATTCAAAATCTGTTAGTCTGAGTTCATCAGTAGGAGCTAGCGAAGGTTACTGCTATGTCTAGCTGTGAGAGGAAGGAAAGGGTGCAAACCGCGCGCACACACGCACGAGTGTGAAAGGAAGGGAGGAAACTCGCGCGCGCGTAAAATATAGATGGAGTTAATGTGTTAATTCCATACATGAGATAAAAATCTGTTCTTTATTTGGATATAACAAAAATTTATAAGGCAACATACATGGCCCACATGTATTTGAATGAACAGCAAATGAATTGCACATAAATCATAATAGTTCAAAATAAACATTTATTATTGATCATTCTAACTTTTCATGTTTTGTCCCCAGGCTTGACACCTCTTGTTCTTGACAATCTTTGGTATATCTGGCTGAAATTTCTGTGTAGTTCCGACTTTTATAAGAGATGATAAGTGATAATCAGTCAACCTGGTTCTCTGAGAATTTTTTGTTGATTTCATAAAGGAAAATAACTGCTCACACAAATAGGTGGAACCAAACATTGCTAAGATTCGTGTTGAAAACTTTCTAAGATTTGTAAACCTTTCTGGAAGGTATGAAAAGAAATCAGGTATTTCCACCTCAAAATACTTTGCTCTAAGTAAAGAATCTGACTGCATTTCTAAAAGTTCCATTTGAATGTTTACCTCTGCCTTAGTAACATCAAAAGTAAACGGCGCAGAGAATAATGCAAACGGATCTTCAAAAGATGAAAAATCACGAAATCTTTTTTGAAACTCCGTTGACAACAATTCCAGCTGACTTTTATACTTAGCTAAGCTTAGTACAGACTTAGTATTAGTACTATTTTTTAGCTCTTTGCACATAGGAAAATGAACTAAATTTTTATTTAAGACTTATGACTTCCATAACCTTAACTTTGTAATGAAGCATTTAATGTCATCATACAAGTTAGTGATGAACTTGTTTTTACCTTGTAATTTCAAATTGAGATCGTTTAATTGTGCTGTGATGTCCACAGCAAAAGCTAGATCCTGGAGCCAACATTCATCTTTTATTTCATCGGTGGTTCGACCTTTCATCTCCAAAAATATGATTATTTCTTGCCTTAATAAATAAACTCTTTTCAATACTTTGTGACATGACGACCAACGTACATTTGTGTAAAATGGAACATCAGTAAAGTGATTACCCATATTCTCCAACAACTGATTGAATTGACGGTGATTGAGAGAACGGCCTCTGATATAGTTAACTATGCTTGTGACCAAATAAAGCACATGATCCAATTTTGAGCACATATTTTGTTGATGAATAATACAGTGAAAATGTGTAACTGACAAATCTGGATGTAAGTTCTTTATTTTGAATTAATCAAACTATTTTTAAGAAGAAAATAATTTAATTCTTGGACTAGCAATGAATACCCATCCGTCACCTTAATCTTAACTACAGTGGATTTCCTTTCCCACTTCCTTGTATAGTTACACATTTAAGCCAACTATTTTCTGAGGTGTGACATGCTTAAGTAACTTGTTAGCATTTCCTAACTTGTATTGTTTTAAACCTCATCCCTATTGTTCTAAGATATATTGTATTATATGTAAAATAAAATCTGCATTTCGTTACTAGATGTAAT
Organism: Acanthosepion pharaonis; assembly: GCA_903632075.3. Lineage (NCBI taxonomy): Eukaryota > Metazoa > Mollusca > Cephalopoda > Sepiida > Sepiidae > Acanthosepion > Acanthosepion pharaonis. The sequence continues at coordinate 1,245,047 of CAHIKZ030005432.1, read as the reverse complement.
TTCTTTTCTTCAACTTTAATTTCTACAAATCTGGTTCTTCTTATTTTGTGTTGCGCCAACCGTAACAATATATATATATATAATATATATATATATGTGTGTGGGGGGGCATTATATGTATATAGATCATGATAATTTTTTGGGATTAGATGATGATGACGATATAAATTTGATTTGTTTTCAATGTATTTCACTGGCTGTAACTTTGTATTCCCTCTACCAGCCCTCATCATTGCACTGATATATATATATATATATTTTACCCTACTTCGTCATCTCTTCAAGGATTTTTCTAGGTCAAAACTTTTATTCATTTCCTCTTGTAATTTTTAATAAATTACCTGGATGATTTAAACCATTTTATAACTCCGATCTGATGAGGCAGTTGTCTGTCAGAAATAAATTATTACCAAACTCTTTATTGATGTACAGAGATTTTCCTTTGATGGTTCGCCTGAACTAAAATTTTGAAGGAAAAACATTTATTACAAAGTAAAGATATGAAAAAGATAGAAATACAAAATATGCACAAACATTTCCTTTTGTGCATCTATTAAGACAGGATAACATATTTCTGATGTTTCTAAAAAGGATTACCATAAAAAAATTAGAATTTGTTCTTTCTTGTCCAGCCGCAGGAGAAATTTCTCTGCAGCTGACTGAAAACTGGTACCTTCTCACTTGTCTCTTTCTTGATGCCAATTTGCCTTGTCCTCTTGCTGTCAAAATGTTTTCTCACTCAGTCCACAGACATAAGATTTATTTATTTGGAAAAAGAGGCTCACAGAGTGAGAGTGTGAGTTCAATACCTGGTTAAAGCAGTGGAGAACTTTCAGAGGGAAATTAACAGGAGATAACAGATAACTGACATGCATTAAACATGGCACGTGGAACTAGAAGTCTACCCCAGTGAGCGAAATAATGGGTTCAGTTCGACATTCCAACTACCTGAAGAAGGCCGGAGTGTACAACGGCCGAAACGTTGTAATAAATATGGCAACAAAGATGAGGACAAAAGCCCGAATAATGTAAATCATAATACTTCATCTCAAAAATATAGAGAGAAATATAGACTGGGTCATGGTGCCAACTTTTTGCTGGGACATGCTTTTCCCATGGCCCCACAGGAACAACAATAAGGGCTATGTCCCTTGATGACAACTGGCATGATTCTCTGTGGACATATTAAAGTGTTGGGGAGTCTCTCCAAAACTCGTGTTAAGGTTACGTAGAGGACAAAGTCCCCAGTGGCAATCCTCGCCTTGCTTACTGATGCTGAGAACTCATCTACTTCACCGTACTGTGTAAAATAGGCACCCAGCCACTAATATCAACTGGGACACCATGAACAATTATTTTGGTTCCCATATTGTATTCATTTCTATGCTTTTTCTCAGTCTGTTATTTCAACCTCATCTCACAGGGGCAATGGTCTCCCTTTTCCCTCCATATGTAGTCAGCTATGCCTAATTTTTCTATTTTCTCTCTTGTTACAGATTTACAATGTTCTTGCAGTCTTATGTTAAGGAGGTGCCTTTTTCTCAATCTTCCTTACTACATCTGCACAGGATGGCGTACATACAGTTCTTAGTCATCTTCTTCTTCTTTGTGAGGAGGTCTTAATCAGAAGAGGTGTCTGTGAAGTGACAAACCTCTTTTGAATTTCATTCTGGTGTTATATGATCCAAAGATCTTTTGTATTTTTTCTGATAATCACTTCACATAGGGTAAGAAGCAGATCAAAGCTATTTTCTGAGTGTTGTTATCCTCTTGCACCCTTCTATCTCATTTTGTCAGAGCTGCTGTAATGTACCCAAGTTAGTTGTTACGTTATAGGGCATTGTTCATTGTTTTAACATTTCTTGTTTGTATGTCTCTGAATCGCCAATTATGAGTTTTGCTTGATGTTGTAGGCAGCAGACGATGCCTTCTTTACACTGTATGGGTGGTGGGAGTGAATGTTGGCTTGCAGTATAAAGATGTCTTGAATCCATGCTCTGTTTGAGATATTGGTACATCCAGAAATGCGAGTTTGCTTTCTCTCTCTAAAAGAAACTGGAAAATGTTGTGGAAAAAGTGAAAAAAATAATCGCAGATGTCAACAGTGTTCCTTCCTCATCATTAAGTAAAAAAAGAACAAATGTATTTAAAAGCAAGAAATGCAGGGAAATATATTGATACTCTGCCCAGAGCAATGAAAGAAAAGTTGAAATATGCTAGGTACCCTAAAAAGTTATAGATTTTAACAATTGCACCGAAATCTTGATCAAAAGAAAAAAAAATTGCTATATATATTGAAGTCTCTAATTATCTAGACATAAGCCTTTTTCAATAGGGATCAACAAATTATCTTTAGCCAAAAGCGAATTTATAAGCATTGATTTTCATTGGTTTCACCAGTTGCAGGCCTTGGAAATAAATTTTATTCAAAATTGTAATCTCTTTTTAACCAAAGATTTGCTTCAATTAACAATTCACGTCCTCTATTAAGAATCTTACTGGCAGAAGTGGGGGGAGATAAGACAAATTAATAAGAGAGAATGGTTAATCTGTCAAAGTCAGAGCACTGCCATTTAGTTACAGGCATTCAATGAAATGCAACCTCTTAGACTGGAGACAAATTGCCTTTAACCAAAATCATCTTTATAAGCTCAGGTTTCAATTGATTTAATCAATTGCTGGCCTTGGGAACAAATTTTATTTAAAATCTTAATCTCTAACCAAAAATTTACTACAATTAACAATTCATTTCCTGACTTATGAACCTCACTACCTGTGGCTGGAAAAATCTCAGTGTAGAGACATATATCTGTCCACAGATATCCTGATATAAAAAAAATTGTTTCCTGATAGTATGACCGATACATTTCTAAAACATATCAGTAAGTTAATAGAATTGTATATTACTGAGATATCACTTCAGATGTTGTTGTAAAAAATCATCATCAAATTTAGTAAATCAATTAATTACTTCATTCATGATGCTATATTTATTGTTCTTTCCAAAAGATTCCATAAAGTATATTATCCCCCCTCACTAAATAACATGGTGGTGGTAGTGGAGGTGCTGATGTTTTTTAAGTGAATGTATCAACATACTCATAATTATTACCTGTTGACTGGATGGAAACCAAGAAAGAGTTTGCCTGAAATCTATACTCACTGAATTTACACTGAGGAAAGATCCTGTAAGGTTTATATAGAGAAACATTCATTCAATACACATTACAACATGACTACATTTGGGGAATTTAAACTGAATAATAGACTTGGAAAAAGAAAAAAAATTAAAATTAGCTTTATTTGAAATGCATTTATCTGCAGTGAAAATGAGGCTGCAGAAATTTAAATTGCTTCAATGGAACTGAAAATTAGTAGTAATGAAGTTCACTTATCAAAATATTAGATTTCACAGTGGAAATGTTTGTCTCCAATATTTGTAAACAGATGGCTTTTGAGAGTGTTCCAAACTACAACAAATAATTCATTTTTATCAGATAATGTTTTGGTGTCCATTCAAGAACTTCAAAAAGACCTAAGCTGCTTCTAATAGCTGATGGATTCTGTCTACTCTAACTCAAACTTTGTTGCAAGTTTCATACTTGTCTGGCATAGACACATGCTGTGTATTGGTATATTTCTTAGTAAAATGTTCTGAGTTGATCTTTGATATTGCTTTGCTTACCTCTCTGGTGAACTACTGGCTTACATTTATGTCAGTAGTATTCGTTACAGTGTGTGCTACCATGTGTCGTTTGAGATGTCCATTCTGGGAATATTTCAATCCACAGATTTCACAGTGGAAGGGTTTCTCTCCAGTGTGTGTTAACATATGTCTTTTGAGATTTCCACTCTGGGAAAATTTCAAATCACAGACTTCACAGTGGAAACGTTTCTCACCAGTGTGAGTTAACATGTGTGTTTTGAGAATATAATTAAGAGAACACTTATATCCACAGATTTTACAGTGGAATTCTTTCTCTCCAGTGTGTGTTACCATGTGTGTTTTGAGAGCAGAATTTCGGGTACACTTATATCCACAAATTTCACAGTGGAAGGGTTTGTCTTCAGTGTGTGTTAACATGTGTGTTTTGAGAGTATAATTAAAAGAACACTTATATCCACAGATTTTACAGTGAAATGCTTTCTCTCCAGTGTGTGTTACCATGTGTGTTTTGAGAGCAGAATTTTGGGCACACTTATATCCACAGATTTCACAGTGGAAGGGTTTCTCTCCAGTGTGTGTTAACATGTGCTGTTTGAGATGTCCATGCTGGGAAAATTTCAATCCACAAATTTCACAGTGGAAACATTTCTCTCCAGTGTGTGTTAACATATGTCTTTTGAGATTTCCATTAAGAGAAAATTTCAATCCACAGATTTCACAGTGGAAACGTTTCTCTCCAGTGTGTGTTACCATGTGGTTTCTTAGAGCAGAATTTTGAGCACATTTATATCCACAGATTTCACAGTTGAAGGGTTTCTCTCCAGTGTGTGTTAACATGTGCTGTTTGAGATGTCCATTCTGGGAAAATTTCAATCCACAAATTTCACAGTGGAAACATTTCTCTCCAGTGTGTGTTAAGATGTGTCTTTTGAGAGCAGAATTTTGGGAACATTTATATCCACAGATTTTACAGTGAAATGCTTTCTCTCCAGTGTGTGTTAACATGTGTTGTTTGAGAGTATAATTATGGGAAAATTTCAATCCACAGATTTCACAGTGGAAGGGTTTCTCTCCAGTGTTGTTTGAGATGTCCATTTGGGGAAAATTTCAATCCACAGATTTTACAGTGGAAACATTTTTCTCCAGTGTGTGTTAACATATGTTTTTTGAGATTTTCATTACGGGAAAATTTCAGTCCATAGATTTCACAGTGGAAGCGTTTTTCTCCAGTATGTGTTAACATGTGGCTTGTGAAAGATGATTCATTGGAAAATCTTACTTCACAGATTTTACTTCTGTTCTGTCTCGTCTGTGTGGACTAAGTACAAATCCAGAAATTTTAATGTGCGAGAATATTCACCATGGTTTGAGAAACTCTCAAAGATGGAAACTGAAAATAAAAAATATAATAACTGAGCACTGAAGCAAGACAATAGAGAATGTTATGAAATAGGTTTATAAAAGATGAATTTACAAACGTTTTCTTAAAGTTAATTGCAACCTCATAAAAATGAACTATTATACTGTTAAAGAGAAATACGTCTCATCAAGTAGAGTTTAAATCTGACATATAATACATTTTATTTTGTCTCAGTGGACATAGATGTATGGGTGTTGGAATGAACAATAGAACAGAAAAATATAATCAGCAAGTTGTGTTCTAGATTGGAAAAGGAAAACTTTAAATTCTAAACCATATATGCTATTATGCCAGATACATGCTACACTCTAATTTCACACCTGACCATCAAATTAATTCAGGTGCTGGAGTTGATTTAGGGTTACTCATGGCCATTTTTTAGTGGAGAAGGATGTAACCTCACACCTGCATCCAGTACAGCAGGCAAGAGAACATGAATGTTGTCTAGGTAGATATACAAACAACAGTCATACAGATGATGTGGGCAATCTCTCGTATGCAGTAGAGAGAGGATATATCAGGATGCTAGACTTTGGGTGTGGGTTGAAAACAAGACCTATGAAAGTGTCTGAGAGTAAGTGATGAATATTGCCAAGGATGAAATGTAAATTAATGAAGATTCAAATCTTCGGTTATCATTTGATTGGCAAATTCATTTGTGCTAACAACTTCTTATGCATGGAGAAGAAAAAACTGGAAACCTCTAAAATACCTTTATATGCATTTATACATAGAAAATTAAATATAAGAAGTGAACCCCATGAATTTGTATTGTTCCTTTGCCATTGAGCATTTGGCACAATTGTAAATATATTTTGGGGGTTTGTCTTCCTCAGTGTTGATTTTTTGGCTATTTAATTCTTGGCCACCATTTCGGCATTTTCTTCTTTGATAGCTACTTTCATTATAAATACTGGTTAATGTTGTGTGCAATTGTTAATATGAAACTGGAATGAATATATATAAAAATAAACATCACTTTTTCTAAATACAGTAAATTGAAAAATTTACTAAATCCCATCAAAACTTATCTCTATGACAAATATTGGATTTTTAAATTTATTTTCATTTTCCATCTGTAATGTTGGTGCAATATGTCAATGAAAATCAAGAAAATGTGCCAATGTTTTAAATATGCCTGTAAAATCTTTACTTATATCAGTTCAATACATCACTTAAATTTAGTAAAAATCAGGCCGTCAATAAATCACTTAACATGTCAGAAAAACACGTTCTACATATTAAAAAATGTACTTGACTGTTTCTTCATGGACAGATTCAAATTGCCTAGACATCATCAAAATGAATGTTTCATTTTGGAAATAAACTATTAGTTAAATAAAGTTTTTATGTATACGTATATATATTATGTATATTGAATACCATTCATAAACAAACATCATCTAATTTAATTAGATATTAAGTAAAATGTAAAAATTACTATTAAGAAATCCTGTTAATAAATTTAATAAAGAACATTGGAGCATATCTATAGGATAAATGTTGCCTTTTTAAAAGATTTTTGTGTTTTCATTGTTTGGCTATAAGTAATTTTTTCAGATCAATAAATCTCACTTAAATTTCGTAAAAATCAGGCTGTCAATAAATCACTCAAGATGTCAGAAAAAAACAAGCCCGCCCCCCCAATCTTAAAAATGTACGTTTCTACTACATTTTAAACTAAAAGTAACATTTACTTCTATTTATATTAAACTTGGAACGTGTTAATTTTTCTCAATGTTTCAGGAAAGTATATTTTATTTTTGAAAGATTATTTAATAAAGAAAATTTTGTTGTTTTAACAAATTTGTCACTATGGGCAAATTGATAGATTTTATGATAATCAGAAAAAATTATACAAATTCAAAATTCTTTTTAAAATATAGAATTGTAATGAGATTGTCTGTTTACTTTTAATACATAGCGATCAAGTGATGTTATTAAATTAAAATTTAATAACATCACTTGATCGCTACAAATTAATACAGAATTTTAGAAGTTTACTAATTATTTTAATTAAAAGTTTAAAAATAACAATTCTTGTAAAAATTTATTAGTCATTCAAAAAAATAAACCCATAGTCTATCGTGCATAAATAAAAGTCATTTATTTTCATTTCATGATGTTTCAAGTAAAAAAAGTAAACATTACTTTTATGTAGGTACCTCTACTAATTTTCAATGCCTGTGGTTTTAAAAGAATTTTTAAAAATGAAAAAGCATTCTTGAAGTTTCTTTTTAACTTTAATTGAAAGCTAAATGATTAAATTTAATATTCCCAGTCAGCAAGTATATTTTATGTTTTAAAGATTTTAAGATATAGACTTATGTTATCTTAAAAGATTTGTCACAAATTAAATAATACAATAAAACCTGTTTTTCTGTGTAGAATAGCAATGACAAATTAAAAAAGAAGCATTTTTTTTTTAAATTAAAAATAAACATTATTTAGGGTTGAGGTAAGGGGCCAGGGTTATTAACCCCAAACCTAGGGTTGGGGTCAGGGTTACTAACCCCTAACCCCAAACCTAAACAAGAAAAATGACCTAGGGGTTAGGCTGACCCCAACACTAGGTTAGGGTTAGGTTTGGGGTTAGTAACTCTGACCCCTAACCTAACATTGTAATTTTTGTTTTAATTTAAAAAAAAAAAACCAAAAGAACGCTTTATTTTATTATTTAATTTGTCCTTTCGTCATTGCTATTCTACACGGTAAAAAGGTTCTATTGTATTATTTAATTTGTTTTTGTTATAAATAAAACTACACTTATCAAAACAAAAATTACATTGCTTTACAGTAGTCCGTTGTGATTTCTTTACGAAAGTTTGTAAAAGAAGTAAATAGGCTAAAATTTCTGCTTCCGCCAACGGAAGTACCCTGTAGTGATTACTAAAAATTATGGCAGTAATGGCGGACGAATGACCGACAAGAAGTCCGAATTTTTCTAGTCGATAACTCCAAATCAGTAGGTTTTATCATAATTTAATTGTTAATTCGAGTTCAGCATGTTCATTTACACGGAAATATGACAATTTTGGAAAATTTTAATAGATATTTAGTGCTGGGCTTAAAAAGCAAATTTACCCTTTTCTTTGATTTTAAAATATTGCAGAAATTCCTTTTTTTGTATGTAGGCTTTTTAAACTAATAATTTGAAAACTAAAAGGAAACGGTATAAAAGAAGAAATTGTTCCTTGCTCAAAAATAGTCTCGGTGCACACAATATGCAAGGTCAAGGACGTTGTATCACAATCTGTTTTTTTCTTTTTTCTGATTTTTCATAAAATTTTATTACTGACGAAAAGTGAAAAGAACAAAAGGAAACACCTCTTAAAAGTCCAATGAAGATTCAAGTCTTGTGCAATCATTTAATTGGCAATCTCCACTTATTATGCATGGAGAAGGAAAACTAGTGGAAACCTCTCAAATAAAATATGTCATAACACTTGACAATAAAACACCAAATGAATTTGAAGTCAATGAATTTGTATTATTCGTCTGCCATTGAGAATTTGGCACAATTGTAAATATATTCTGGTATTTTCGGGTATGTTTTCCTCAATGTCGACATGACAGCCGCATCGGCATTTTTTTATTCGATAGCTACACTCATAATAACATTGAGTCTTACCTAAACAGGTATAAATGCTCATATATCACTGAACAGAGCAGTACCAAAAGCTTGAAAACTGTGTGTAGCATGTGCAACTAACTGTTAATTATGTTAATTAATTTGTTTTTATTTCAAAGATTTCATGTAGTGATGTCTTACTTGGCGAATCGATAGTGAGTGGGCGAAATCTGTCTGTAGATGACAATATTAGCTCCCGAAAATAAATTAATTCGGCCGAGCACAGTGGGGAAAAAGCGCAATATTTGTAAACAATGACTATTACTGCTAATAATGCAAGACTCTGCCAACGGATTTAGTCCTCCAGGTCACTGGCTTGTTTATGAAAAATAAATACGCAAAAATTCGCCTCTCGGCCGAGCGTTGATAGCCTAGGGCTTAGAATCTCTGATACCAAATCAGTCGGGTTTCGGTCCTGGCTTGAAGCGATTGGATGTCTAGTCACACTGAGGAGGTATGATAAAGCAAAACAGTCTTCCTGTGGATGACAATATATCATTGCTGTCAACTCTTATCTTAGAGCTGATGGCTAATCTCTTTTGCAGAAGCCTAATCAGGTACATTTGTGATTTTTTTCAACACCCATCAACCCACCTGTGATTTATACTGAAAGTCATGTCCGCAATATGTGTGTGTGTGTGTGTGTGTGTGTGTATGAACATTGAAAGTCAACACTCAGGGCGACAAGCTGTTTCATGCTAGACGCAATCGTCAGGCCGCCTGACGATTGCGTCCAGCATGAAAACAGCCTGTCGCCTCTGAGTGTTGACTTCAATGTTCATTTTTACATTTATATTTACATACGCTCTATCTCTGAAATTGAGCACTTTATCCCATAAATATAACACACCTTAAAACTATATTTCTCTCTCTCTCTCTCTCTATATATATATATATATATATATATATATATACATATATACCTCACTACATGTGTGATATATAGTAATTATACTTATGATTGTAATCATATTGAATGTCTTTAAAAATCATAACATTTACACAAAATGGCAGATTTTGGTATTTGCCAGTATGTTAACATTTCCATATTTCCCAATATGGCCAAGTTGTATATCTTTAGAAAGCGCTTTGCGTGCCGATTAATATTCACATAAGAATGATGATCATAAAATCAACAGAATTTGTGCTATTTGAGGTTAAATTTTGACCAATTCAGTGGCAAATAAACTTATCAGTTCTATCGTCATGGGCCAAATTTAACATGGCAGATTTCGGTATTTGCCACTATATGTTAACATTTTCATATCTCCCAATATGGTCAAGCTGTATATCTTTAGAAAGCTCTTTGAATGCTGATTAATATTCACATAAGAACTATGATCATAAAATCAAAAGAATTTCTGTTATTTGTGGTAAAATGTTGGCCATTTCGGTGGAAAATAACCTTATTATCAGTTTTAGCATGATGGGCAAAATTTAAAATGGCGGATTTGGGTATTTGCCACTATATGTTAACATTTTCATATCTCCCAATATGGTCAAGCTGTATATCTTTAGAAAGCTCTTTAAATGCTGATTAATATTCACATAAGAACTATGATCATAAAATCAAAAGAATTTTTGTTATTTGTGGTAAAATGTTGGCCAATTCGGTGGAAAATAAACAACCTTATTTTTGGTTTTGTTTACATTTTTATTATAGAATAAATATTTATATGAAAAAGTGAAAGAATGAATATAATTATTTTAAAAAGTATCATGAATTAATGTTAAAGTAACATAAAATATGAAAATATGCAACCAATGATGTTAATGGTTATCAAATTTTTGTAGACATTTGACATGGTTTATTAAATGCAGAAAACAACGCAATTTTTATTTTTCTATATTTAACACAATTAAGTGTTGATCTGAAAAAGTGATAGATTGAAATGACTATTTAAAAAAAAGATTTTGAACATTTACAAATGCAGGTGTCCCCAAAGGCTTCATCCTTGATCCTATTCTGATTTTAATTTTCATTAATGATTTTCTGGTGGCATCAGCTCATAACTTGGTATCTAGGCTGGTGACACAATTTACTCCTACTTCAATAGTAAGGTTTAGCAGTCTAACAAAGTCAAAATGGCAGACAATGACCAAAACGAAATGGCAAACAATGACCAAAACTGAGGTCCGTTGTTAACTGGGGTAAAAGATAGCTGGTTGATTTTAATGCCTCCAAAACTAAACCTCTCTATTAATCATCTGAGATACCCATCTCTGCCTTCCATCAACATGGCTGATGCTAACCTCTAAGAAAGTGACTCATTGTGTCTAAGTCAGCTGCTAAGAAAATTTGTTCATTATGTTAGGCGAGACAATTTTTCTCACCAGTGTCTATCTATAAATATGCATAGATATCTATCTCTGTATATAGATATCCGTGAATAAGTCCTGCACTGTTGTTACTTCTGCCGCATGCTAGAGTTTAGCATCCTGCTACCACTTTCTTATCAATGTTGTATTTTGTGCAAATCTGTGCAAAAAAGTCGATCACAGAGCTTACCCAGTTTCATACATATTTTCAGAAAACCTCAGCTTCTGATAAGTCACTTAATATTTTAACCATGCACGAATATCAATGTCGATTTCCGTGCAAAAAGTGGATCACAGAGCTTATCATGCTTCATACATATTTTCATGAAATCTCAACTTCTGATTGGTCACTTAATATTTAAATCAAGCTTTCTTTTGAAGTACCATTTCAGTATACTCCTTCAGGTCTTTACTCTTTTGGTATGGATGTTCAAAAAGGAAATAATTCTGAATATCCTGCTATTGTTAAATGAAACACTTTTCACTTAACTCACTACTACACATATTAACGTTGAAGACAGACTAACCTCAAATCTACACAGGTGACAAATTTTAAAATACACTTTCTTGAAGCATATATATATATATATTTTAGTTTTAATTCCAAGCTAATAGATTAAACTTAATTTTTCCAATAAATAAAATCTTTTTTTTTTATTTCAATTCACATTTAAATTGATTACAACCATTTTTGGGATTATCAATGAAATCATCCATATTGATAAATCAGTCCATGCGATATTCTCCTTACTAAAAAATCTTTCAAAATAAAATTTTCTGAATCTTTATTTGTGGAAGACTATGTTTATCATTTCCTTTTATAATGACAAAAAGATTTTGACAATAAATTTTGTTTTTATTATGTATCCTCTTTTTTCCATAAAGTTTTGGTGGTACCTAATTTCATTTCTTTAAAAATCATAATCACTTTCACAAAAAATTCACTGAGACCACAAAATAGGAAATATATTTGATTTCTTTTTACTTTCTTTATAATCAACATTTCATATAACAATATTTTCCAAAAGTTAATGATTCTTTTAAATGAAATCTGTTCAGTCTAGAGCCGTCAACATGATTTTTTTTTAATCACCATCAGAGGTGAATTATCAATCTTGTAAAACATTCTATTTCAAAAAACAGTTTTGGCAATATTTTTAGTGCAGTTAAATTGAGTAATGATGAAAGTAAATATTTTCATAAAAATTTGGACATTATGATTATTTTTATTTACAATATCATGTTTCTATTCATTAGACAATGGCCATTGTGATTTTTGCAAATCAAGGAAATCTTTTCATTCAAAGTTTATTAATTAAAATTGATATTTCTTCTTTGCATGATGTAACTTTGGGCTGTTATGTTTGTCATGAAAGTAAGAAAAGTTGTAAGATCTCGCCTTTGAAATTTTTAATAAAGATTTATCGAAAAAGATATAAAATCCTAGTTTTTAGGAATATAAAATGGTGCTTGAATAAAAGAAATCCAGTAATTGCTAAAAAAATATATAAGCATACATAGACAAGCACATCTATATGAATGTCTAACCACTTGTATCCAAGCACACCGTCAACTCTACCATGTTGAGACTCAAACCCAGGTCACATAGAACATCCGAACCGCAAGGCCATGCACACATATGCATATGTAACAGGTAATACCAATAATAATGAAATATATATATATATATATATATTGAAAATTTACTATATTATGTAATATTTCTGTGTGATTTTGAAATTCTTTCAATTGATGATAACAAAGATGTCTTTTTCATTAAATTAAGATGTATATGAGGAATTGAAAAAATTAGTTTCATTCATTTTCACATTAGAAATATAATTAAAAGAATTTTATTTCCTTATTTTCACAACTGTTTGATTATTTCTTTTGTATGGAAGATCAAATAGGTAATAATAGTTCTAAAACATCTTGTTTTTTCATTAGTAACAATAACAGAAATTATTGATGTTATAAAATTTCTGTGGTTATATTTGCATTTTTATTTTTGTTTACAATATCATGTTTCTATCCATCAGACAATGGCCATTGTGATTTTTGCTGATTCAAGGGAAAATTTCTCTTTGTAGTCTTTTAATTCAATTTAATTTGAATTAAGTTTATTAATTAAAATTGTTTTCTTGCATGATGCAACTTTGGACTGTTTGTCATAAAAGTAAGAAAACTTTTAAGATCTTATTTCTTAAATTTTTAAATAAGATTTAGCAAAAAAGATATAAAATCCCAGTTTTGAATAAAGAATGATGCCTGATTAAAAGAAATTCAGCCATTGCTAAAATATACTTGTATACATAAACAAGCACTTTTAAAAGTTGACACTTGTCTCTCAGTACACCTGTCTACTACCTGACAAATCAATAATCTTGTGACTTAAACATGGCTCTATTAATTGAAACATTCAAAGCACAAGCCCATGCAACTATATGCATATATAAAAGGTAACACCAATAAAAATGAGAAACAAAAATACATATATAAAGAAAATTTATTTGTACTATATCGTTGAAATTTTGAAAAGTCTTCCAATTGCTGCTGACAAAAGATGTCTTTTTGATTAAATGTTTCTCTCCAGTATGTGTTAACAGGTGTTGTTTGAGATTCAGATTATGGGAAAACTTAAATGCATGTGCCTTTGGATTGATGATTTTAAGGAAAAACTTACTCAACAGATTTTGCAGTAGAATGGTTTTTTCCCAAGTCTTTAAGGTTGATTTTGGGAAAATTCAACTTCACAGATTTCACAGTGGAAAATTTTCTTTCCAATTTGTGTTAAAATATGTGTATTGAAAGATGAATTTTGGGAACACTTAAATTCACAAATTTCACAGTAGAATGGTTAAACATATAAACATGTGTCATTTTAGATTTGAATTTAGGGAAAATTTAAATCCACAGACATCACAGTGGAAATGTTCCTCACCAGTGTGTATAAACATATAATTTCAGAGTGATGATTTTAAAGAAAATCTTACTTCACAGACTTTGCAGTGGAATGGTGTTGAGATGTGCATTTTGGGAACACTTAAATTCATATATTTCACAGTAGAATCGTTCCTCTCCAATGTGCATAAACATCTGTCATTTGAGATTTGAATTTAGAGAAAATTTAAAGCCACAGATTTCATGGTGGAAATGTTCTTCTCCAGTATGTGTAAACATGTCATTTCAGAGTGATGATTTTAAAGAATATCTTACGTCACAGATTTTGCAGTGAAATGGTTTATTTTGGGAAAATTTATATCCACAAATTTCAGAGTGGAAACATTTCCCTCCAGTGTGTTACATCATATGATTTTTATATTTGAATTCAGGGACAATATAATTTTACAGTTTTCTTGTACATAAGTTTTCCCCTGTGAGTGAACAGCTATTCCAAGAATTTCACAGTGTAAGAACACTTCTGTGTTTTATGAATAACCATCATGGATTCAGGGTGAGTTAACATGCAGTTTGAGATTTAAATTTCTGGAACACTTAAATCCAGATTTCACAGTGGAAACATTTCTCTCCTTTGTTTATATGTTATGTGAGACTGTAACACCTGTGTGCGTTAACATGTGTTGTTTTAGATGTGAATTTAGTGAAAACAGAGAACCACAGATTTCACAGTGGAAACGTTTCTCCCCAGTGTGTGTGAGCATGTGTGTCTTGAGAGATGAATTCAGGGAAAATTTACGTCCACAGATTTCACAATGGAATTGTTTCTCTCCTGTGTGTGTTAATATGTGCTTTTTGAGATCTCCATTTCGGGAGGATTTATATCCACATATTTCACAGTGGAAAGGTTTCTCTCCTGTGTGTGTTAACATGTGCATTTTAAGATTTGAATTTTGGGAAAACTTACAACCACAGACTTTACAGAGGAAATGTTTCTCTCCTGTGTGTGTATGCATGTGTGCTTTGAGATTTGAATTTCGGGAAAATTTACAACCACAGATTTCACAGTGGAAAGGTTTCTCCCCAGTGTGTGAATTCATGTGTGTCTTGAGATATGAATTTGTGGAACACATAAATCCACAGATTTCACAGTGGAAAGGTTTCTCACCAGTGTGTGTAAGCATGTGTGTCTTGAGAGATGAATTTTTGGAACACATAAATCCACAGATTTCACAGTGGAAAGGTTTCTCTCCTGTGTGTGTTAACATGTGTTGTTTGAGATGTGAATTTTGGGAAAAGTTTGATCCACAGATTTCACAGTGAAATGGTTTGTCTCCTGTGTGTGTTAAAATGTGTTGCTTGAGATTTGAATTTTGGGAAAACTTACAACCACAGATTTCACAGTTGAAATGTTTCTCTCGTCTGTGTGTTAATATGTGCTTTTTGAGATCTCCATTTTGTAGACATATATATCCACAGATTTCACAGTGGAAACGTTTCTCACTAGCGTGTGAATGCATGTGTGTCTTGAAATATGTATTTTTGGAACACATAAATCCTCAGATATTATAGTGGAAAGATTACTCTCCAGTGTGTCTTAACATGTGTTGTTTCAGTGGTGAATTTTAGGGAAACTTATATCCACAAATTTCACAGTGGAATTGTTTGTCCACAGTGTGTGTATACATGTCTAATATGAAAGATGAATTTTGAGATCACTTAAATCCAGACTTCACAGTGTTAACGTTTCTCTCCTGTCTGTGTTAATATGTGCTTTTTGTGATCTCCATTTCAGCAAGACTTATATGCACAGATTTCACAGTAGAAATGTTTCTCTCCTCTGTGTATTAAAATGTGTTTTTTAAGACCTGATTTTAGGGAACACTTAAATACACAGATTTCACAGTGTAAACGTTTCTCTCCAATGTGGTCTTCTTTTTTTTACACAAATATTCATCATAGTTTTCAGGTACTACGATGCAAGCTGCAAAAAAAAAAAAAAAAATTAACTCATAGGTAATGCAGGTAGGAAATATATGATGTAAGATTATAAATTTGGTTTAAAATCAATTGTACAGTGATAGAGGATATTTGTATTATGAATGGTATGTGAAACTAGAGCAGATTTGCCAATATATTATTATTAAATCTTGTATCAGTGGACATGGATATGTGGGTGTTGGAATGGGTATAGGAATAGAAAAACAAAATCAGTTTTACAATGCAATAGGATACATTTTATTTTGGATGGCACGTGAAATAGTGCAGATTTGCCAATAGATTATTATTAAATCATGTATCAGTGGACATAGAGGTGTGGGTGTTGGAATGGAATGGCAATAGGAACAGAAAAACAAAAGTGGTGGTGGGAAAGTGACTGAAACTGATACAAAGCAGAAGTAACCAGACCAGATGTGGCAGCAATATTGTGTGGACGAATAACAGACTTATAAATGTGCAAGATATATTCTGATAAGAAAAATTGTCTAGCACAACACAGACTTCAGTTCATTTTGATATCTGTTGCCGGTTCAAATTTTATGAGCCAATCAGATTTACCATTAAGACAGTATCATCATAGATACTGAGTTGAGAAATGATGACATCAGGAAGTTTGTTGATCAAAATTTAGAACAATGTAGGTCCAAGGAAAGAGCCTCAGGAGACACTTGAATTAATTAAAAAAGATCTAAATGAGTGGCTATTCAGATTTACCAGTAAGACAGGAGTAAATTCAAATTTCAATGGATGCAGAAGACTAGTAGGCCATACCCTACCAACTGCCTTTGAGATATCTGAGCATTATTGTTCTTAATGAAAGCATAATAGACTCTTTCAACAGTAACTGTTAACACATCAGCAGTTGAAACGAAAGCCATATTGCTTGCATGAAAGAGCCTCCAAGATGCCATGCTTAAACAATTCAGAAATAACTGGAGCTTCTAGTACTTTGCCAAAATGTGCCGAAGGCTAATAGCCTGACAAAAGGATCAAATTGTCTTAACAAAAAAAAAATTTTCAGTGAACAATAAATTTTTACAAGAATTGATTTCATTTTTAAAAATTTTAATTGGAATAATTTATAAATTTTTAAAATCTTTAAAAGTTCTGTTTCAATAGTGTAATGGTTAGGAAATAGTGTCATTAAGTAAAAACTATATTTAATAATAATTAATCAAAAAGCTTATTACAATTTAAGAACCCCCAGTTTTTCAAAAAGAATTTTGAATTTTCTTTGTGTATAATGGTGCCGACTGTTACACATATGGATGTTCATACAGAACATTATCAGAAAATAAAATATATGAAGAGAATTAGATAGTGATGAATGACAAAGAAAAAAAATATTCCAGTCAATTCAAATTAGTTTTGAAATAGAACAAAGTATTTTGTTTATTGGAAATATTAAATTTAGTCTACTGCTTGAAATTATGACTAAAATAAAAGCTTCAAGAAACAACTTACATTTTTAAATATTCACGTTAAACCTTAGGTATCATGAAACTGTGGAGACAAATTTTACTTTTCCAAGTGAAAGTGATATTTTTTATACGAAAAAAAAAAACAAGATTAAGTTGTTGGATTTAATATTTCTTCCCCAAATTTGAGAATATTTTATTTTCTAATCAATAAAACTTCCTATTTTCAAACTTTAATTTAGAAATTTTTGCAAAAATCAAATGTTGAATTTTAATGAAATTGTCACAGATGAAATTGTTTTTATTAAAAAATCTTCATAACAATATTTTTTTATGTCTGTTGCACGTCCTTATTTTATTTTATGAATAAAATTCTGCTATCACGGCAGAATTCCTGCAGTCAGCACCACATTGTGTGGAAGATATTCCCAAAATACTAATTGGTGATATGGTTGGCCATATCATCCAACATATTTGGATAACTGATGGTGTTAAAGAATTTGTAGGTTATATCATGGAGTTTTCCAATCCATATTATCAGATTTATTACCTTCATGGTTATAATCTAAATAAAGACAAAGATAATTGGATAAATATCAAGTTGGTGCTGATTATATTATGTGGGGCCTAGCTCTGTAAAATTCCAGTCAGAATGCTAATTCTACAAAACAATGATGTCCTGTGTATGACAATGAACTACATCTGGCAGCAATGACTCCAAGCATTACGTTGGAGGTTTTGAGGAGTGTAGAACGACCTCTTAATTGCTATTCTTCCCAGGTCCAAGTTGTAGTATCTGTTATGGTCCCAGTGATGAGCAAATAATGGAAAAAAATTACACAAATGGGCCTAAGTAACACTAAAAATAGAGACATTAATAAATAAAATACCATAAAATTTCATGAATGATAATTTTATTAATCTTTTATTTCTGAAACAATATGTCATAGTCTTATTGTATTGTTTTATAAATTGAAGCCAATTTTGTGGAAATTAGTATTAGTTTGAAAAAAAGAATTGATTTAGATTCTCTAAGGAGTCCTGCTTTTAACTAATAAAAAAAAAATTGGGGATAAAATTGAATTTCTTAAAATTTCATGAAATATGTTTTTTTTTTTTAAATTAAAGTTATGGTAATTTTTTTTTTTTATATATTTATTTCCCCTCCATAACTAATTTTATGAAAATTCTTGAAATTCAAATGTGTACATTTTTAGTGATTAATTATTTAAAAGCGCAAGGCTTTGGGGAAAGTAAATCATGTTTTGTTTTTTTTTAGTTGACACTCCTCTACCTTAAAATCAGCTCTGAATTGTAACATACAAAACTCAATAGAACAAAGATATTATTTCATTTAAAAAGCTTCTAGTTACTTTTACTTGTTTTTATGAATATGGATAATATTGCCTAAAAGCAAAAAAACGTTTTCGATGAGAAATAAATTTTTACAACACTTATTTGCTATTTCTTAAATTATTTTATTTGTCTCACATTAAATTTGTTAAATATTCTAAAATTAACAAAAATGATGTACAATTTGGATGATGGTGTTATTAAGTAGATATATATCATTATAGATTATAATTTGAAAAGCTGGTTACAATCAGCAAACGCCAAATAGATAAAATCTAATATAACGTGTTTTTTGGAGCCGACGAAATGGCTGTAATTCAAATGTACGGAAGACTGGAAGAATCATGAAAATAGAAAAAAAAAATGTATATTTCAAATAATAAGGGTATTATGTACCTATCTTATGAAATTTATATGGTCTTATTTTTATATTTATTCAGTTATAACATTTTTCCATAAATGAAATATCAAAATTAATAAAATAAATGGAAATACAAATAATACCGAAAATGTAATAAATGTATATTAAATTATGTACACTTAACTTAACCTTTTATAAGAAATATACCTAATTAATTTTATGCACCTTTCTTATGAAATTTTATCTCACTCTCAACAGTATTAGTTTTAAAAATTTTCCTTAAGAATAACGAAGTAAATAAGTTGGTACAATAAAAAGCTAAATCGTATCACTTCTGTCCTTCCGTACGATAACTTTTCCTTGAGTAAGCTGTCAATACGTGCTGAAAGTATCAATCATCAAATAGTTGCACGTCGCCGCTGTCACTTGTTTTTAAAATACATTTTTTCGGTGTATAAAGTAAAAAATGTTTTAAAATATATTGAATGCACTTTAAAATTTCTAATTTTGTTAAAATGAATTTTTAAAAAAAGTATAATTGATTTTTGACAGAATTAAACGGAAAAATTAACTTGTTTACAAAATTGCAAAAAAAAAAAAAAAAATGGCTACCATCGATTTTTCCGGACTAATAAAAAACATGATTTTAAACGTGCTAAGAATGATTAAAAAATGTGAAAAAGTAATCAAAAAAACTACTTTGATCTTTCCTCTTTAAACATTTAGACAATAAAAAATTATTTTCAAGTTTAAGGCCGTTTTTATCATGCTATGCTCATTTTTCCAGCAATCTCCTGCCAGTACCTACATGTTTTTTTTTTTTCAGCGAAAAAGTGGATGTACCTATTTTAATAGTTTTTTTGTCTGTGAATGCTTTAATGACAAAAAATTATTTGGTCAATAGAGCAGCATCAATTTGGTCCAAATTAAACTAAAAATATATATTTTTTATGTCGTCATTTTTCATCTTTAAAATAATCCTGCATTTTTAAAAAGTTTTTAACGGAAAAAAGAAAAAAAATGAAATGTACATTTTCTGAGACGATCACAACTGAATTTTTATTTGCATTTTTTTTTCTCTTGTTAACTTCCCCCGACGCTCAAATAGTGAGAGAAATCAATTAAGTACCGAATTATTTTTCAACCAAAATTATCAGGATTCCTTCACTTACCTTTTTCAGACCAGAAAATTCAATAAGAAAAACAAAATCGTCTGATTTGTTTGATTTTTCAAATGATTTCGTTGAGATTTCTACTTCAACTGAGCAAAGTTTTGTAATTTCTTTCAGTTGATATAATCATGTCAAAGTTCTAACGAATGTGACAAAGAAAGAATTAAGAAATGGAAAAACACAAAATTACTTTTATATTTCAGACAATTTTGCAGCTTTGCTTGATAATAACAGACGAACGCGATGTGGCGGTGTTAGGGAAAATGTGGTTCCTCGTGTTTAGTTTAAACATCATTAGCTTTCTTGGTCTTCAAAAATAAAAGCCTTGTTTGTTCCTGGCAGCTGACAGTGCCAGAATCCCGAATCTATGATATGAGACCCCTATACGTCGGCATTCTATCAAAATGTTGAGAATACACTTTAGGTGAAGAGAAAAATACGAAAATGAATAAAAACAATAAACATTTTTCTTTCAGGTAACTACAACATTTTCCTATTGTATTTTAATTTGTAATTCATTTCTCAAGATATACGTTTTTTACCCGTAACATGGTGATTAGGATAATTAGTTGACCAATTAATTTTTTTATTGTGTGCGTTCATTCAAAAAAGTAAAACTATTAAGAGAAATAAATACAAAATTCACTTTGAAAGAAACTAATTCTTTTCTCATCATTCGAATAATTAAAAAAAATGGTTAATTTGCAGTTTAGCACCCGCATTCAGTTCGCATTAGAATTACCAGAATACTTACATTTATGAAAGCTAAGCTAAGCACGGAAGAATGTGCTGATCTAACTTGTCTCAATTACTGCGTAAGAGAACTATTTACGTACACATGATCAATTGTGCGCAATAATCTAGACATGTATTATTACTCATAGTTATCACGCAGCAAATGTATGTAAACAATGCCAGTATGGCTAAAACGCGACGCGAATGAATCCAAATTTTACTGTCGATAACTCCAAAACAGTAGATTCTATCAAATTTATCAAACCAGATTCGAATGAAGCATGTACAATTACACATAAATGATAATGTATTCTCGAAATTTTTAATGCGGACTGAGCGCAAGTGCTGAACTGCAAATTAACCTAAAAATTATAATGGCTTCATATATTATTTTGTAAGCCACTTAAAAATTACAGTGTAACCCGGATATAAGAGAGTTGTCGGGACCGGAGAAGTCGTCTCTTATTTCCGGGTTTGGTCTACTTTATATACATTAACACAGGCTCTAATTTGGGACCAGAGAAAATCTCTCTTATATCTGGGTTTCTCTTATATCCGGGTTACACTGTATATTATCAGCAGAGTTCAAAGCAAGTAAAAACAAAAAAAAAATACACGTTGGTTGCAAAAAGTATTTTTATTATGGATAAAAAAAAAATAAATGTACATACATTTTTTTGCATTCGTTTGTTTGGCTTGATTCATTTAGGTCAATGTAACGTGTAAAAAAAATGGTAAATAAAAATATTAACATTTTAAATAGACTAAATGCTTTCAGGTTGAATGAAATTTAAGATCAACCAGCATTTTTTCACTAAAGTAAAGTAAAAGCATTCCCAATAAACTAAAAGCAATGGAGGTAATTCATGGAACATGTGAAATCTGAAATTTCTTTTTACAGTTTAACATGCTTTTAGGTTTATTTCTTTATATGTTTTTATTTCTGTAAAAACGAGGCTATTTCTGCTGGTATGATGTGAGTGACCCCACAAACCTGAACACAATATTACAAATTCTTTTGTCAGTAAATTGTATAACAGAAATTTTCAAAGGTGAGCTGGCTCTCCATCTTTTGCTAAGCTAAGTGAAAAATAAAAAAAATTACTGCTTTGACATAGACATTAAACTGATATCGTTGCTTTGTGGAACCGACTCCCAAGAGATGCTTCCCTGATCACTACCATCTTAAGCTATGCAATTTTAATGTCATTATCTTCTCTATATGTAGCTATAAAATGTGCGTCTTACCCTGTCTCTATCTTGAGAAAAAGAAAAGGGATTTTTTTATATAATTGTAAAAATATTGTACAAACACCCCAAACTGAAATTAAAATGTATCCACATGATATCAAAAAGAGAAGTGGAAAAAAATTCTTCCGCAAATTCTCTTTATTAATATAACCCATTCACTAAAATATTCATTCATTATTGAATATATCCTAGAAATTTTATTTGAACTGGATAATTCTTGGTTTTTCAAACGAGCATGTTCATCTGGGTATCTGTACTCATTGTGCCTTCCACCCTTTTCCAGTTATCTGTTGAACTTGGTTCTCATTCCACTTTCCTGGCTCAGCAGATATCTTGTATCACTTAACATAGAAAATGGAATATGAACAGACTACCCCATCAACTTGAATATTCCCTCTGCCACTGAAGCACTCTACTGGCACAATTGTAAATATATTCTGGTGTTTTGTGGTTTCTTTTTGTCAACTTAAAAAAGCTCAGGTGAATGCAAGATAAGTTGCAGCTGGTGTAAAAAAAGAAATCCTCAGAAATGGGGACCCAGTACATTATGACCATTACTATGGGAAAAATATGATGCAATCATTTCTTGAACAAGTCTAAAGTTGTCTATTTTGGTCTGAACTTGCTCCATACATTAAAAGTATAAAAGGCTATTAATCAATGGCTTCAGTTTTCAAAGGATAAACATCTTTTGCTTTATCAAGTGACAGTGACATATATCGAGAAAATAACTGCTTCTGAGAAACAAGTTGTTTTAAAACCAAATTCGTGAATAGAAATTAAAGTAACAAAAAACTACACCTAAAATAAAGCACATATTTACACAACTAAATTCAAGAAAAATGCCTCCAAAGAAGAAATCATGTTTAGGAAGGAAATTGCCTAATGGTCTTGCAATGCAGTGCCAGAGACAATCTGAAACAGAGGAGCAGGGATTGCTGCAACTTGAAGGTGAAGAACAGAGGCAGCAAGAATCAGAAGAGCAAAGATCACAGAGATTTCAGTTGAGACAGCAAGAATCTGAAAAGGAAAGATTGTTAAGACTTCAAGATCAACGAATAAAAACTGAACAACAAAGTCAAAATGAATCTGTGGAACAAAAGTTGCAATGGCAAAACCAAGACAGGATCTCGATTCCAAGCAAGAAGAAGAATGCAGTAGAATTCAGTTGCATTTAATTATGATTCTTCATATGACAATGCTTTTGAGACTGCAATTCAAATTGGTTCCATAGGCAAACTTTGTTCTCATTATGGTGCAGAAAGTGGAGTAGGAAACATATTGGACTGTGTTGTTCCAATGACAATCTCAGACTGGAATATTATCCTGATAAACCAGATTTGTTGAAGAAACTTCTTGCGAAGAGAGACCATCCAAACTTTAGAAAAATTAGAACAGACATTGATCTGGAATCTCCAAGAAATGCTACATGAAAAGAATAGTTATGCAAGAAGTTTCAAATAGGCTCAAGAGGCAGATCCATCTCCTAATTTGGCAGCCAAGAAAGATTTAGAAAGAACATTCTCAATGCTATAATGCACTTTAATATAATGTAGTTGCTATAATAATGAACAGAGAAAAGCCTGAACTTCATGGCTCATATGATGCCTTGCAATAAAATTTTTTATTTGTGAATGGATAGGATGGATATCATCTAACCAACCACAAGGCTGGGGCAGAAGCTGGTGAAAAGAAGACTGTCTCTGCAATGGATTTCTATGCCAACCATTTCATGAGATTCAAATACATTCAATCATCTACACAGAAGTCAACAATTTTTCCACCAGTATGCAGTTGACATGTATGTTAAAATTGAATCAGAGAGATTAGCATACCATAGGAGGAACCAAAAAAGAAACTCAGATCAGAAGAGTATGATCACTTGAAAGATGCAATCAATAATGATGCTGCCGGAATTGAATACTTTTTATTGATGTGAATCCTAAACTTTTTCATGTTCCTTTTTGTTGTATTTGCCAATAAATTTCTGTAGACAAACATTTACTTTATTTCTCCTTTTACATAATATATCCAAAGTATGTTGTGTGTTAAGCTCGAGTTTTATTGACAGTGACTGGATAGAGTGATGTGCATATCACATGGTAGAGAATCATTTCTATACCATAAGTCAGGCTAATCCAAATGAATCAAGAGTAGAACTGGAAGAGAATTTAGGAGCAAAGCATTATCAGTACATGATGATAACACTTCAAATTGATTGAAAAAAGAGAGAGATTTAGGATGTAAGCCATATTTAATACATGGCACAGTAGTACCAAGAACCAAACTTGGCAGAGTTTATTTGTTGCCACATTCTATCATTGAACAATTACATAGTATCATTGAAGAAATGTTTTCAGTTATCATGATCAGGATTTTGTCATGATCAGAGCTACCATGGTGGCATAGATGGAACAAGTGATTCCTGTCAGCGATAGTGTCTGAACGGGCAGATGTGAAACAAGAAAATTAGGCCAATTTTGTATCTTGTCATCCAGTTTTATGGGAAGCTCACAATAGATGCATGAAAGAACACAAGATGCATTGACTTATTTTAGACAATATGGCCACCCAGATTTATTCATAACCTTCACCTAAAATTTAAATGAGAAAGAAATTCAAAATGGTCTGCTTGAAAAGCAGTTACATCTTCATCAACAGATTCTATATTTGTTCTCCAACACCAAAATAATCCAGTTGAAATCAATAATTACCAGCAAGGTTGATATATCACTACCAGTAAAGCTTTCTGAAGTTTATAAAAGGCTTACATTTTCATGCAATCAGTTATTTCATCTTGTGCAATGCCAGATTCTTCTGTTAGTCAATGAATATGACCATTTCTTCATAGAAAATACTACTGCAATAAAACCATGAAATTATTTAATTGGATAAGGTTTTAATTGCTTCTATAAATAATATATATTAAGGACATTATAGTTTGAAGAAAAAAATTTTTTTTGAAGAATAATGAATTTTTACAAGAATTGTTTGCATTTTTCTTTTTTTCACTTATAAAGTTTCAAAAATGTTTTAAAATTCTTCCAAACATCAATAAAGTTAGGTTATTAAGTGAAGATTATATTTATTAATCAAAAACTGAGAAGCTTAATAGAAATCATCCCACCAAAATTTTTTACAATAATTAAAAATCATTGTGTCTAAATGTTCTTTTTTTTTAAGTATGGTGTTTCATATGCAGCATCATTGTTTGAAGGTCATGATTTTCAAAGGTTGTCACCCTTACACTCATAAACATTTTATTTTACATAGTTAAGAAAAATAATTTATTATTTAGTTTTTTTTATAATTTTTTAAAAGTTTCTTTATTCTTTTTTGCGTGTTATATCCAATATTAATCTTAGTAATTTCTTTCAAGGAAAATTAGTAAATTTAAGAATTAACATAATTTTGTAAAAAAGTAATTCTTAATTTTGTTAAAAATTAATTAAAATATAGTGAAAATGACATTTATTTATACATGGTAACCCATGAGATTTCATCAAGGTTACACATAAATAACATTAACAATAGACTCTCGCTCTCTCTCAGATCGCCCGTATAAATATTTTTCAATTTTAGCAGAATCATATCCCTGTTAAATTTACAATACCTTAGTTTATTTTTTTGTATCTACCTATCAACAACATATATTTTGAATTTATAACCCAATACTATGTTTATAATAATCTTGAACTTTGATTACAATGTAGCATTGTTCCCATGAGATCTAGAATTAAAAAAAAATAAACTAAAGCAACTGTATTGAGTAGTTCAGAATGTTTGGTACTTGATGAATGCCATGAAACTCTGAATTGTACTATAAATGTAAATATATGTATAATCATTAATATATACTTTACAGCTCTGTTTAACTACAGTGAGCAATTTTTTCTACACCATTAATTAAATAGTTATTTGCTCACCTGTATGTGTAAGTAATTGATCACATATATGGTTGATCATATCTCTTTAATTAGCTCCTTTCAACATATATATATATAGTTGCGTTGATGTGATTTTGTGACCTTAGCTTTCACCTCCTTGTGATATATATATATATATATATATATATATATACTGGATTTGTGGTGATTAGCTGATGATCACAATGCAACTATATATGCATTGATGTGATTTTATGACCTTAGGTTTCACCCCCTTGTGATCATCAGCTAATCACCTAAATCAGTATATATATATATATATATATATATATATATATATATCACAAGAGGTGAAACCCAGGTCACAAACTCACATGAATGAAATTAATTATTATATATATATATATATATATATAGTTGCATTGATGTGAGTTTGCAACCATGGGTTTCACCCCCTTGTGATCATCAGCTAATCACCACAAATCCAGTGATTATAAATGAAATGACATCATCTGCAGAATTATTTTAAACTTATTATTAAGATAGCTCCTCATAAGATGGGGATTTGGCTTGAAAGAAAGAAGGGAAGAGAGAAGTGTTTAACATCTGTCAATACCTTATAAATAATGAACTGATGATCTTTGCTTAAAATATGGCAAGTGATGGTGGGGTGCCAAAAGTTGGTGCATTTCTTTGATTTATGCAGAGATGTGCCTGTTTTGTTATATTTAGTAAAAATGTCACAGTACATGAAGTTTTCAACTAACGAACTTATGCATGTATGTTTTGTGAGCCACTACTCAAGAAAAGTTTGCTTTCTTTTGGAAAATGAAGAGAATTGCAACTCTTCACAGCTTACTCCTCAGGTTCAGTCAAAGAGATATAGATACAGGTTGTGTTGAGTTACTCTCAGGGATTGAGTAGACCCTAGAAGAGGTAGAAATATCAGAAATAGTTTGCTGACCAGCAATGGGTTTTATCTTTTCCTCAGGTGGAAATCTTATAACTTTTTTTTCCGAAGAGTTGTGGTTTTATTCTCCATTAGATTGTTTAAAAGAATTTTTGGCAAATTTCAAGGAGTTCAGAGGCTTCAAATAAAAAGAAATGAACCCAGAAAGTCTCTCATAAGGCAACATTGATGTTTTTATGACATACATACATCCCATAGCCCAAAGAAAGAAAAAACTAGTAAAGAGTATTTGAAAGAATGACATCAAATGATTTATGAAATGTTTATTAAAAAGTTAACAAAAATATGAAATATTTAAATAAATAAAATATCTCTGTAAGAATTACCATCAATATCTTGTCCATCTGACAAATGGATTTGTTTGTATAAAGAATATATTTATGTTTGAAATTAAATCAATGGTGTTCACTTAGTATCAACCAACAACAAATTCCTTTAACTGTATTTTAACTGATTTGGTTTGACTTCGTGGTAATGTATCACTTTTCATAGTAAACTTTAGTTGTGTCCCTGAAATGCACAGATGGGGAAGTTACTGCATTAAGATTTTTAAGCAACTGTGATGCAGGATATGCACCTAACACCATCACTAAATGTCTATTGCAGTATTTGAAAATAATGCATCAGTCTTAATATGAATATGATTCATACTACACACAAAATATGACTTCTCAGAAAAGGTATATTCACAAAACTATCAAGACCAGTACTCGACTATATCGCAAGATGAGACTGCTCTTACAAATGCCTTCTTGAGATTGGTGAGTGGTTTATATAACAGGATAGGATGTTCTATTCTGCTACTTGGGCAAGCCTATTTTCTAGGTTCTGATTGGCTGTTAACTTTGGTGTCGATACTGTGATCAATAGATATCCATTATTAGACTGCTATGGCTGCTTGAGTACAGGGTCCATATTGAATTTCTGAAAATACATATCAGTAAACATCATGATAATATTTTCCCCTCAATGTGTATACAAAAATGGCTCACGAAACATCATTTCCATGAAAATATATTTCCACAAATTTCAAGAAACTATAGCTTTTCTGCAGTGTGTGTACACTCATGACTGACCAAATCTCCCTTCCGTGAAAATACAGAGGCACAAACTTCACAAGAATATGGCTCTCCAGTGTGTGTACACATATGTCTCACTAAATGTGGTCTTTTTGAAAATGCAGATCCACAAACTTCACAAGAATATGGTTTCTCTCCAGTGTGTGTTCGCATATGTGTCACTAAATGTGACTTAATTGAAAATGCAGATCCACAAACTTCACAAGAATATGGTTTCTCTCCAGTGTGTGTACGCATATGTGTCACTAAATGTGACTTCATTGAAAATGCAGATCCACAAACTTCACAAGAATATGGTTTCTCTCCAGTGTGTGTACGCATATGATTGACCATATTTGACTTGCATGAAAATGCAGATCCACAAACTTCACAAGAATATGGTTTCTGTCCAGTGTGTGTACGCATATGTCTCACTAAAGGTGATTTCTCTGAAAATGCAAATCCACAAATTTCACAAGAATATGGTTTCTCTCCAGTGTGTGTACGCATATGTTTGACCAAATCTGACTTGCATGAAAATGCAAATCCACAAACTTCACAAGAATATGGTTTCTCTCCAGTGTGTGTACGCATATGTTTGACCAAATCTGACTTGCATGAAAATGCAGATCCACAAACTTCACAAGAATGTGGTTTCTCTCCAGTGTGTGTACGCATATGTTTGACCATATTTGATTTGCGTGAAAATGCAGATCCACAAACTTCACAAGAATATGGTTTCTCTCCAGTGTGTGTACGCATATGTCTCACTAAATGTGACTTCTGTGAAAATGCATATCCACAAACTTCACAAGAATATGGTTTCTCTCCAGTATGTGTTTCCATATGTTTGACCATACCAACTTCACAAATGCAGATCCACAAACTTCACAAGAATATGGTTTCTCTCAGTGTGTTATTCATATGTGTCATTAAATGTGCCTTCTGTGAAAATACAGATCCACAAACTTCACAAGAATATGGTTTCTCTCCAGTGTGTTCGTACTCATTGATTGACCAAAATATGACTTTTGTGAAAACCACAAATCCAAAGTATATTTTTTGTCAGTGGTTTCTTTGTGAAATGTGTTTCCATCTTTTCCTTCAATGTCCAACTTCACCAACAGTTTATATTTGTTTGTGTTTACATGAATATGTCCTGTCTTTTCCTGTTTATTCATAATAATATTAAATGTGTTTTTTATAAAAAAGAAAAAAGCAGTCATATTAAAAGTACATTATTTGAAAGTCTATTATTAGGCAATTAATTCATTGTCATGCAGCAGACAAGGTGAAGATCAAACATTTTCCACATGAACCAGTGAAGCAAATATTTGTCACCATTTCATCATAAGTTAAAAATATTTTCCTTCAAATCAGAACATTTCAATTTATAAACAATATGTGGATTTTGAAAAATAAAACATTTTTAAATTTTTTTTAGACCTTGTCTTGGACTAATGACATTAGCTATGATTATGTCCATAACTGGCACCACCTGGTATGAAATTATCTGCTGCAGGCATATCTGCCCAACAAAAACAAACCATCACATTCAACAGAGCCATGGAAAAGAGAAGATTCTCTGATAAGTTTTTCTACATGGAACAGTAAGCAATGGCA
This sequence comes from Acanthosepion pharaonis, assembly GCA_903632075.3. Lineage (NCBI taxonomy): Eukaryota > Metazoa > Mollusca > Cephalopoda > Sepiida > Sepiidae > Acanthosepion > Acanthosepion pharaonis. Next base: position 1,215,283 of record CAHIKZ030005432.1, on the reverse strand, counting down.
CAAACCTGAGATAAAATTAATCTGGGAAAGAAAATGAAGTATTTATTAAAATTATAGTTAAAATTTAGAATATAAAATCCATAGTAAAAATGAAATAATTTTCATAATTGTCTCCTCAAATTGATTGTATATTATGAGAATAATATTTTGATTTAAGCTGAGGAAATTATAAATAAGTGTATGAAAATTTTGATGAGATGATTTATTTCAACTTCAAAATGCTTAATAATGTTACATATATTGTTACAAAAGTAGAATTAAAAGACGAAGAATCTACAGGGAAAATGTCAAACCCCAATTGTGTACATTACCATGGTTCTACAATCGACCTGCGCTATTGATTAAGTTCATAGCAAACTGCTGTGGGTTTATCTATTGCAGTCATTTAAGCCCAAAATAACAAGCCATCACTTTCATTAGTGTCAAAGAGAAGAGATCATTTGTTGTTCCCCTTCTTTGGCCTGTCAGCAACATCAAACACAGGAACTGATATTTGATCTGCCCAATAAAAACCATACATCATTTTCATCAGTGCCAAGGAGAAGAGATCTTTTGCTAGGACCCCTTTTTTGGGCTGAGCAGCAACATTAACACCAGAACTGATAGCTGACCTTTCCAATAAAAACAAATCATCATGACAAAAGAAGATCTTTTGTTAATACTATATTCTAATTATTAAACCAATAGTTAACAAATGAAAATAAAACACAGAAAAAATGAAATAATTTCCATAATTAATGTGCTATTGTTCACTTGATTTAATTATATATTGTGAAAAAATGATTATTTAAAAATATTTTGTGTGTATAAACATGCTGATTTTTCTAAATATGGGTGTCCATACATGACATTATCAGAAAATAAGAGCAATAACTATTTAAACTTTACTGCAAATTTTCTAACATTTCATCAGAAAATGTCTTCGTAAGTAAAACTAATAGCCAAAGTACCTAAAACTTACCAAGTCTGCAAGGATTTCTTACTACAAAATCCCAATGACACTATATATGCAGGGGAGGGAGATAAATATTCATCATACAGAGACAAATTGTTAATTTATTGTATTTCCAATTAATGAATAAATATAGTTTTTATATAGCTGTACACAGATGCACAATAAGTAAATATGCATAGAAAACTAAATATTCTTATTTAATAGAAATAGATCCCATTTTAATGGGTGAAAAAGGATTTGTACAACACAAAAAAGAATACATAATCTTGATTTAATACTTTGTAGAATAGCCATTATTCACTTCCACAGCAACCAATCTCTTATAGTTCTCAATTAATGATTTGCAAATTTTAGTTGGTATTTGGTTCCATTCTTCTTTGCATATGGTCTTCAGATCCGGGGTGTCTGTTGGAGCTATTGATTGGATTTGAATTTTCAAATAATGCCACAGATTACAGACTGGGTTTAAATCTGGGGATTGACTTGGCCATTTCAGGATATTTACATCATTTTCTGAAAGCTATTTCTTTGTAGATTTTGCAGTGTGTTAGGTTTCATTATCTTGTTGGAAGATCCAATCAGGAGGAAGTTCAAAATTTTCAACTGAAATCATTAAATTTGCTTCCAAAATATTTTGATATGCTGCATTATTCATTCTATCATGTGGTACTGATATGTTACCAATAACTTTTTCAGGAAAACACCCCTAAACCATGATGCTGCCACCACCAAATTTGTTCTGTGTTCCTTTGTTTGAAGGAATTGCTATCTTTCCTTTATATATGATTTCTAGAGTTACGTCCAAACAACTCAAATTTGGTTTCTTCTGTCCAAATATGATTTTTCCTTAACCCTATTTTCACAAACAAATTCCAACCTGGCATCTTTTCAATAGCAGTTGAATTTTCCAAGGGAAGCATATCTTTAGATTGTTTCTATCAATTTCATTCCTTGTTGTCTTTAGATTGTTCTGATATAAAAATTCATTGCTTGTTTTTCTAAATTAGTGACACATACATGACATTCCTGAAAATAAGAGCAATAACTATTTCAAATTTACTATCAATTTTCTAACATTTCATCAGCAACTTGATTTTGTTTAATTTGATGCATTCATTTTCTTGAAGATCTTGAAAAAATCTTCCATGGAGTAAATGTTCTTCTTTGGTTTTCAACAGTTTTGAGTTTTTTTTATACCTTGCCATGAATGAATTAATGGGAGTAAATGGAATATTCTGTTTCTCTGAGATTTTCCTGTAACTTTTACCTTCTTTCCAAAGCTTAATAATCACTTATTTTTACAAATGTATCAATTCTTTACCTCTTGCCATGATGATAACCTTCTTGCAAGAATATGAATTACAGAATGTTCTGTTTGTAGTTTTTAGGCAAAAATAATGACTCATAACATTATTGAAACATTCTAGAATATTCCACTTGAATAATCTGGAGTATTAAAGCAATTTAAAAGTTTTAAAATCTAAAATATGCATTGTACAAATAATTTTTTCACCTATTAAAAAGGATAAACAGGATTTATTTGTATTACATCAAAATGTTTTTTCTGCTTTCTATGCATATTTAGTTATTATGCATCTGTGTTCAGCTAATTATATGAAAATTATGTTTATTCATTAGATGGAAATACAATAAATTAAAAATTTGTATACATACAAATATTTGTTTCTCCTGACTGTATATTTTTATATCTGCCACCCTCCCCCAACTCATTTAATGTAAATTCCAAGAAATTCTTTTTTGTATTGCTTCATGTTTATATTAGTTATATGCACAAGTCTTTGAGGAAATGAAATCATGAATTTCTTTTTGAAAAACAGGACCATCCTCAGTTATTGAAAATCTGCTCTGACTTGTAAAATAAAAAATGCAATAAAACTAAGACATTATTTAATTAGAAAAGCTTTTAATTGTCTTCATGAATAAGAAATAAAATGATATCTGTCTTGAGAAAAAAAATTTGATGAATAATGAATTTTTGCAAGAATTTTCATTTTGAAAAAATTTAATTAAAATGATTTATAAAGTTTTAAATCTTATAAATTCTGCAGCAAATGTATACCAGTTACGTGGTACTGTTATTAAGTAAAATCTGAAATCATAAATAGAGAATGCTTACTACAATACAGCAACCCCCATATTTTAAAATTTTGAACTTTTTTGTGTGTGTATAAATGTAGCAATTTTTGTAAAAATTTTTTTATTCACAGACAACACTATCATAAAATAAGAGTAGGAAATATAGTAAATTTAAAGCCAAAGTAATCATTAAATTTTGCAGAATATATTCTTAAATTTTTAAGATTACCAAGTACTTAAAAAATTATATAAAAATGGCACTCACATCTTTTGCTTCAATTATGTTTTATGAATAAAGTCTGTAGAACAACATTAGATGTCTCATCAAGCTGTCAAGACATCAAAACAAATACAGCAATTTCTTCATAAAATCTTAACATTTTAGTAATTTTTCAAAATATTCTTTTACTTTTGATTTGATTAAAACATTTTTATAAAAAAATCAATATGTTTTCATCATTTTGTTCTATCAAAGGAATTTTAATGCTCAATAAAAATATAATGTTCAGAAAAGTGAATTTCCCAACTGTCTATGTAACATTTTTTTTTCCTGTAATTATCTAAAATTTGATTTTATTTTTTTACAAAAAAAAATGTCAATATTGAGGTAAGTTTACTACTAAAGGATCATTAAATTTTAAAAATAAAAATGCAAATTAAAACCATGTTTTATTTTTTTATTTTAAAAAAATAGTTTTCAAATAATTTCCCCACAATTTAAATTAAAGAGAATTCAATTTTACTCAAATTTTTTAAATACAACAATAAAATGTAAAGCTATTTACTTAAATATAAAAAAAAAATGAGTAAATTTAAATAATTTTCCTTTAAAAAATAATGTTTATTCCAAGGTAAAAATAAATTTTTCATACATTTTTTGTTTCAAATGTTCCATCAGAAAATGCTATCAATTCATTTTTAAATTGTTTTTTATGAATAAAATTTCTATTGTTTGTTATATTAGATTTCAATATTCATGTTCATCTTGGTTTTTATAAAATCAAATTTTTTAGAGAATTTATAATGTTACCCCTTTTAATATCTTTGTCAACTAAGTTAACATAAGACAAAACTTCTTGTTCCAGTTTATGCTCAACTTGCAGATATCAAACTTAGATGAAATTATTTTAAAACAAATCTCTTATGGAAAAGCATTCAAATATATATTTCAGATCATCTTTTTTTGAATTGATATTTTTTAATTTGCTCATGATATTTCCCTGTTTCTTTTTTTTTTATTTTGATCCTTTTCAAATATATTAATATTAAATGAGAATGAATGAAGCATTTAAACACATGCAAATATTTTTTTTGATAAAAGTTTTTTTCAGCCATATATTCATGGTGATTTCTATATAGTTAGTAATTGTTAAATGATAAATAAAATGTTAATTGCAGAGTACAAGTAAAAATATAAAAAACAAAATGTTCAAAATCTCTTAGAGATTTTAATTCAGTAAACAGAAATTATTCAGATAATCTATGAATTCTCATTTCCTCAAGATGTATTAAAAAATATTATACTCACAAAAAATGAAAATAAAACAGACTGAATCTAAAATTTCAAAAAATATATCCCCCCTAGAGAGCAGACTGTGTGTGACATTTTCAATATTTTTTTTGGAATATATTCCAGAAAAAAAAACATTGAAGGTAATAAGATACTACAACTGACTTTTATAACACGCAAAAATAGATTAGATTTTCATAGACAAATTCCAGTGTCAATGACAGAGAGGAAATGAAAAAAAATGTTATAATGAAACTCTCAGAACTTATTCAGAAAAGAATGAAGTTATTTTTAATCATTTCATTTTTTAGAAAATGCTAGAATTCTTTTCTTTTTTTTTTAAATCCATTCTATCCAACTTCTTTAATTATGAAATTACAACAAATTCTTTTCTGTATTGTATAATGTTTAAAAATATTATAAGTCCTTGCAGCATTTTAAATCATCATGTTTTCTTTCAATTATCATTCTGTAAATGTTTTTGTTTTGAGATATTTATAATAAGAAAATATGTTGATTTTATTAATAAAATAATGGACTCTATTTTTTTTTTTTATCAATCATGAATTTTTACGAAAAAACTTCATTAGAATAATTTATAAATTTTATATAATTCTGTATTACGAAATGACGACGAACATATTTACTGGTAATATGAAATATTAACAACAAATTATTATCTCTATAAAATATTCATGTTCTCTGGAGATGTATGACCATTAAAATGGGCAACACTTAATTATTATCTTCGTATTATAAAAAAATCCAAATCAGAAAAAATTATATCAAAACACTCTTCCAAAATGTAAAAGTTTTAATATTTTCGGATAATCTTCAAAGTCACAATTTCATTGACTTTTCAGTGTCAATGACAGAAAGGAACGGAAAACAAATATTAAAAAAAAAATAATGAAACTTTCAGAAATTAAATCTTGTTTACATTAGTAACTTACCTTTTCAGGACGAATTTAAAACCTTTTCATAGAAAAACAAACAGGAAATTGCTGTTTTTGGTAAACTTGGTATTTCTTTCGCAAGATCGACAATATTTGGGAATCAATAATAAAACTTGGTATTTTTAGAGAAATTGTAATTAAAAAAGATTAATTATTTGAAAATTATTTTCAAAGAAATTGCAATTAAAAAATTAATAAAGATTAATTATTTGAAGATTGCACGGAGTTGATGAACAGAACAAAGGAATTATAGTAACCGGTGTAAAAGAAGAATTTGTTCCTTGCTCAAAAATAGTCAGACAATATGTGAAATCATTGATTCTATCTCAATCTGTTTTTCCAGATTTTTCATAAAATTTATTGTTGACGAAAAGTAAACAACAAAATTAAAAAACCTCTCATAAATTCAATATTTGAACAAGAGATTTGTTTCAAAGGACATTAGTAAATTTAAGAATTAATCAACAGAATTTGGTAAATTTTTGTGACAAAACACAAGAACCGGTTACCCTCCGTACTCTCATGAATGGATTCGGATCTATTCAAAAGTCTTCCTGGGTAAGTGTCTAGAGGAAAAAAAAGAGATAATATTATTACAGTGATTTGCCTAGCTGAGTTGAATACTAATATCACGACTGACTCGACCTTTTTTCCTTTCAACTTGTGAAACCAGTCAGTCGAAAAAAAAAAAAACTTACGCCGAAAACAACGAAACATTTAAAACATCAACTATGTACATTGGAAGCAAATTTTCAGGCCAAACAATTAGAAATATAGGACTTGAAAGCAGTGATATTGGAATTAATAAAACAAGAAGACGAACAGCAACAACAATTCCTGGAAACATTGTTGGGACAACAATAACAACAGCAAAAAATACTACTTTTTATGAAAAGTAAAGTTAAACTAAAACACATCTAATTTTTTCTCACGGGACTCAATAATAAATGCAATTGGCGAATTTAGATATAAACCTGATTAAGAGGTTACATTTGCGAATGTCGAAGAAATCGAGTGAATTCTCGTTTGAAGAACCTATTATGTTAAGTAAAAATTTTCAGTAAACGAAGTTTTTAGCATCCCGCTACCACTTTCTTATAAATGTCTAATTTTGTACAATTTTTTGCAAAAAGTGGATCAGAGAGCCTACACTCAGCTTAGTAAATATTTTCAGGAAATATCAGCCTCTAATTGGTCAATAAACACACAAGCGGGCGTCGCAATCCACCCACGTACAAATATTTTTCCAGCGCGTGAAAAAGCCAAGTTTTCGCGCCAATTTGCTGATAGCCTGTCACGTGATTACGTTATCTATAAATAGCAGACACAAGCTTGATGCTTTCTTTTTTCTTTTTTTTTTCCCCTCTCTTCTTGCTGCAAGATGTAGTCACAAAAGGATTCTCGTCTCGACCATGGACGGTCAGATGTTAAAAAGCATATTCACGCAGGCACGAACATTTCCAAAACTACATTACAAATATACAGAACATTTCTAAAAACAAGAACTTTTCTCTTTGAAACATTCTTCTAAAGCTACAGTTCATCATTTCCCAGTTTTATAATTCAACTTTTGTGAGTTCAGTTAAAAATATTCGCATTCTAAGGGACATAACACCCGCAGATCTTTAACTTCTACGCATGTACATCAATATACACAAATAAATACAAACGTCATGATTTTAAAACCATTTTTGTTCCTTCTTGTATTTCATTTTTTGTGGTATTTTACGTCAAATATAAATTGTGTGGTCATGTTATTCCCGCAGCTATAAACAGACATCTACAAACTATCCATCTTATCAACATATCAGGTCATCCCATATGTTCTGTCCGAATTTTGAATAAAGAAAACAAGTGACCAAATGTTACATTTAATTATAGATTCAATCAACAATGTATTTTCCCTGATTATCTATGACTTCCTTCCATCTATTAACAAGTTTACTAATTCCATTACTGTAAAATTCTTTTGGCTTTGATTCGAAGAACACACAAATGTCAGTTTTAACCTCTTCCTGTGTTACAAAAGCTGTTTCTTCCAAATTATTCTGTAAGCTACGAAACAAATGGTAGTCTGAAGGAGAAAGATCAGGAGAATAAGGTGGATGAGAAATTTTCTCCCAACCAAGTTCTTCGATCTTTTGTGGCGTGATTCTTGCTGTGTGTAGTCGCGCATTGTCTTGATGAAACATCACCTCTTTTCGATTCACTAGAGCAGGTCTTTTTTTCCTCAAAGCTTAGTTCAAACGCTGTAATTGCTGTCAGTATATTTGAGCATTAATTGTTGCATTAGGTGGTAAGAATTCAAAGTGGATTATTCCTTGGCGATCCCACCAGATTGAAAGAAGAACGTTTTGCCCATGAAGTTCCCTTCTCTGTGCCTGGGGTCCTTCCCCTTTAGCAAGCCACTGTCTACGACGCTTAACATTTCGATAAAAGATCTATTTTTCGTCGCCAGTCACAAGTCTATCCAAAAAAAGTGAAACAAGTTGGCGAGAATGGAAAGAAGAGCAACTCGGGATTTGAGGTTGTTTTTAGACAATTCATGGGGCACACATTTTCCAAGTTTAGGAACTTTTCCAAGTTGTTGAAGATGACGATGAACAGTTGTATGTTTTGAACTGAGAACCACTGCCAATTCCTCAAGTGATATAGCGGGACTTTCTTCAAGGGCTGCTTCAAGAAGCTTTTCATCAAACTCAACTGGACGTCCGGTTCGATCTTCATCTTCAAGGGTGAAATCTCCACCTCTGAATTTTGCAAACCATCTTCTACAAGTTCGTTCATTCACACATTCCTCTCCATAAACTGAGTGAATGTTTCTAGCCGCTTCGGCTGCTGAGTTTCCTTTCTTGAACTCATAAAGCATTATGTGCCTCAAACGATTCTTGCGTACTTCCATGTTAGCCGGGTTTTAATCAAACAAAATTTAATTTTATTGTTCTCTGAAATAAAATCTGAACAGTTTAAATGCATCTAAACATAAAAATAATGTTCAGCTCCATTAGACATTATAAAATTCTCTTTAAATTTCGTTCAGTTTAACAAAAAGTTAAAATTCGTATAGAACTTATGGGATGACCTGATATATTATTATTATTAATAAAAATATAAATAAAACAAATAACATTAAAATTTTGTTTAAAATAAAGTAAAAGCAAAAATAATTTTAAAAAATTATCCCAGAATGCAACAGATACATTTCCCACCTGAAAACAGACTTCGCGCCAAAAGACGCTGAATTCAGTCTCTTTGCTAATGACACTTGTAATATCAAGACGGCCATCTCCTCTCCTCGGAACATTGTTTGCTATAATACAAAGTGACGCCTTTCTTTTAGCAAATGCAAACGTTAAAACACTTGTAACTAAAATACACACACCCAGTACATAAAATAAATAAATGGCGTGATTTTAATTTACAATTTAACACGCTTTTAGTGATATTTCTATGTATGTTATTATTTCTGTGAACACTAAGATATTTCTGCTGGTATGATGCGAGTGACACCACAAACTAGAACAAAATGTTAAAACTTCTTTTCTCAGCAAATTGTATAACAGAAATTTTCAAAGGTGAGCTGACTCTCCAACTTTTGCTAAGCTAAGTGAACAAAAAAAGTGTACTGTTTAACCAACAATAATTTTTAGGCCTTGGTTTCCTTTTAGCTAATCTAGACTTATTTTTTAGGATATTTACTGTATTAGCTTACCAATTCTCTTGCTAGTCTCCCTTACCACAATACAGTGACTTCTCGCCAAATTCAGGGTCAGCGACTGAAACGGTCGGTACGCAGGCTCCTGGCCTCCGTGGACAGGACGTCGATCACCGGGCTGCGTATTAAGTTACGCCTCCATTTCTTTTTGTCTGCCAACTTAACTGTTGAAGCTTGGATAAGCATGGAATAATAATAATAATAATAATAATACAACACAAAATGTACGTAAACAAGATGTATTGAAACAAGGAAAAGGTACACAATATTTACAGTTAGTTTTAGTATATTCTTGGGAAGACTGTTCCTCTAGAATGGGTTGACTTAATCGCAGTCGGGCAGAGTCTCTGGATTGGATCTCTTGTTACTCCCCCCTCTTCCCAGTACCAACCCATATTTATATGGTCGGTACTCCACTATGTAAATTAGGTGGATCGTACCACAACATTAACGATAGTTGGAAACTTTCCTTCTCTCTCTACTTCGCCTCTTACTTCCGGCTCATTGCCCGTGTTGGACTCTCGACATTCCGTCCCTACTGGCTCTGCACGTCGTCCATAACCTTTCCCGTACACTACATTTGTAATTATTACGGGGGGTTTCTATATCGGACTCGACCGGCAGACACGCAACGCCAGCACTGGATTTTTGACATGCCCGAACAACATCGCTACTCCAGTTTCTCTTTCCTTCCCGACACGTCAAGTTGGCATCCCTTCGACGACCAGCAGCGATCATCTGCAACGACCAACCTCGACCATCAATGCCTGCATCGCAACGTCTGCATCTCTACCTTTCCGACCACCTTTATTTCTTTTCTAGAATAAATTAGTATATATCCTATATATCCTCGTTCTGTCGTCTATGTTGTTTCACCTTATCATTTAACGTCTTCGAAATGTTAGTGGGCATCTTGTGACCTCATCACCCTTTTGTGATACGGGGGCGCTTGAGGGGTCCATTACACTGCTTTAACCAACAGTAACAATACGTAATTATACAAGTAATATTAGAGAAACAATCTTGGTTGTTGGCTATTATGGCACGCGGGGTCTTCTTTACTCTGCTCAATACAGCAATGGAACGGGAGTAATCAGCAGGACCAGAAGTCCCAGAAACCATAAAAATGCTGACAGAGCCTTATTTTCCATTTTCCCTTCAAGGCCAGCTCTCTTTTCAATTTTTGTCCTTCAGCCTCATCTACATCCAAGCCCAGCTCGGAGGAATACTCAACACTAGCTGCAGAAGACACACGGCCCTGTCCTGGCAACTTGACCTCAGATTTCTCGTTCCTTGGAGGAACAGACGGAGAAGAAATCTCCATTCGAGATAACTACACATAACAAACGGGGTCATCTCTCTCTAAAAAAAAAAAAAAAAACAAAAAAAAAACAGCTACTCAAGAACTGGGAAATTTCCCGTTTTCCCCACAAAATACCACTATTTTGAAGCCTCTCTTTCAACAACAAATAAAAGCTGTTATAGTTATTTCAAACCTTCATTCCTCGCTAACTGCCGAGCGCACACACAAGCAACCCGGAAAATTCCTATTGTTTTGGTCTTAATTTATAAAATAAGTACATAAGATTTAAAAAGTAATATAAGTAAATACATATATAAGCTTTAATGAAGAAAAATATACGGAAAAAAAACAAACAAAAATCCTTATATGCAATTATGCTGTTTTAATGTTAATATAATGTCAACGTCGGACGTTTCGGTCTAATAAAACCATCTTCAGGATATATTCATAAAATATAATTAACATGAAGATGGTTTATTAGACCGAAACGTCCGACGTTGACATTATATTTGTTTGTTTTTTCCGTATATTTTTCTTCTTACTGTCGGATCTTTATCCATATATTTGCTTACATAAGCTTTAATATAAGCATATTGCGGCATCCATCGATCTTGAGATTTATGTCTCAGTTGCTGATAAATCATGCAGCATCTGTTATGACTAAACAGAGGAGTGACAGTCTCGGTTGCAGCGAATGCATGTGAAAACCATCTCCCCTGATGTAACCTTATTTTCTGTCAAGCATGCTTCTCCCCAGCAGCAAGCCTTCGTTTCTCCACTCCCTGCTCCTAACCTCGATGTAAATTGTGTCTCAAGCATGAGCGATCGCTGGCGAAGTATTCCCATTTGTTAAATGTCCATCATCCTCATGACCCTTTTGCAGAGGTCCTTGAAACTAAGATGAGGTCGCTCTCCAGCTAGCAAACAGTTCCCCGTAAAGACAGACCTTCAGAATCCTCTCATCCAGCGTACAGTGTATATTCCCAAGCCAGCGCTGCTGGAGAAGGGTATAGAAGGCTGGCTAACTGGGCACGTATAGGAACTACGCCATTTGTGACCCAATCAGACCAATTGATGCTCGGAATGCGTCTCAAACAGCGAAGTTGAAAGGTGTCTCTCCTGTCTGGTTGGTTGATTTTGTTTAGCGGCGTATGAACCTCTTGTTGTTCATGATGATGGTCGTCTTCGAGTATAGAATCCAGAGGTTACCAGCGAATATTTCGAAGACAGTAGGAAAGCGTTGTTCAGGTTAGCAGTCAGGATATTTTGGTAAAAGTAGCAGAGTGTAATTCGTCCTTCTGTTTCTCTTCGCCTGACAAGTTGGACTGGACATTCCGGTAGAGTAGAGTAGACAAAATGGCCGCCTTTATACACAACGGATTGAATGTTCTTCGTCATCTGATTGGTTAACCTTCTATTGGTGGACTATAAAGTGAGTCAAGTCATTTGGGCTAACTCACTAGTTACATATATACACATATTTTTATGGTGTGGGGCGCGTTTTGATAGGTTCCCCTTGAGAGGATGTGGTATTATGGTGGTTGGAGGATTGAGTGGTGATGGACGAGTTCTTGTGGTGAATGGGTAAATTGTAATGTATGAATAGGTCGTGAATCGGATTAGCTAGGTATAGGATAGTTAGTTTGGACCAGCCTCTACCCCTCCCTTTTTCGGTCATGTGCCACAATTCTGTATTAATTATGGAATAAATCTCCTAGTTACATATATACACAAAAAACTACAACACCTCTATGAGTTATTTAATGCCGAAATCTAAATATTTTGAGCACAGTTGTATGCCTTCAGCTACAGATCAAGTGTATTGTTTGTGATTTTTACAATAAAGTGGTATTGATAATATTTACGAAAAATATGCATTGTTGGTAATATTTTATAGATAAAAAATGTAATGCTTGTATTTTTACTAAATTTTTTTACTTCTACTTTCAGAGTGTTTGGTTTGGAATTTCACTATTTACCCGTAGCTGGGATGCAAACAGGAGCTACCACCCCGGGTCAGCGAGGATCTTGGAACAACAGCAATTAAGAGGTGGTTCAATGCTTCTGAAAACTTCCAGTCTCCTAATTAGAAGCCTTGCTGCCAGATGTAGTTTATGGTCATACCCAGGACTTCTGTCTGGAGTACAGGCTCCCAAGTCTTGCTGTAGAGCAGCATTTTGATATATGCTATAGACTGCAGTTATGTGGTTCATAAGTTTTCTGTTCTCCAAGACTCTTGATATCAGCCTGGCAAATGTGTTGGCAGCTTGTTCAATCAGTTTGTTGACCTCAGTGTCTACGAAGAGGGCATCTGCAAAGGCGGAGTAGAGGCATGAGAATTCCTGAACCATTTCCAGGTTGTAACTTATTTTGATGGTGGTAGGCAGCTCAACGCTTTGGACCATCATGTTAGTTTTCTTCAAACTGATGATCTGACTGAATGCTTAGCAGGCCTTTGGAAACTTGTCCATTAGTTGCTGCAGTTGGTCTTCAGAGGGTGCTGCATCAGCTGTGATATGCATGTCCCTAATGAGCACTCCACAGACTTTGGATTCTGTCAGCTTTGTATGCAGGTAGATGCCGTAAGTTTCAATTAAAGCCCCAAATGCATATCTCGGCATGTTCATAAAGAAGATGCCAAATAAGGTAGGTGTAAGCATACACAATCCTGCTTAACACCATTTCATATATTGAAAGCCACTGAATAAGAGTTTCCAAATTCTAAGATGCTCTTTATATCTGCATACAATAATTGGACAATCTCCCGTCTCAGAGGACAACTGATTCCATTCCTGCTACCAAAATCAAATGTTTTGTGAGGTCAATAAAGGCAATGTACAGTGGCTGTCTATGTACTCATCCTTTCTCCATTGGTTGTCAAGAGAAAAAGATCATGTCAATCATGGAATGTTCCAACCTGAAATCACACTGTGATATGAGGATGTAAGCTTTAAAATTAGCAGTTAAGAAAAAAATATACTCCCATAGATTAAATAAAGGGGTTCAGTAGGTTATCAGGATTGGCATGCACCTGATAAAGGCCAGAGTGCACAACACTTGAAACGTTGTTGTACTAACAACAAAGATGAGAACAATAGTAAAGCACAACTCCTTCATCAAGAAACTTACACTGAAACTATATGTAAATTCAGATGAATATAAATATAAAAGAGAACATAGAAGTCAACACTTAGAGATGACAGTCTGTTTCATGCTATATGCAATCATCAGGCCTGACGATTGCATATAGCATGAAACAGACTGTCACCTCTAAGTGTTGACTTCTATGTTCACTTTTATATTTATATTTACACACGCTCTATCTCTGATATTGAGAACTTTATCCCATAAATATAGCACATCTTAAGACTATATTTCTTCTTGTAAATTCAGATATTATGTTTGTTTGGATTATAAATGAATATGAAAAAAATAACATTTCAAAATTAGAAGCTTTTAATAAATCAGATTTTTTAATAAATCGGATGTGATGACTAAGTTTCTTATAGAAAATTAAATAAAGGTGTTCAGTAGGTTACCAGGATTGGTACACACCTGATGAAGGCCAGAGTGCACAATACCTGAAATGTTGTCATAGTAACAACAACAAAGATGAGAACAATATTTGATTTCACAGATTAAAGAGATGAGACTTTCTATCATTTTGAAAATGTATTCAGCAGTGTAGAATATTGGTTAGCTTACCAGTGGTCTAACACACAAGTAGGCAAGTGTAGCCAAAGCTAAGAGTGACTTGAGTCATTTCATGGAGAAATATATGGGTGAATAAAGACCACTCATGCAAATGTATTGGGCAGGTCCATTCTAGAAAAATGGACCAACCTAACTGGTGTATTAGGCACTCTCCTATAAAATGAGGTAAAATCAGCTGGCTTGCTTTACAAGGAAACAGAAGAAGGCAGCCATGTTGGCAGGTAAGTCACTTGACTTTTACAAGCAGCAGTCAGAAGGAGAAGCGGGCATGAATGCTGTCCACCCAAAATTTTAAGCATCCAGGTTTGGGACAATAACCTGGAGAATTAATGTGTTGGTTAGTGAATTTGGGGACATTGTAACTGCGAGTTCAATCCCTGGGTTGGATAGTAAAAACTTTGATTCAGTGGAAACAGGATGAGCAATACCTGACCATTAAATGAACAGTTCAGTTCAAAATTTTACCTGGCTACCTGGCTCAACAGACACCTGGAGAAGACTTGTAGGGTGACAATAAAGATGGGACAGTCATGCTAATTTGTTTTTGAGGTTATAATTCTCAGGCTCACAGGTGGTGATTTGGGTGTGTAAATTCAGTGGGTCCTAACTAAAAAATTTTAATAAATTGTTAATAATTCCAAAAACAATATTTTACCCTTAATTCAATTAAGAAATTGTATTTTTAGAGAATTATGACAGAACAAAGTTTTTCTTTTTTTCTTTAAATTGAATCAATAAACTTAAAACAAAAACACAATTAGGAAACTTTATTTTTGAGAATTATGACAGGAAACATTGTTTTTATAAATTGACCGATCAAAAAATTTTTTTTTTACAATTGCATACAAATATTCAATACAAAAACAGTTCAATGAAGAAACTATATTTTTGAGAATTTTTGAAAGATTTTAAATGAATAAATTCAATAAAAAAATATTTACTATTAATCATATTTTAATTAGGGAATTGTATTTTTTAGAGAATTATTACAAAACAATTGTTTTTTTTTTCATTTGATCCAATAAATTTAAAACAAAATCAGTATTCTTACTTAATCTTGATTCAATTAAAAAAAATATATTTCGGAATTATGACAGTTTTTTTTTAAGCGGATGGAACAAAAGTTTTTTTTTAAAGTTAAATACAAAAATTCAATACAAGCACATTTCAATGAAGAAACTAAAATATTTTGTGGGAATTATGGCAATAAAGTTTTTTTAATAAATCGGATCTGGTGATTTTGGTTTCTAATCAAAAGCAAATCAGATTAGGGAAAGTTTCCTTTAAAAGATTTAAGTAATCCACTTAGACATATGGGACTAATTCATTAGGGATGCTCTCAACAATCATTTCTGTAACAAACTAAATAACATTAAAATAAGTTATCAAATAAAACAGAGGTGTGTCTGCTGCATGTGAAGAAAACAGTGCACAAATCCAAAGGCAAACAAAATGTTGATTGTTGAGCATAAATAGCACCAAATTAATAAGTGTATTGAATAAAATATTCTCATTACCTTGACAGACTCTACAAACTGTTACTAAGATCCTTTAGTCTGAAAATAATCAATTACATCAAGTGGGATTGTAATCCATTCAATCACTATGAAACATTTAGCATAGGTACCTCCACTGATTTGCTAAAAGATTAGCAGACTGTGATGAAAAAATGTCCCAAATGTAATAAAAAACAAAGTTTGTCAAAATCTTTGTTATTATTAAGAGGAAAGCCCTAAAGGATCTTTTATTAAATTATATTTGTAGAGTGAATGGCCATGATTAAATGTAAATAAATTTTAGAACTGCCAAACAAATGGAATTGACAAATTTTGCAATAAGCAATAACAAGAAAAAGAAAAAAAAACAGGGCCCAAATTATATAAAGTGGGCAAACAATATATGTAAGGTATATTGACAGTAATAAGGTAAACCAACAGTAATATGACAAAGTTCACAAACTAAGAATTGGGATTGACACACAGGAACAAAATCAGATAAGCAAAGATAATATTCTGAGACAAGACAGACTGGAACTGAGTTAAATGAAACTGAGAACCAGCCTATTTTGTTGGTTAGAAAGAAAGAAAGAAAAAAAAAAATTTTATCAATTTTAAAATGAAAACTCCTCCCAGTCAATTTAAATTAGTTTTAATATAAAACAAAGTATTTTGCTCATTGGAAATATTAAACTTATTAACTTGAAATTAAAACTAAAATAAAATATTCAGGAAAGATGTTTCATTTTTTTAAAAATTCATTTTAAATCATATGCATCTGGGATCTTGGAGGCAAAAACTGAGGGAAGATAGAAGTGGAGAAAGAAAGAATCAGATTAAGCTGATAAGAACAGATACTCCACTTTGATCTTAGTCAAAAGGCTGAGCAGTTTGGCAACTGCAATAAATGCATAATTTTTCAGAAGCACAATATCAGACAATAGAATCTGAGTAAGGCAATCACCACAAATCTAGTTACCATAAATAAAATAACATTGTCTGCCGAATTATTTTAAAATTATTATTAAGGGAAATGTTTGTGAGATGGGGATTTGGCTAGAAGGAAAGAAGGGAAGATAAAAGTGTTTAACATCTTCTGCCAATACCTCATAAATAATGGACCATCCAATTTTTATTACGTAGAAAAACAAAAGACATATTGATCTGGAGGTAAAAGCTCTGGGACTCCAATCTCTGTCAGAAAGCTGTGCAACAACTCAAACTATGACAGGGGGACAATCTTTTGGATCATTGAGTGAGTGGTTTTTAACACCACCAGCACTAGTTTGTCTTGCTGACTGTTCAACTTAAGTTGTTTAGCAGAGTAGGAATGTTGAAACAGTACAGTCGCTCTTTGCATAAGACATGGCAAGTGAGGGTGGGGGATGACAAAACTTAATGCATTGATTTGATTTATGCAGAGATGTGACCATTTTGTTATATTTAGTACAAATATCATACTAAATGAAGATTTCATCTGAAAAGTGTGGCCATTTGTATTTTGTGAGTCACTACTTGAGAAAAGTTTGCTTACTTTCGGAAAAAGATGAAGAGAATTGCAACTCTTCTACAGTTGACTCCTCAGGCTCAATCAAAGAGGAGACAGATGCAGGTACAGGTTGCACTGAGCTACTTTAGGAGGACTGAGCAGGCTCTGGAAGGGATTCAGAGATAAAAATAGCAGACAATTCAGCCACAATAGTTTGCTGACCAGCAATAGCTTTTATCTTTTCCTTTGGTGGTATTCTCATAACTTTTCCTCACATTGTTCACTCAGGAAAAAAACAGGCTGTTCCGACACAATCGGAACATCACAAAACTTCCTCAGTAGTTCTAAGAAATTTCAGCATACCTAAATGCACCATTTGGAATGAAAGAAAGTCAATTTGTTCTGATGTCTGTAAAACCAAAGGATTTAACTTAGGGAAAAGGAAAGGTGAGAGACTCTCTCTGGTTCAAAACAATTCAACTGAAACTGACATGGTGCGGTAAAGATCAAAGTGCATGAGGCAATAGGATACATGGAGAATACATTTTTATTGCCCAGGTGATAGTCAAACATAAAAATTTCACATATTTCAGAAAGTAACTTTTTTTTTGTTTTTTTAGACAAAATTCATGTTTTAACTGTCACATTATCCTGACCGAAAACATACATCCATAATCTTCACAAAAATATGGTTTCTCCCCAGTGTGTCTATGCTTTTAGATGCATTTCTGCAAGATTTTTGATTTCACTCTCCATTAGATTGTTTAAAGGAAGAAGTGGAAAACTTCAATGAGTTCAGGTGCATCAAATAAAAATAAAAAATTAAACCTAGATAGTGCAACATTGATATCATTTTCTTGCAGTCTTGTAAAGTTTGTGGATCTACATTTTCACATAAGTTGTATTTAGTGAGACATATGCGTACACACACTGGAGAGAAACCATTCTGAAGTTTGCGGATTTCAGTTTTCATGGCAGTGAAATTTGGTCAATCATATGTGTACACACACTGGAGAAGAACCTTATTCTTATGAAGTTCGTGGATCTGCATTTCCACAGAAATCAAATATGGTCAAACATATGCATACACACACTGGAGAGGCTTTGTATTCTTGCGATGTTTTATCAATCTGCATTATCAAAGAAAGTAGAAATTATCAGTTATATATACCTATCTTTCCTGCTTATTCATGCATAACACTAAATATGCATTTTTAGAAAGATAAACTACACATCTCAATATACATTATTTCTTGCCAGATAAAGTTTATTGTCATGCTTTTGACAATGTAGATCCATGACTTTCACATGAACCCTGTAGCATATATTTGTCTGTGTTTTCATGGAAAGTGAAATGTCTTTCCCTTCAATGAAATTCTCAATCATATCCACTGTGGTTTTTGTGCAGTCAAAATATCTGTGAAGAAAAAAGGCATAAATGATATATTAATAGGAGCAGTGAATATTATATGAAAGCAGTCTATAAGAGATAAATGTAATTATTATTTGAATAATGCAGCAGCAGTGAAGATCATTTTGCAGTGAAAGAAAATTGCACCACCATCATACCTCATGAAATGTATATGATTAAAATGAGAACATTGTCAATTAAGAAACAATTCAAATGCGGACCTTGAAAAATATCTTAAGTTTTATTAGACTTTGTCTTGGACTGACCATCACTGGCAACATAATAAAGTCCACAGCCAGTACCACCTAGTGTGAGATTATCCATTGCAGGCATCTCTGCTAAAAAAAGCCAAAGAAAACATCATTT
Organism: Acanthosepion pharaonis; assembly: GCA_903632075.3. Lineage (NCBI taxonomy): Eukaryota > Metazoa > Mollusca > Cephalopoda > Sepiida > Sepiidae > Acanthosepion > Acanthosepion pharaonis. The sequence continues at coordinate 1,196,271 of CAHIKZ030005432.1, read as the reverse complement.
CCATCAGAGTCTGGGAGAAAAGAATGCTAAGTCTCCCTACACGAGACAGTCAGCAACAGCACAAACCCAAGTGATCAATGATGATCTGAGAAAGCAACTGTTGTGGATTTTAGAGATGAGCCATTTAAACCCCCCACCCCCCAAAAAACGACTGTTTTCGATTTCATCTTCACACTGTGAAACTGCATCAAATTTTTGTTTTTCAAAATCATTCAGTTTAGTGCTATCACTAGTGAGTGACCATATCCAAAGAAACACTATTCAAAAAGACTTTCAGATGTTAATTCAATTTTATCAGCATTTATACCATTGTAAGAGAAAAAGATTGAACAAAAATATATGTTAAAAACATTTAATTGTCTAGTTTTAGGAAATAAATGTGAAATCTATTTGTTTACAAAAGAAATGAAGAAAAAAAAGAGAAAATCCGACAGATATGACACTTGGAAATCATAGAATATTTTCAAGCAGAAAAGAAAGGAAATACGACATGATGTCTGAAATCTATTTATTTCATTTTTTAAAAAAGAAAAATCTTTGTGTGGCAGAATTAAGTTAACAACAAAATAGTGAATAAAAATAAAATAATAGTTGCCAGTTTCATTTTAATGTTAAATTTTATGAAGTCAGATATTTTGTAAGGGTAATTGTTTTCTAGTAAGCCAGTATGTCAATCATAAAATAAAGTTGCTGTAAACAAGAAAAATGAATGAACATAATTTTTTATGAGTAAATTTGTTTTTATCTAGGAAATGCACCTAAATTAGACATTAAGAATAATTAAAGTAGTTCTTAATTTCACTTTTATAATGTGTATATTTCCAGATATGAAAGTCTCTTGTGTAAAATTGCTTGTTTTCCACAAATAAAATAGTAAATAAAATTAGATATTTAAAAAAAAATATAAAGTAAGTTTTAATCTCAATTTTAAAATGTGTTTATCTTCAAAACTGCAAATCATTATTTTTTTAAACACAAAGTAAAAATTATTCTTTTTTTAGCCACTAGTGTTCAATTCTTCTAAACAAGGAAAATTAATTCATTTTATTTTTTACAGATATCTTTATGGTTTTATCTAGTAAATACACTTACAATTATATATCAAAATGATTAAAATAGTTTTTAATTTCAGTTGTAAAATGTGTATCTAAATAAGAACAGGTGATACTTGCAGAGTTGGAAATCTACACATTCTAAAAGTGAGATTAAAAAAAAAACTTTTATTTTTAATATTTAATTTCAGGTGTATTCATTTGATAAAAACAAATTTATTTAAGGGAAAAAATAACTCCTTGATTTTCCTTGTTTAGAAGAAATTTATTTGAAAAACCCCATTAACAGTTGACTGGTGTACCAGAAGAGAATTGCCATATTTTTGATTATTTTAAACATGAGGGGGGTTTCATATTTTAGCTTTTTAAAATCCACATCATAAACTAATTTCTGGAGAGCTATACCATTTTCTCTCTTAAATGTGTTGTCCGAAGACACAAATATAGATAGTTTATGTGACGATTTCTTTCATATCTTACCGATATTTTAACAAATATGGTAGTTATTTATAGTTGACAATTTATTCGAAAGTTTAATAAATAAACTTTAATCTAAGTCATGAATTCTATGACTAAATTATATTTAAAACCTAAAAACTGACTTTAGGTGAACAATCCTTACTTTATTACTCACCCTGATTTGCGGTTTTCAGGGTTTCAATTCCAGTGGTCTTTATGCATGTCTATAAATTTTTATTATCCTTGCTTAAAACCAAATACTGACTCTTTACGCACCAGTTAACAGATTTCCACAATGACAGACGTTTCAAAAAACATTTTCTAACTGTGCTGCAAATTGAAAAGCATCAATGATTATTCCAATTCTTAATACACTTCAATGATGAAGTCTGAGCTGGATTGTTTTGGGGAACAGGTGATAATCATTATACTTATTATAAAACCCAGGTTGTGTGTGTGTGTGTCTGTACGTTTATATATTGGATCGGATTTCCTACGTTTTTCAACATATTTCAACAAAACTTCACAGGACTATGTAAAATTAACTTGTGGTGGTTCTGACAGCGCCAAAAATTGAAAAAACACAATTGTTTTTGCATGAAATCAATTTGAAAACATGATTAAGAGGCATCTCTTTTGCCAGAATGAAAGGGGGGACAACTCATATCGAGTTATACTTATTATAAAACCCAGGTTGTTTGTTTTTGTGTTTGTTTTCTCTCATATCGATACCACAGGTCATTGACAAGGCAGGGTGTTCTTCATGGCAGTTAGCACATTTCATATTACTGCATTCATTGTGTGACCTACTTTCCACACTCTTGGCATCCTCTGCAAATGTCTTTGTGGTGTCCAAATTTTTGACATTTGAAGCACCGCAAGGGAACTGGTATAAATTTCTCTACCCATCTATAGTATAGACAATCCCGATTTCTTTTGGTATTACAGGTTTTTCAAACATTAGTATATATGTATGGGTTCTCTATAATATCATTGTTTCTTCAAATAAATATTCTCTTATATTCTTTATACTCTTTTCTATTTTTTAATGTCCTTTCAATTTCTTCTTGTGTTGCTAATGAAAGTTCACAGCTTCTTATAACACCTTTTGAAGTGTTTAATTTTTCATTTTACATTTGATGTTGCGAAAGTTACCCATTTTGAGTAAATTTTCTGCATGTTTTTTGTTTCAACTTTCACTAGCAAGTTACCATTTCGAAGTTTTTTAACATTACTTAATTGAAGTATGACCCAAACTAAAATAAATACATAAAATAAAAATGTTTAGTGAAATAGTAATTAAGAAAAAATAAAACTTACTTTGAAATTTTGAAGGGATGATTTGCAAAAACATTAATGATGAAACAGAACTGAATAATGAAACTGAAAGAATTGCAAAGCACCAGACAACTTTTAAATCACATGACATTTTAAAGGATAATATCATTTATGGCTTACCATAGTTACAAATTGGGAATGTTTATACACTAAAAAAATTTTTTTTTTTAAATACTTCTAAAAATATTTGGGTACAAACAATTGTTATGAGCTTTTCAATTTTTGATTTGTAAATGTAGTTTGCACTTAACAATATCACCTAACCACTGCCTTGAAGTAATGCTGAATTTTAAACATTTTAATATTATGAATTATTTAAAATTTAAAAAAAAATGGAAACAACTCTTGTAAAAATTAATTATTCATTGAAAAAAATTTTCTTCTGATGACACGTGTCGTTAATAAATCTTAATTGATGTTTTTCGATTTAAATAATATAACAGTTTTATTACATTTATTTTACAATTCAGAACAGATTTTCAATGAAAAGTAACTGCTTTACCAAAAAAATAAAAATAAAATAAAATTGATGATTTACATTCTCCAAGGAGTCCTGCTTTTAACTAATTAAAAAACTCCCCACCCTAAAAAATAAATCTCTCAAAATTTCATGAAATTAAGTAGGTGGGTGGTAACATATGTAAAAAAAAAAAAGAATTTTACTAATATTTTCTAAAAAAAAAAAAAAAAAAAAAAAAAAATTAAATGTTTAAATTAATTTAATGCCATTCATTTCTGTATATCCTGAAAGTTTAATTAAAATCAGACAATTATTTAATGTGTACCAAGATTGTACAAGGAGGCGATAAGTCTGAACAGTCAGTAAAATGGAAGCAATGAAAGAGGAAATGGAGATTTTAAAAGAAAATGAAGTCTTTGAATTGATACAATTACAATAATGTAATACCTGCACAGTAAGTATATACTATTAAAATAGACTAAAACCAAGAAGAAATTTATAAAGCTAGGTTAGTAAGAAAATGTTGTTATCAGAGACCATACATTGACTATCAAGAAACATATTCACCAACAGCAAAAATGTTTGCAATAAGAGTGTTAATGCAAATTGCAACGCAGTATAACTTGATAGTACATCAAAGTGGTGTTAAGTCAGCCTATCTCAATGCACCAATTAATTTTGAGCATGGAGCAAGCAAAAGGTATCAAGATAGATAACAAGAATAGTGAAGAAAGTTTCAGTCAGTCAGTTATGTGCCATGTGTGACACATGCTTAGGCAATCATGTATCTTTCGATACATGACCGATGAGGCAGATTTTTTCTTGCAGCAGGTTGCCCTCTCTTTTTTGTGGTAGACCAGTTGCCACCCAAGGCTATAGAACCCGGTCTGTCCTGCTATTTACCCATAGCTGGGGTGAGAAGAGGAGGATTGATACATTTCCTAAGGGTAATAGCACATAAATGAAAACAATGGATTTGACTAGAATTCAAGCTCGGCTCTCTGATTCCTCAATCCGAGCCACTATTCATTACTCCACTGTGCCTCTTCGAAGAAAGATTAGTTTATAAAAAAAAATCTTTATATGGCCTGAAACAAAGCGGTTGAAACTGGAATAGCATATTACACAGATAATGAACAATGTTTTTGTCAGTTTCTATCAGACATTTGTGTATATAATAAGTATGAGGATAAATATCATTGTAATGGTGGATGAAAAAGTAATGAAAATATGAATACTACAAAATTCTTCAAACAAAAATTTTAAATGAAGGGCCAAGGTAAAATTAAATATTTTTAGGTATAGAATTTACCTATGAAGATAATATTATATATATGAACCAAAAACGCTATCTCCAAAGTTTACTGGAAAGATTTGGAATGTGAGCCTAAATATACCCCCAGTGACAGCAATATTAACAAAATATGTAGTGAACCAAGTAAATCAAATGACGAAAAAATTGTACAGGGAAATTGCTGGAAACCCAATACATGCAATGACTGCAACTAGACCAGATTTATGTTTTATAATAACAAAATTTTCACAATTTATGAGTAAACCATATGTAGAGTTAGAGATGGGCAGTTTAACTGAAAACCTGACTTTTTTTTCAGTTTCATCTTCACACCATAAAACTGCAATAAATTTTTTTACAAAACCGAAATCAGTTGGTTTAGTGCTATTGAAAATGACTTTCAGATGTTAACCCTAGAACACTAACCATGGGAATATAGTACCCAGCACAAATTTCCCTATTTTTAATTACAATTATTTTCAGTACCTGATTTTTTTTACCTAAATACAGTGTAACCCGGATATAAGAGAGTTGTTGGGACCGGAGAAAAAGTCTTTTATATCCGAGTTTCTCTTATATCCGGGTTTGGTCTATTTTATATACATTAACACAGGCTCTAATTTGGGACCAGAGAAAGTTTCTCTTATATCCGGGTTACACTGTAATGTGTTTTTCAGTTCCTATTAATGTTAACTCAAAGTACAATGTTTGAAGTGCCTGCATGTAAAATATTTCAAATAAAGATGTATATCTAATATATTTTTTGATATTTTCAAAATCAGGTATGATATACCCATGGTTAGTAGTGGTGTAATTGATGGTTAGTGTTCTAGAGTTAATAAAATTAAATTCTATCAACATTCATACCATTGTAAGAGAAAAAGATTTGACAAAAATATGTTAAAAACATTTAATTGACTAGTTTCAGGAAATAAATGTGAAATCTATTTGTTTACAAAAGAAATGAAGAGAAAAAAGAGGAAATATGATAGATATGACACATGGAAATCATAGAATGTTTTCAAACAGAAAAAAAAAGGAAAATACAACATGATGTCTGAAAGCTGTTATGAAGGATAAGCTAAATAAAGAAACAAATACATTTACATTGTATTGTGATAGTCAAAGCATCATAGCTTTAGCAAAAAATCCCATACATCACCACAGATCAAAACAGATATAAGATTCTATTTCATAAGAAATGAACTACAGAATGAAGTGCTAAGATTATTTCACATATCTAGTAAAGAAAATACGGCAGATATAGTCACGAAAACAATGAACAGATCTAAAAATGAAAAATTTAGACATCTATTGATGGGACTTTGACACCATTCTTGTGTTAAAAAAAAAAAAAAGAAGAAAAAGAAATCATGTGTCGACACACCCAATACCCATCCCCCCAAAATGGAAGAAAATATTAAAGAAAAGAAAAAAACTTTTGAAAACTATTGATGCTGTGTAATAAAAATCTGGCAACAAACTTTATGTTGTGAAAATATAAATAAAAATGGTTCAAATGTGAAGTGCTATACAAAAAAAAAAGGTATTGTTTTATGTACTTAATAAAATACCATCAGATTTTTTTTTTGACAGGAGCAGGGAGCAAACCCTACTGATTTGAATAAAGTTTTTGATTTGAGAGCACCAACTCCAGTTGAAGAGTGTCTTAAATGTATCAACTAAAGTAGTACTTTGCTCATGTAGTGATACAGCTGTACACCCTAAATCTGCACTTCCTGATATCACTATGCGGCAGCATGTCACATGACCTGTTTGTAACCGCTAAAATTTGATTCCTTTTTGTACATTTAGTTCCCACAAATAAGTCATGCGAAGCACACATGTATATATTTTCTCTCCCAATTGGTAATACGGTCAGTAGATCCAGAAATGCAGTTAGTAGCAATAATAATATATATACAGTCTGGGAAATTCAGTATTGAAGTATGACTTCCTTCTGAGTCTACGTGCTCGCAACTGTGACTCCTACAAAGCGGTTACCTCACACTCTCACTGTATCACTTCCTTACTATCTGACTCTCTACTTTCGGGTATTCACCGGCAGCAGTACAAGTACACACTGGGCGAGTCCACTTGTATGAAAAAGGGGTGGACCCCTTAACAGAAATGAAATTTTTTTGATGAATAATGAATTTTTACAAGAACTTTTTAATTTTTTTTTTTTTAATTTTAATTATAATAATTTATAATAGTTTAAAATTGTGTAAAATTCTGTATTGGGCTATTTCCTGGATGTGATATAGTAATTAAGTGGAAACGAAATTTACGAATCCAAAATTGCAAAGATTAATGAACGTAGTTGTGCTACTTTATTTTAAAATGATTTTTTATTTTGTATTTTTTTACTTAATACGTTCCTTATTTCCATGTATTATAGACTGAAATTTCCATTATTATTAAAAGGTCACGTGACCTAAGAGTTTTGTACCTTTATTCTAATAAATAAACATATAATAGTAAAACTAAAAAAAAAAAGCGTTCACTCAGATTTCTAATAATTTTCATTTATGGTCATCCGTCGTAGCTGTCATCAACACTGAAATCAAATGTTTGATGAAATGAACAGTACCAATCGTTAATTGGTTGTATATTACTTTTTTATGCTATAAATAAGTAATATTTCTTTTAAATCAGATTAATTTAACTTTAATTTTTTTAATTTTGCTAAAATAATGTGTCAGAAATTTTTAAAAATATTTTTAAAATCGATAAATTTTTGTTTGTTTACAAATTTCTTAAAATTAAGAAAATGGCCGTTTTTAATAAATCAAAATTAAATTTGACATTCCAATGTATATAGTTTATACACCAGAAGTGTTTACTTAATGGAAATAATAAATTTAATGATTAAACTTTCAATTAAAGCTAAAATGAAATCTTCAAGAATGATTTTTCATTTTAAAAAATTCATTTTAAACTTAGGTATCGAAAATTTATGCTAAAAAAGTGGAGATACAAAAATTAAAATAATCACAAAAATGCACATATTACTTTAAAAAAAATTTCTAAAATAAATAATTTAATTCATTTTTGAATAAGTTCTGAAAGTTTCATTAAAATCTGACATTTATTTCATTTTTGCAAGAAGTTTCAATTTAGTGAGTTTTCAACTGAAAAAAGCGGTCAAAAAAACTAATGTTAAAAATGGGAATCTTACGTGATACTGCTGACTGACGTGAAAAAAATTTGAACGCACTAGAAAGGAATAAAAAAATTCTAAAATAATTTTAAAATTACTTTGGTCATTCCTAACAAAGATTTTGATGATAGAATATCGTTGTTATTAAGTTTGGGGCCTTTTTTCATCATGCTATGATGTTTTTTTTTTTTTGTTTTTTTCGGCGAATTATTGAACATACCTAAAAGAGCTTATAGGAAAGTGAATTCTTCTTTTGATTCATATTAGCTTCAGGTTTTTATCTTCCGAATGAAACCGAAATTTAAATTCTAAGAAAGCATTTCAATGATTTAAAATTGCGCTTGGGGGGGGGGGCTTTAGTTAAGTGAAGTCAGTGATAGTAAGTACGTCTAACTTACCTTTTTTCAGGGCAAGTAAAACCTTTTCATAGAAAAACAAACAGGATTAAGTTGCTGTCGTTCGTGGGCTTGATATTTCTTTCTCAAGATGGACAATATTTTGTAATCAATAAAACTTCCTATTTTCAAAGAAATTGCAATTGAAAAGATTAATTGCTTGAAAATAGAAGCATACAGTTTCTGAACAGAACAATGGAATTACCGGAAACGGTGTAAAGGAAAAAATTGTTCCTTGCTCAAAAATGGTCAGACAATTGGTCAAAGCCTTATCGCAATCTGTTTTTATTTTTTTCTGATTTTTCATAAATTTTATTGTTGCTTAAAAAACAGTAAACAACAAAATTAAAAACCTCTTATGAATCGAATATTTGTTCAAGAGATTTGTTTCAAAGGAATTTGGTAAATTATTGTGATCAGACATTTCCAGGAATGAACTGTGTCTAGCGAAAAAGTAGATACTATTGCAGTGACTTGTTTAGCTAAGTATTATTTTATACTACTATCACAACTGATTCGGTTAAGTGTTGTGTCTTGCCAGACAACACCTCACAATATGTTCAATAAAAAAAAAGAGCATCCATAGCATGATAAAAAAAAAAATGCCCCAAACTTAACGAAAACAAAGTTTTATCGTGAAAAAGAAGAAGAAAGACCAAAGTATTTTTTTAATTATTTAATTTTGTTTTTTATTCCTTTCTAGCACGTTTGAAATTTTGGTTGAAAATCTTGTTTTAAGCATCATTTTTTTAGCGATTTTTGCAGTTGAAAAACATTAATTTGGAAATTCTTGAAAAAATCAAATAGTTGTCGGATTTTTATGAAACTTTCAGAACTTATTAAAAATGAGTGAACTTATTTTAGAAATGTTTGTTTTTTAGAAATTCATGATAAATATATATTTTTTTTTTTTTACATCTGTTACCCCCTTACTTAATTTTATGAAAACTTGAAAAAAAAAAAAAAAACGCGAATACGTGCATCTATAAATTAAATGCAGAAGACTTTGAAGAATTATTAATTAAATCATCGACTTTTTTTGTAAATCGATAACTGATTCTACTCAAACTTTAGCTCTGATTTAATAACAAAACACAATAAAATTAAAACATTTATTTAATTAAAAAAGCTTTTAATGGATTTTCTGAATAATGCATATGATTATGAAGGATATTTTTATCTGAAACCAAAATATTTTTCGATGAAAAAATAATTTTTACAAGAACTGTTTTTTTTTTTAATTTTAAATACAAAATGTGATAAAGTTGTTAAATATTTTAAAATTAAGTTTGAAACTGTGCATCTCAGTAAATGTTCTTATTAAAAGGTCTACTTTTTACAGATCTTAAATTTGGAAGCTTATTACAATCTACGAACCGGTTTATTTTTACAATAGTTTTTAAATGCCAAAGAATTATTCACATTGTCTCCAACAAAAGTAAACTTTAGCGAGGATCCGGCCTCACAAATTGTGTTGATTTCGTATCAAATTTTCTGACTAACCGACCATCATCGTCGTATTTTCAAAATATTTAATTTTTTTTTTAATTTTTTTTTTTTTTTTTTTTACATATTTCACTAAATATTTTTCTTTCCCAGTGAAAGATATACTACAATTATTATTTTTTCAATTTTAGTGATGTAAACAGTCCAGACTTTGGACATATTTTCGTTAAAAAAGTAACTAAAAGAAATCAATAAAATACTAGACTTTTAGTATTTAATTTCTAGGAGTTACTTTACTGTTAAATAAGCTGGTTTACTTAAAAATTAAAAATACTGTCACTTCTGCTCTTCCGTCCGATAAATTGCCCTAACGTTATTTATCGATACATTGACGTAAACGTCAATTCACATCTCCAAAATAAATCACCACAATTAGACATACTTCTCTTATTTCCAATTAAACTTTTTCTACTAAAAAATTAAGTAATGCTTGTTTTAAATTACATTAAGTATACTTTAAATTTATAATTTTCCGAAAATAACTTTCGAAAAATACAAGATTTTTAAACGGAGAATTTCACTTTTGTTTACAAAGTTGTCAAAAATGGCTGACATGATCGATTTTATGTAAAGTTTGTTGATTCAAAAAAAAAAAAAAAAAATTTTAAACTCAAATTTCGGACGTGCTAGAAAGGATTAAAAAGTTTTCTAAAAATATTAAAAAATACGTTGCTCTTTCCTCTTAATAATAAACATTATAATTCATTCATAGAGGTATGTTCAATACTTTGCTAAAAAAAAAGCATACCCTGATGAAAAAAGGCCCCAAACTTGATTAAACAATTTTTTATCGTCTAATTAGAACATACCTCTATGAATGAATTGTAATGTTTAATTTTTGCTGAAAAACTATAACGAAAATAAGGTATGTTTAGAGTAAACCTATGAAGTTTCATCAAGGTCAAATGTCAATAACAATATAGTCCTTTACAACTGTCACTCCCAAAGCACACCCTGTTCTAATGTCAGTGCAAAGCATACATAAAATTGTAAAAAAACGTACGAAGTATTAAATAGACTATTTTTGGTTTTATTTATACTTAAATATAAATTATTTTTAACATAATATAACGAAAAATTTAAGAATATAATTTTCTTATTTGATAGGCTTTAATGAAAATGTTGCAGACACCATTATTGTACAAAACAAAATGTAGGTCCAGTTCTAATAACGGGCCACAACAAATTGTAAAAGAAAATTAAAACATGAAATATTACAATTACATATTTAAAGAGAGATATTTATTCAAATGATATGTGCATGTTCATTGACGTTTCTACGTGATTGTCCATCAGAAGCCCCCCTCGATACGTTTTCGCTGCTGGAGTATCAGTCGTCAAAAAAGAAAAAATTTCGGTTAATTTGCAGTATAAGCACCAAAAGCCCCCAGTGTACCATTCTGGTGTGAAATTGCCTGCTTATCTTGAAAATGTCATTAAAACATAGCGTTCGATTACCGTTTAGAAGTTATGGAGAATGTAATTTCGACTTCTTTCTCGTCGTGTAAACAGAACGGCCGCCATTAATGGCTTTGTTAACATAGGTTTGCCTCGATTAGTCATGCGGCTCAGAAGCTTCACTTGTCTTGATTACTTACTGCGCAATGCGCGAAGTTTTTTAATGAATGCGGAGAAAACACGTAAAATCCGACAATTTAAATAAAATAAAAATTACGTGCCTGAAAAGTAGAAAAATGTTTTTTTTCTTCTTTTCAACGATGTTTGTGTGTGTGTGTGTGTGTGTGTGTGTGTGTGTGTGTGTGTGTCATGGAATTTTCATCAACTTTCTGAGCGAGTGTTCGGTTCAACTCTCTGCCTACGGACGGAGAGGAACCCGAAGGAGGCTACGCCGAAGGGCGGAGTCTCCTTCGGGGAGGTAAAATCAATTCCTGAACCCGCTTAGGCGGGTTCAAATGGGCATATTTTTGGGCCGAGCCCACGGGCTCAACAACCCCACAATAAACAACCGACCTTGTGTCACATGTTGCCCTCGTGGGAGGGAGACTAAATATAGTCATGGAATTTTCTTGAATTTAAAGCTTCATAAATTACATTTTAGGGTGAGAGTCTATTTCATTAGCTATAAGCAGATTTATTATTAAGGACAATAAAGAAAAAATGCTATTCGTTTAAAACTTTATTTTACAAAATAAGTGCGTTTTAAAATAACATCCGCGAAAATCGCACAGTAATTAAGACCAGTAAGATACGAAAAGCGGTAAAAAGGCCGTTAACTAAGTAAGCTTCCGCGCATTATGACTAGAGGAAAAAATATATAAACAACGTCAGTAATGGTGACTGGACAACGCGAAAGAGGTCGAACTTTCATTAACGATAAATCAAAAACGGTAATCAAGCGCAATGTTTTAACGCCATTTTCAAAATAACCATGCAACTTCACACCAGAATGGTACATTCTCAATACCTGGGGCTTTTGGTGCTTATACTGAAAATTAACCAAAGTTTCTAAATTGTCCGCCAAGGTGGAAAGGCAGGGCTGTCATTGTCTCGTCTATTGACCAACGAGAGGAGGAAGAGGAGGCTTTCTCTTCCTTTTCCTCTCTTGTCAAACTCTCTGCCTCCGGATGGAGAGGAACCCAGACTAGGCTATGCCTAAAGACAGAGTCTCGCTTGGGGAGGTAGACAAACCCGACCCCGTGTAAACGGGGTCTACGGGCAATTTTTGCCCGAGCCTACATTAAAATCTGGCCTTGTGCCACATCTTGTCTTGTGGGGAGGTTGGTACATACAGAGGACTCATTTACGTGATGGTTACATCAATGCTGTTAAAAGATGTTGATGTTTCCCATGTCATTGTCTGTCAGAAGCTGCCACTCGGATTTCTCTATCATCGATATATCTTTTTATTTCATTCGACATCTTCATGGTCTCTTTCTTATCAGTGGGATATGGAGAAGGACACCAGTCTTGGGTTTGTTTAATCTTACTGAATGTAGTTAAATCTGGGATCAATTGTCCTTGGAAGTATCTCAAAACATGATAGTCTTTTACTGTCACCCTCAAAGCATGCTTTTGTTAACGTCATTTCAAAGCACACGCAAAATTGTAAAAAAATATACAAAGCATCAAACAGTTTTCTTTGCACTTAAAATTAAATTATCTTTTACATGACAAAATTTTAAGAATATAATTTTCTTATTTGATAGGTATTTATAAAACTGTTGCAGACAATGTTACAATTGTACAAAATGTGGGTCGAGTTCTAATAACAGACCACAACAGAAAGTAAAAGAAAATTAAAAAAATGAAATATCAAATATTTAAAGATAGATATTTATTCAAATGGTATGTGCATATTCGTTTATGTTTCCATGTCATTGTCTGTGCTGTCATTGTCTCGTCTATTGACCAACGAGAGGAGGAAGAGGAGGCTTTCTCTTCCTTTTCCTCTCTTGTCAAACTCTCTGCCACATCTTGCCTTGTGGGGAGGTTGGTAAATAGGACTCATTACGTGATGGTTACACCAATGCCGTTAAAAGATAACTCTTGATTGCCTGCTTTCTTTATTTTCTTACGATGAGCCGTTACAAAACGTTTATTTTTTTTTTATACGACATTAAAAATATAGAATGGAAATGAATTAAAAACTAGTTTAAGAAATGAATGTACGGGTTGATTTAGGCCGGCAATACTGCTACAAAACTATTTTGATTTTAAAATGTATGAAACAGAAGTGCTACAAATAAGAAGGCATTTTTAATAAAGAACTTCCTTATAAAAAAAAAATGATAAAATCCATTTATATAAATGAAGAAGTTTACTTCTTCATTTATATAAATAAAACAAAATTCTTTTAAAAAATGTGAACGCTGAAACTCTTCTGCTTCTTAATCAAAAGTGTTGTCATTTTGTTGCAAGATGTAAATTTCGTTCTGTTATGGTTGTCATGAAAGGAAGAAAAATGATAAGAACTCAGTTTTTAAATGTTTAATTAATATTTCCCATAGAGAAATAAAATTTTCTTTGGCAATATCTAGATTGTAGCATGCCTGATTAAAAAAAATCCAGTAATTTCTCTCAAATGGTATGATGTTCATGGATGTTTTCATGTGACTGTCTGTCGATGTTTTCATTGCTTGAATATCAGTTGTCAAAAAAAGAGAGAGTTTCTAAATTGTCCACCAAGGTGGAATCAAGGCAGGGCAGTCATTATCTCATCTATTGACCAACTAGAAGACTCATTACATGCTGGTTACACCAATTTTGTTAAAAGGGATCTCTTGATTGTCAGGTTTCTTTATTTTCTTACAATGGGCTGTTACAAACCGTTTATTTTTATCCAAATTTCCAAGTGTAGAATGGACATTTTAATTAATTTATTTTATTATTTTTTTTTACCTGCTTGATGTCATAAAATATTTAAATGCAATGATATTTTTTTTAACTATTCTGATTTTAAAATGTATGAAACAGAAGTGCTAAAAATAAAAAGTCATTTAATAAAGAACTTCCTTATAAAAAAATAATAAAATCCATTTATATAAATGAAGAAGTAAAACAAAATTCCTTGAAAAGTGCGAATGCTGAGACTCTTCTGCTTATTAATTAAAACTGTTGCCATTTTGTTGCAAGATGTAAATTTGGGCTGTTATGGTTGTCATGAAAGGAAGAAAAATGATAAGAACTCAGTTTTTAAATGTTTAATTAATATTTCCCATAGAGATATAAAATTTTCTTTGGCAATATCTAGATTGTAGCATGCCCGATTAAAAGAAATACAGTAACTGCTCTCAAATATGCATGTACACCCAAGCACTTTTATATGTATGTGAAAGAAATGGACGGAGATTATACAGGGTAACCAAAAAAGTTCTGTCCGTTTTTAAAAGGAAAAAAGAAAACGCTTCACAGTATGTGTAAATTATATTTAGTCTTCGAAGTAATCGCCATCGGCATCCAGCATCTTCTGCCAACGTGTCTCCAGCTGTTCAATGCCCTTGCGGTAGAACTCGGTGGGTTTTGACGCAAAGAAGTCCGCGAGGGCTTTGCGCAAGTCTGCTTCATTGGTGAAGGATTTCCCACGAAGATGATTATCCAGGGAGTGGAAGAGGTGGTAATCGGATGGCGCAAGGTCAGGTGAATAAGGTGGATGGCACAAAGTCTCCCACCCAAGTTGCTGTACGGTATCCCTGACCACTCGCGCGACATGCGGCCTGGCGTTGTCATGGAGGAAAAGCACATTTTTGCGATTCACCAGTGCTGGCTCCTTCTGGTGCAATGACTGGTGCACACATTTTAATTGCTGTGAGTATAGGTCTCTAGTGACCGTTTGGCCCGTTGGTAGCAGTTCATAATGAACCACTTGACGACCTGTCCACCAGACACATCTTGCGTGGGTGCATAGGCGGTCTTGCGGTGTGAGGGACAGCATCCTGAGGAGACAACCAATGTCTGGAATGCACTTTTCATCCCTGGTAAGCACTCGATTGAATAAGGATGTAGTACGGTGGCTAGAAAGCAGGGCTACGCAGGCTGCCACTCGTTATCCCTTGTGGACCTCCAACAGCGTTTGCGGAACCCACTTGCTCAGTTTCTACGTCTTACCTAGGCGGTGCAGGTGAAGTCTAACTGTTTCATCAGAAACGTTGAACTGTCTTGCAAGTTCACCACACGTTAGACTACTGTCTTCTTCAATGGCCGCCTTCAGGACTCCGTCATTCAAGACCTGTGGTCGTCCACTGCGAGGCTCATCATGGAGAGACAAATCTCCCGACTTAAATTTTCGAAACCAACGCCTTGCAGTACGTTCATCCACAGCACTATCCCCAAACACTTGACATATGCGGCGACTTCATGCAGATGCTGATAAGTCCACTTTGAAGTCGTAAAGCAAACAGCCCCGAACGAGATCTCTAGACATTTCCATCCTTCTCACAACTGTCCTGCTTATAACTGATGACCGGGCACGGTGCGCGTGTTTTTTTTATAACGTCTGATGTTCCTACTTCCGGCGGTCCGAATTTGAAAACTATTGCTACATGCATTTCATATAAATTTCAACTTCATTCAATGACAAATCAAAAAACGGACAGAACTTTTTTGGTTACCTTGTAGAATATGGTTTTACTTGGTTTTATTACTGAAGAAGTTGCCAGTACAAAAATGACTACTCTGTGTTTTCTTCCTTGTTTACGGCAGTCTTCCCCTATCTATTTATTTATTTATCTTTTAACTTACTTGGGGAACATTCTTGGTGTATGGGAGACAACTCCGAATGTCTTTTTGCTATGCAACTATGTAATGGCTGGTCGCTCATACCTTAGTACGCCTGGGGCACCTCGACGCGGTGTAATGGTTAGAAAGCTTGTCTTGCTGGATCAATTACGACTGAGTAGTGAGTTCGATTCTCACTGGGTGCTCCATACTTTCGGCCTTGTGCCACATCTAAGCCCGGCTTAGAAAATCACTATCTGAGTACGCCTGTCACCTTCCTAACAAATTAACTATGGTGAAATTTGAATCCGAGTCTCATGGTCGGAACGTCCCACACCATCCTCATAAGTAACTTTCACGCAAGCATATTTTCGAGGTCATGTTAATCACTCCCATCTCAACTACACCATTCAAATCTTCCTTGGAGCCTACAAAGAATAGCACAAACTTTAAACCGTCCTGGGTATGACGATAAACTACATCCAACAGCAAGGCCTCTGATCAGGAGGTTTTGAGGAGTGTGGAACCATCTCTTAATTGCTGGTGTTCCCAGGTCCACCCTGAACCGGGGTGGTAGCACCTGTTAGGGTCCCAGCTATGGGCAAAAAGTTAACACTCAGACTACATTCGCGTCCTAGGTATGACGATAAACTAAATTCGTGTCCTGGGTATGACGATAAACTACGTCCAACAGCAAGGCCTCTGATAATACGTTTTTGAAAAATAATGTTGCCAGCTATACGTCTTTGAAAAAAATATTACCAGCTATACATTTCTGAGAAAGAAATGTTAACAGAAATGGACCTTTAACAACACAAAAATATTACCAGGAAAAGTTGTCGGTATTAAATGACCCGTAAAACAAAACAAACGAACGAACAAACAAACTGTTATACCTGACGTACCTATTCTATTATTAATAGAATCTCCGACACATAATAAGTAATGAGTAGTAGTAGCAGTGGCCAGTTGGGCTCAGTGGCGTCTCGCGGTCTTTGACTGCGCACGCCTCATGTCGAACTCTCTGCGTTAGTAGAGAGGAACCCGGACGAGGCTTTGCCGAAGGGCAAGGTTTCGCCCGGGGAGGTAGACAGGGCCTGAACCCGTCTAATCGGCTTCAAAAGGCTATTTTTTTTTGGCCGAGCCTACGGGCTCGGAGAAACCCACAATAAAACCGGCCTTGTACCATATTCGTTTCCCGTGGGTGAAATGATAAATACTCAGTGGCGTCTCGCGGTCTCTGACTGCGCGCGCCTTCTGTCGAACTCTCTGCGTTAGCAGAGGAACTCTCTGCGTTAGCAGAGAGGAACCCGGACGAGGCTTTGCCGAAGGGCGGGGTTTCGTCCGGGGAGGTAGACAGGGCCTGAACCCGTCTAGGCGGGTTCAAAGGCTATATTTTTGGCCGAGCCTACGGGCTCGGAGATACCCACATTAAACCGGCCTTGTGCCATATTCAATCCTCGTGGGTGGATCGATAAATACTCAATGGCGTTGAGCGAGTCAGTCGATATCGGACTTTGAAGTACCAACCATCACAATTAGATTTGCTGCGTCATTAACTCTTATTTCGAAGTTCCTAACGTTTTGTACGTCGAACCTAATTTAGGACGACTTATTGAAATACAAACCTCCACTGTGAAAACTACTCTACAACACAAAACTTTAAAATTATGGACATATTGGCAAATAATAAATTTCTCCCATTCTGGAAGAGTCATGTGGGCTACCCCCACATGACTTTGCCAGATTCGCTAAAACGTCTTTAGGTGATGCTGTTAAGCAGTTATAACAGTTTTCTCTCTCTCTAACATGAGGTAGAAGTTGTGGTGATTGGATTACTCTCTGGTTATGGTTTAGACCTTGAGCGGATTAACACACAGATTACCTTGTTAACGGCCTTTTTACTGCTCTTACTTGTCTTTATCGCTACGCAACCGAGGACTCATTGCGCGCGCAATCACCAAGAAAAGTGAATATTAAATCCGGAACAAATATATGCAAACAACGCCAGTAATGGCTGCCCCGATGCGAATGAGTCTGAACTTCTATTGTCGCTAACTCCGAAACGATAGATTTTATCAAAATTTCTTTGTTATTTTCGAATTAAGCATGTACATTTACACCTAAATAAAGCTATTCGGAATTCTTTATAAAATGAAATAAAATAAATCACGTATTATAAACAACAAAAGTTTTACATTTCAAAATACAAAGGATCTAATGTATATGGAAACAAAAATCATATCCAATTAAAGAGACGAGTTACAAAAATTAAATTTAAGATAATATCAAATTTGTGAAAAGTACTTAAGTATCCTTTGATGTGAGATCTTCTTTGGGTTGACGTACGAGGAGGTAAGAGAGGTAAGATGGTGCAACAGATGAAAGAGGTAAGAGTTCGATGGAGTTGAAATTCCTTTGATGTGGTCTGTTCTCTTTGGAGTCTGTTTACGCATCTCTGGGTTTTGATTGAAAAGAGGTCTCTATATTTGTTTTTGCGATGAAAAACGCTTATACGAAGTCATTTATTATTTGGGCGCGAACGCTTTTGATTGGTTAAAACTTTTATTTATTAGAATTTCTTATTTATTCATTTTTAACCGGAACAAATGCTTGGAGCCTCGCGCGCACAAACCAGTTGATGGCATTATCTCTTTGAACGTCTTAGGGTAAACATCTGGTACCCTGTGTTTATAAAGGCAAGAATTTCTGAAAAAAAAGAAATGTTCCAAAAATAATTTCGTCCATTTCCGAATAAATTCTAACAACTTCATTAAAATCCGATAATTATCTCATTTTTGAAGGATTTTCAAGTCAGTGTATTTTTCACCACATAAATATGCTTTTTCGTGAAGTCATGGAAGTACCTAGATAAAATACATTATTTTCTTTCAGATTTGAGAGAAACTCTACTCGAAATAGTTAATATCTTGTACTGATCTCGCCAACACGTGAAATAAAAAAAAAACTCTAATTACCATGATTCCAAAGAAAAAAAGTAAACCTGGTGAAAAATGTAGACTTCCTCTTTTTCAATCGGCCTCTTGCAAGGAGAGCAAGTGGAATTAGGAAGATGCAGAAATGAAGATAACAGATAAATCTCTTCTCTTCTTTACTGATAACTACTCTATCATTCAAAAACACAAACAAGAAATATTCTACTAACAACCACATTACCAGAATTTACATCACCAATCTTGTACAACAAAATCCTTCGGATTATTTATTGTAAATATTTCAGTATTTTTTTGTGGGGGGTTGTTATGCTGATTATATGATGAAGTTTACTAACCAAAAAAGGAGTCAAGCAAAACCCATCAAAAAAAGATTACTTCTAATTTTCAGTGCAATTTTGAAATTCATTGTTTTGCTGTTCATAACAAGTCTTTTTTTATTAAATAACGGTGTTTTCGAATATTTTAGCGTCCCAATATCACTTTCTCATCAATGTTGGGTTTTGTACAAATCTGTGCAAAAATGGATCAAAGAGCTTACCCAGCTTCATACATATTTTCAGGAAATCTCAACTTTTAATTGGTCAATAAACACACAAGTGGGCGTTGCAATCCACCCAGGTACAAGTCTTTTTCCATCGCGTGACCAAGTCAAGTTTTCCCAGACTTTTTCCAGGAGCCTGTCACGTGATTGCATTAATTATAAATACCAGTTCGTTCTCTCTCTCTTCCTTGATTTCTCTCGCTACAAAATGTAATTGTATATGAAAGGATTCGCGTCTTGGCCATGTGTGGTCAGACGCTTATGAAAACATATTCACACACACACACACACATGCACGTACGTACAAAATTTTCCAAACTAAATTACAAACATACGAAATCTTTCCAAACCAGCATCAAGAACTTTTCTCTTTAAAAATATTGTTATCAAGCTTTAGCACACACCTTTACAAAACAAAATTGTAATATTCTGTATATAAAAAATATATTTATTATTCCAAACAAATCCTTTTTGTCGTAATTGAATATCGTTACCATTTGATTTTTTATTTAAATTTATGTTTGTGGATGTTGCATGTTTTATTTGCAGCGTAATTTTAAATATTCACGCAGCCTTCCTAGATCCACAACTATATAAACTTGTTTTCAAAGATTTTTATTTTACTTTTTCATTCATACAAATAATAATTATTTTTTATACGAAAGTTCTTTATTAATTCCCTTCTTTTTTGTAACCCTTCAGTTTCATCAATTTTAAAATTAGAATTGTTAAAAAAAAAGGTTTCATTGGTTACAGTTAAATATTTTATGGCATAAAGCAGGTAAGAAAAAAGAAAGGAATTAAACTCCAAAATATAATTTAATTAGTTATTGATTAATTTCGATTTTTTAATGTCGTTTAAAATTAAGATTAATTCTAATATTCATATTTTTAAAAAAAATTTTGTTACATAATCTGAAAATAATTTATTTAAAAAAAACGAAGTCAATTTCTAGATTATAGCCCGTTTGATCACCCGTATTTTTTTTTTTAATTTCACGCGTGCATTGAAATTACATGAAAAAGGAAGTGCTTTGGGAAGGACAATAAAAAATTCTTATCATTAACCTCTGACCTTCATGAAACATCATGGGTTACGGTACGTCGGTAAACATACGTTATTTTCGCTATTAAGTATTATTGTTAATTAAATATTTAAAGTTACAAATTTTCTTTGAAATAAATCTCTTTGATAAATATTGAATTCTGAAGAGGTTTTTAATTTTGTTGTTTTCATTTATCGTCAATAATAAAAGTTTACATAAAATCAGAAAGAAACATATTGCGATACAAATACAAGACATTGTCTGTACTTAGACAATTTTTGAGAAGGAACAAATTCTTGTTTGACACCGTTTATCGTAATTCCTTTTTTCTGTTGTCTGTGTTCATAAACTACATCCGTTTTATTTTCAAATCTTTTCTTAATTGCTGTTCATTTGAAAATAGGAAGTTTTATTGATGGAACTTGAGAAAGAAATATCAAGTCCAACAATAGCAGCAACATAATCCCGATTGTTTTTCTATGAAAAGCTTTTTACAGAGATTCGCCCTGAAGAAAAGGTAAGTTACTTGAAAGACCGTCATGGACTTCTTCTTAAAACCCCGAAAACCGCAAAAGAAACACATTTTAAACCATTTAAATGTTTTCTCTGAAAGAAATTTGTTTACATTTCGCTTTTATTTCGAAGATAATTGTCTAGATCGCTAAAAAAATATAGGCATGTCCACTTTTTCGCTAAAAAGTGGCATACCCCGATGAAAAAAGGCCCCAAACTTGATTAAACAATTTTTTTTTGTCTAAAAATGTTTGTCATTATTAGAGGAATGATCAAAGTATTGTTTGAGCATTTTTTTTTTTTTTGAATTTTTCTGGCACGTCCGAAATTTTAGCTAAAAAACTTTTTTTTTTTTTTTTTTTTTTGAGTCATCAAAATTTTGAGCGTTATGAATTGACGTATGTCAATATCGACAACTTACGTCAGGGGAATTTATCAGACGGTAAGCTAGAAGTGACAAAATTTGTGCTAATTTTAACTTAACCTGGTTAGTAGAGTTAAATAAAAAAAAAATGCACTTTCAAAAATTCAATTTTTTTAACTTACGTTTGAAGAATAATTCTGGAATAAAAATAATATTTAAAATATGAAAAACCTAAATTTAGAATTCAAATTTTATAACAGAGAAAAAAGAGTAACCTACTTGTTACATACACCTCTTTTATAAAATTTTATGGTATTTTTTTTTTTTTTAAGTTTTATATTGTCTCAGTTATGAAACTTTTTCCTAACTGAGACAATATAAAAATTAAATAAAATACCATTACATTTCATAAATGAAACAAGGTAACTCATGAAATAATGAGATTTTATTTCTTTTTTTATTAATTGTTATGATTATGGCAGTCATGCAAATATTAAATAAAATGTAATACATCTTGCACAAATTATTTTAAATTTACTTTTAATCTTCACTGTTTCCATCCCTAAATTTGAATTTAAGAAAAGAAAATAATTAATATTTGCAGTATGTCTGTCACTATATTTAGAAAAACAAAATTAGAATAAGGAAAATTTTGAAAATGCAACTTTAATGGTCACTCAGTGAATTTGACACGTGTTACCAGAATGAAAGCAATACCAATTGGGAATTCTTCACTATCAGGGGAAATAACTCTAGCACATGTGACATTTTTTCAGAAATGTGCTTCCATCGTTTTGTTGGAGACTATTTTAATACATTTTTTGGCATAAAAAAAAATTATTTTAAAAATAGTTTCATGTAATAGATTGTAATAAGCTTTCTAATTTATGATCTGTAAAAATAGATCTTTTTAATAAAAGCATTTCCAGAATCACTCAGTTTCAAATTTAATTTTAAAACATCAATTTTATCACTTTTTTATTTAGAACTGAAAAAAAGAAATTTTTGGCTTCAGACAAAAATGTCCTTAATATATATTAATGATAAAAGCCATTAAAAGCTTTTTAATTAAATAATGTCTTAGTTTTATTGAGTTTTGTATTTTACAATTCAGAGCTAAAGTTTGGGTAGATGCATGTAAAATTTTACAAAAAAAAATTGATGATTTATATTCTTCAAAGTCTTCTTCATTTAATTAGAAAAATTACAGAGTTACACAGTTACTAGTTTTAAAGTTTTTCCTAAAATTTAATAAGAGTGGGTGGGGGTAACAGATGTAAAATATATTTTTACCATGACTTTCTAAAAAAAATTTTTTTAAAATAAATAAATTTATTTTTGAATAAGTTCTAAAGGTTTCATTAAAATACGACAATTATTTGATTTCTGCAAGAATTTCCACATTAATGTGTTTTCAACAGAAAAGTGTAAAAAAAAACATAATGCTAAATATTAGGTGACCTCTGATCTAAAAAAAACCCAAAAAAAGATTTTCAACCAAAATTTCAAATGTGCTGAAAAGGAATAAAAAATTTTTTTTAAAATTCTTTGGTCTCTCCTTTTATTAATAACAAACTTTTTTGAAATAAAACTTTCTAATTTTTCAATATTGTGTCAAGTCCACATCAAAAAGATGATCATTATTCTGCAAAAACATTCAAGGTTATGTGCATGGCTAATTTCCTTTGATTTACTGAATGATGAAGAGAAGAATCTTTTTTGTTTTTTTCCAGTAACTATATAAGTCTAGAGAACAGCATTTGTAGTAGCATCATTAGGATATAACTGTTTATTTCAGATGTTTTGTCCTTATCAATTCTAGATATTGAATTATTGCAACTGTTGCATTTCATTCTCTTAAAAACTGCATAACAGCAATAACCTTCTATTTATAATATAACAGGAACAATTTCTCTGCATTTACTAACATCCTCATTTGTTGCATCTATGTTAAATATATAAATATCTAAATTTTGCTCTCCTGCCACTTCATCAAAATTAGTTTGTAAATTCTTAAGATCAATACTTATTAAGTGGCAGGTTCATTCTGATTTTTTCACACTCAGACAATTGATGTATAGAAATAGATTGATCTCCACCAAGTTGCCTGTACTTGCCAAATCTATCTTCAAGGTGATTTGATGGAAATTTATCAGGTAATACATAACTTTAACTTCTTCTATGCTATATTTGGTCAGTTCTAGAATTGCATGAGTAGTATGATGCAAAGCTCTGAATGTTTCATTTGTTAGCTTCCCATTATTTCTAAGAATGCTATTCCAAGATTCTAACCAGTTGCAGAATACATTGAGAAATACATAATTGTCATCATTTACTTTAAGTGGATTAGCATATTTATTAAGTTGCCAACCTTTATTTTGTGTTTTTACATTCAATATTAAACACCAAGTATAAAATATGTTTATGTATTCTGCAACTTTTGCAAAGTTTTGAAAACATTTCTGTTTAGCTAATGTCATCAATCCCTGAATAATTAATTGGTTAAAATCTTTTAAAACTAATGAAACATTTTGCCTTTCCAAACTAATGGAAGAAAGAGCTTTTGAGGTCAATTCATAGCAATATTTCAAAATTGACTGAGATTCAAGGATATGAAGCTTCTGTGAAGTACAAAATTAGGCACTTTGGACATTGGCTCAATTTGGGAACATCATGCTTTTACTTGCATCTTTTTTACCAAGCCAGTTTTTAATACAACCTAAGGCAATTTAAAGGCAATACTTCCATTTCTAACCAGTGCAAAATCCTATCCTCACAATTTTCTCTGGCTTCAGTATTTTTACACTCAAAATTTAACAGTGATAATGCATTCACATGTGGAAATGTATTTTATTTCATATGTACAATGTCAAACTGGAATACCTTAACTTTAATTGCCCATCTTAATATCCTGGCAGATGTGACCTTTGACAACACTGTTCTGGTGTTGAATAAAAATTCCAAAGTTTTATGATCAGATTTTAATAAAAATTTCCTTATTAATAATTTCCTCAGTTTAAATAAAAACATTTTTCCCATAATATATAATTTGAGGAGACAGTTATGAAAATTACTTCATTTTTATTATGGATTTTATATTCTGATTTTTAAGTATTAGTTTAATACTTCAGTTTCTTTCCCAGATCAACTTTTATCTCTCAGGTTTGTGACATTGCTTAATGTCCCATATAGGGAGACTTATCAAAGGATCTTCTCTTTTCCTAGGCCCTGATGTATGTGATGCATTGTTTTTTATTGGGCAAAGATGCCTGCAGCAGATAATCTCACACTGGATGGTGCCGGCTATGGACATAATCATGGCTAGTGTCATTAGTCCAAGACATGGTCTAAAAAACTTTAAACATGAACAGATATTTTTCAAGATTCATATTTGTATTGTTTCTGAATTGACAATGTTCTGATTTTAATTGCATACATTTCATAAGATATGATGTGAAGCAATCTTTTTTCACTGGTTTACATACTGAAATATTTGATCTTCACTGGTAGCTGCTGCTGCTTCATTATTAAAATAATAATTGCATGTATCTCTCTTATGCTTTCATATATTATTCACTGCCGCAATTAATATGTAATTATGCCTTCTTTCATTACAGATGCTGTACAAATCCGCATTGGGTATTACTGAGAATTTCATTGAAGGAAAAGATATTACACTTTCCATGAAAACACTAGCAAATATATGCCACAAGAAATAACATACTTTGAAAACTTTACAAAAACACATTTTATGTTATGT
This sequence comes from Acanthosepion pharaonis, assembly GCA_903632075.3. Classification (NCBI taxonomy): domain Eukaryota; kingdom Metazoa; phylum Mollusca; class Cephalopoda; order Sepiida; family Sepiidae; genus Acanthosepion; species Acanthosepion pharaonis. Next base: position 1,171,249 of record CAHIKZ030005432.1, on the reverse strand, counting down.
TCGAATGAACAAGAAAGATAGGACATATTCATGTGACATTTGCTAAACATAAAAGGAAAATGGAAACACATATTACAAAGAAATCATATTCTTGTAAAAGTTGTGGATCTGCATTTTCATGGAAGTCACATTTAGTGGCACATATGCATACACACACTGGAGAGAAACCATATTCTTGTGAAATTTGTGAATCTGTATTCTCATGCAATTCCCATATGCTCAAACATATGCGTAAACACACTGGAGAGAAACCATATTCTTGTGAAGTTTGTGGATCTGTATTTACAACAAAGTCATGTTTAATGCGACATATGCATACACACACTGGAGAGAAACCTTATTCTTGTGAAGTTTGTGGATCTGCATTTTCACAAAAGTCACATTTAGTGCGACATATGCATACACACACTGAAGGGAAACCTTGTTCTTGTGAAGTGTGTGGATCTGCATTTTCACAGAAGTCAGATGTTGTCAGACATATGCGTACACACACTGGAGAGAAACCATATTCTTGCAAAGTTTGTGGATCTGCATTTTCACAGAAGTCACATTTAGTGCGACATATGCATACACACACTGAAGGGAAACCTTGTTCTTGTGAAGTGTGTGGATCTGCATTTTCACAGAAGTCAGATGTTGTCAGACATATGCGTACACACACTGGAGAGAAACCTTATTCTTGTGAAGTTTGTGGATCTGCATTTTCACAGCAGTCAGATCTGGTCAAACATATGCGTACACATACTCGAGAGAAACCATATTCTTGTCAAGTTTGTGGATATGCATTTTCACAGAAGTCAAATTTAGTGAGACATTTTTTATATTGTTCCTGAATTGAAACCATGATTTTAATCATACATTTCATGAAATATTTGCTTCAAACAAGTCAGACATGGTGAAACATATGCTGTACACACACTGGAAAGAAACCTTATTCTTGTGAAGTTTGTGGATCTGCATTTTCACAGAAGTCAACTTTAGTGAGACATATGCATACACACACTGGAGAGAAACCATATTCTTGTGAAGTTTGTGGATCTGCATTTTCACAGAAGTCACATTTAGTGAGACATATGCGTACACACACTGGAGAGAAACCTTATTCTTGTGAAGTTTGTGGATCTGCATTTTCACAGAAGTCACATTTAGTGAAACATATGCGTACACACACTGGAGAGAAACCTTATTCTTGTGAAGTTTGTGGATCTGCATTTTCACAGAAGTCATATTTCTTGAGCCATTTGTGCACACACACTGGGGAGAAACCATATTCTTGTGAAGTTTGTGATTCTGCATTTTCACAAAAGTCAAATTTATTCAACATATGCGTACACACTGGACAGAAACCATATTCTTGTGAAGTTTGTGGATCTGCATTTTCAAAATCAGTCACATTTAGTGGTCATAACATACACACACAGGAGAGAAACCATATTCTTGTGAAGTTTGTGGATCTGCATTTTCATGGAAACAAATTTAGTCAATCATATGCGTACACACACTGAGACTTGCAGCAATGCTGAGAGGTGCATATTCTGCATCACTGTTTCATAAAAAATATTAAGTTTTCCCTCTGCATTCCATGAACTAGCTAAAGTTTTCCATGAAAGCAATATATTGCACAAAACCAACCTGTAGCAATTATGATATAGTTAAAGGAATTTTTTTTTTGGTTGATACTACATAAACATCATTGATTTAATTTTAGATATAACTTTATATATATTCTATATGTTCTTTATGTAACGAAAGCCAAATCATTTTTCAGATGGACGGTAATTAATATATGGATATATTTTTTAAACATTTTGTTAAGTTTTTAATAATCAAATCATTTGATATTTTTCTTTCAAATACTCTTTACTAGTTTTTCTTCATGTCTTTCACCTTTCCTTCCTTCTTTATGTGGTGGGATGTATAAGTGGCAAGAAATAGACATTAGTTTTGCTTTACTACACAATTTCTTGGTTCATTTTATTTATCTGAAGCACCTGAACTCATTTAAACAATCTGATAGACAGTAAAACCAAAACTCTTGTGGAAACGCATGGGTGCATCTAAAAATGTGAACGCTCTGGAGAGAAACCATATTGTTGTGAAGTTTGTGGATCTGCGTTTTTAGAATCAGTATAAATATAAATTTTCTTTAAAAAAAAAAAAAATTTATCTTTCAAAATAGGTGAATTTTTAATGTTTGGCTATTTCCAGGGCAGTCAGAATGTATTCTCCATCTATCTCATTCCCTATTTGTTATATAGGATAAATGTCTTTCTGCTATGTCAGAGCCAACTAAGGGAGATAACCATACAGAGTCAGCAGGGTTGGTCAGGGAGTTTTTGGATGCAGGAGGCTAGAACAATGGCCGACACATAAACACACATACAAATCACAGCTCTAATCAATCATTTCCCCTCTGCTGGTTACATGTCGGTATTACCAAAAATAAAGGATTAAATAATAACAATATCTGATCTTCGACTTGATTATTTTGTTATAACAGCAGTTACAACACTTTCTTATTTATTTTGCTTCCTTTTCTATTTTTTCTTGAAAACACGAGATACAAAATTCTTCCTCTTTGATCCTTACCGCAACTTGTCAATTTCTGTAGAATTGTTTCTAACCAGATGTACAGTTGACTCGATAAAAGCCAAGTCAGCCTTTTCCGACTCGATATTCTAGCCGTATTTATACTGGCCCGAGGACTACCGGTGTTCTCCAATTGGCGTCCCCGTGTCAACGGTCTTCCTGTATCTCTACACCAGAGAAAGCGACAGTCTCCTCGCCTTTCTTTTTCCCTAAATTAAATCCTTTTATTTTACGGACAGAACAAACTTTCCAAATGACGCATTTAGCTATGATGAAATTTTTAGAATTCCTGGGGTGATTTTGTAATGTTAAGATTACATTTGAACATAGGTCATGTTTCGAACAAGATCCCATTTTTTCCCTGAGTGAACAATGAGAAGAAAACTTATAAGAATGCTGTGGAAGGAAAAGTTAAAACCCATTACTAGTCAGCAGGATATTGCAGCTGCATTTTCTTCTATTTGTACTTCTTCTCGTGGCCGCTCAGTCCTCCAAGAGTAACTCAACACAAATGGCACCTACATCTGTCTCCTCTTTGACTGAGCTTGAGGAGCCAACTGTGGAAGAGTTGCAATCCTCTTCATCTTTTGCCAAAATATGCTTTTCAGATGAAAACTTCATGTACTGTGACATTTGTGCTAAATATGATAAAACAGGCACATCTCTGTATAAATCAAACAAATTTACCAACTTCAGCATCCCCATCCTCCCTCGCTAAAGAGTGCCAGTCCTGCCTCAGTATTCCTACTCTGCTAATTGACATAAGTCATAGTAAAATAAAGTTGAACAGTCAGCAAGACAAAGCAGTGAATGTGGTGTTAAATCCTTTTGTTTTACAGACATTAGAACAAATTGACTTACTTTATTCCAAACGACGCATTTAGCTATTGTTGTCGAGTAAAGAGTGCACCCTCGATGACTCAACACTTCCAATACTATAACGAGTTACATCATACTGCAGTCAGTCTTCATACTAACTATACAGGCATTACGACAATAGCCTAAGCATTACATATAGAGAATACTTTAACAGATTACATTATAACAAGTGCAAGTGCGTGTTGTAACAATAACCTTTCAATAGGAACTTATAATAGTTGATGATGAGGATCTAAAAGTCAAGTGCAGGATAAAATCGCAACATTATAACTGGAGTTAGAATAGATAACAAGGAAGTTGAATACAACCATGGTATAACAAGCACCACATTATAACCGTAATCATAATAGTCGACGACAAGGAACTTGAACTCAAGCGCAGTATAACATGCATCACATCATAACTGGAGTTATAATAGTCGACGACTAGGAACTTGAATTCCAGCACAGTATAACATACATTACATCATAACTGGAGTTATAATAGTGAGCGACCAGATTTTCAAAACTTATATGTATGCAATTTGGATCTCTTTGAAGTATATTTACAAATTCAGATTGAAAATCAGTGTTCTGAATTAATGACCATAAATACACACAGAGATTGATATAAGTTTAATCGACTTCCTTTTGATATAAAGGTGGCACCAGCTATTTTTAAACAAGTCATCGATACCCTGCTGGTGGATTGTGATTTTGCAGAGGCGTACCTGGATGATATTTTCATCCAGAGTCTATCAAAAGAAGAACATGCTGGTCATCAAAACAATTATGCTAAAACTAAGAGAATACGGATGCAAGCTTAATGAAGAAAAATCTGAATTGTTTTTACCAAAAACAAAATACCTCGGTCAAGTTATTCATGAAATAGTAGAAAACCAGATTCATCAAGGGTAAATGCAATTCAAAATAAGCCTACACCAGTAAACATAACTATACTACTTATTTCCGTGTTGGAGCCGTGAATTTACACAAATATGATGGTGGTAAAATGGTAGCTTTCACTCATGCTTCATGTCCGCTTCTACTGGCAGAGAAAAATTACAGCCAAATAGACAAAAAAACTCTAGCAATCATATTCTCTATGAAAAAATTTCATGTTTTAAATTGATCATGTTATAAAATGAAATAAGACATATCTCGGCTGATTTACAGGCAAATACTTAAGAGCGAGAACCGGATGTAAACGGGACAAAGCCCCGTCACAAAATGACTATTATCTTTCTTCACAAATGTTCCCGACACACGTGTTCCGGTCGAAAAATAAAATAATATTTAAAGTGCTCTATTTTCGTCCAATAAAAATGCTTCCCTCCTAATTATACTCACTTCGTTTTTCGAGCCTGTTAAGCCATAAAGAAACACTATAAAAGGGGTCATACGGAAGTTCAACAGGCAGTCAACATGTGCCCAGGGTAGAGACAGCAGGAGAGCATCAACCACCGTCAACATGTGTGAACTACTATGAGAGATCGACCTAGATCCGAAGCCAGCTTATGAACTATACCCCAAGGTAGCTGTCCCAAACCCACACGTTCCTGTTGAAATAAACCACGTAAATCTATTTCTGCTGTTGTCGTATTTCTTTCTTGCAACCATACACTTGTCTCTAACAATCATAAGCCGTTATTATTGATATATGCTTCAAAAATGGTATACCTACCCATACCCAGGAGCAAAGCATTATCAATAGATGATGATAACACTTCAAACCAAGTGAAAAAAAAAAGAGATATTTAGGATGTAATCCGTCTATATTTCTGAGATGAGGTATTATGTACAGTATTTACACTAGTCGGACTATTGTCTTCATCTTTGTCGCCATATTTGTCACAACGTTTCGGCCGTTGTACGCTCCGGCCTTCTTCAGGTGGTCGGAATTTCGAACTGAACCCTTTATTTCGATCACGAAAGTTCTAACCACAAGGACACATGGCACAGTGGATAAAGGCATTGGTTAGATCCAGTGACAAACCCAAAGAAGGTGAGTTCAATTCCTGGTTAAGGCAGTGGAGAACTTTCAGAGGGAAAATTAACAGGAGATAACTGATAACTGACATCCATCAAACATGGCACGTGGAACTAGAACAGTCTACCCCAGTGATCGAAATAAAGGGTTCAGTTCGAAATTCCGACCACCTGAAGAAGGCCGGAGCGTACAACGGCCGAAATGTTGTGACAAATATGGCGACAAAGATGAGGACAATAGTCCGACTAGTATAAATACTGTAGGATGTAATCCATATTTAATATATGGCACAGTAGTACCAAGAACCAAACTTGTAAGAGAGTATGTGCTGCCACATTCTATCAGCGAACAAATACTTAATGTCATTGAGGAAATGTTTGCAGTTATCATGATCAGGATTTTGTTGTGATCAGTGCTATCATGTTGGTATAGCTGGAACAAGTGATTACTATCAGCTATAGTGCCTGAACAGGCAGATGTGAAACATCTGCCTATTTAGATAGTTTTTGCAAGATGAGACAAAAGCATTCACTTCAGAAGAAATCTCAGTGGTAAAATTTCAATGGGAAGGTTAAAGATTTATCAAAAGGAATGAGACAAAATTGATGCTAATTTCTCAAGGAGCTTTCATAAAATTTATAGAGGATTTCATTCAGGTGACCGACTGGATGCACCATTCAATCTTGAATACTTTTTATTGATGTGAATCCTAAACTTTTTCATGTTCCTTTTTGTTGTATTTGCCAATAAATTTCTGTAGACAAACATTTACTTTATTTCTCCTTTTACATAATATATCCGAAGTATGTTGTGTGTTAAGCTCGAGTTTTATTGACAGTGACTGGATAGAGTGATGTGCATATCACATGGTAGAGAATCATTTCTAGACCATAAGTCAGGCTAATCCAAATGAATCAAGAGTAGAACTGGAAGAGAATTTAGGAGCAAAGCATTATCAGTACATGATGATAACACTTCAAATTGATTGAAAAAAAAGAGAGATTTAGGATGTAACCCATATTTAATACACGGCACAGTAGTACCAAGAACCAAACTTGGCAGAGTTTATTTGTTGCCACATTCTATCATTGAACAATTACATAGTATCATTGAAGAAATGTTTTCAGTTATCATGATCAGGATTTTGTTGTGATCAGAGCTACCATGCTGGTATAGATGGAACAAGTGATTCCTGTCAGTGATAGTATCTGAAGGGGAAGATGTGAAACAAGAAAATAGTATTTGCAAGATGGGACAAAAGCACTGATGCCAGCCTTCACTCCAGAAGAAATCTCAGTGGTACAATTCTCAAATGAATAAAAAAAATATCGCAGAAACTACAGCATGATCTGAATTGCCAAGAGGACATAGCTGTGATGCACAACAAGAGCCAGGGGAGGAGATGAGGAACAAATTGAGTAAAGAAGCATGTTGATCAGAATGTTATCTCGCGGTCTTTGACTGCGCACGCCTCCTGTCGAACTCTCTGCATAAGCAGAGAGGAACCCGGACGAGGCTTTGCCGAAGGGCAAGGTTTCGTCTGGTGAGGTAGACAGGGCCTGAACCTGTCTAATGGGCTTCAAAGGCTATTTTTTGGGGCGAGCCTACGGGCTCGGGGATACCCACAATAAAACCGGCCTTGTGCCATATTCGTTTCCCGTGGGTGAAATGATAAATACTCAGAATGTTATAGACAAGCGTATGGTTGTAAGTAAGAAATACGACAACAGTAGAAATAGATTTACGTGATTTATTTCAATAGGGACATGTGGTTTTGGGACAGCTACCTTGTGGTATAGTTCATAGGCCGGCTGAAGATCTGGGTTGATCTCTCATAGTAGTTCTCGCTGGTTGGCGTGGCGCTACTGCTGCTGGCTGCAGCTGACCGCTCAACCTGACCGTGACAGGTCTCTTCCCTGGCCTCCTGTTAACTGCCGTTGTACTTCCGTGTGACCTCTTTTATGGCGTTTTTTATGGCTTGACAGGCTCGTAAAACGACGCGAGTATAATTAGGAGGGAAGCATTTTTATTGGTCAAAAAATGGAATCACTTTAAAATATTATTTTATTTTTCGACCGGAACTTATGCGTCGGGAATATGCGTAAACGGGTAAATATGGTCATTTTGTGACGGTGCCTTGTCCCGTTCACATCCGGCTCTCGCTCCTGAGTATGTTAGTTTATTTGCCTGCAAATCAGTTATTTTATAACAAGAATTACGTGTGGCATAAGTAGGAAAATCTACTATTTGATTGAGAGACTGAGCAACAGAAAAAATGAAAGACTGAATACCAGTAGTTTGGGAGTGATTAAATCTCTTGACATGTTCGTAGATGAATATACAGAGCCATTTCAATACGACTGGATATTTTGTCTAATATGCTGCAATCTTGAGAAGCAGTGGGAGTGTTGGATATCACCTCCTTTGAGGACTGGCTGAGAGACAGAGTGACCAAGTTAGCCTACAAATCACCTACACAAAGCTAAAAAAAAACTATATACATACATAAACTCCTGCAATCATGCACATACATTTTTGTTCACGACCCAGCCACCAGACAGAGGATCATTCAAAATCCCGAAGAGACATTTTACTATGCACATTAATAATGCAAACCAAAATGTTAGTTTGGACAGGCTGAAGCCAGATTTTCTGGATGCTACAAAGTTGGATACCAAAGCAAGCAGTGACCAGAGCTGATATGAAATGGAAAGGCTATATTGAATCCAGTGGCGTAGCTAGAGTAAACGTCACCCGGGGTGGTCCACTCAAATGTCACCCCAATGACCCCGATTCACCCTATGCTGAATGGTTAGCTGTAGCTAAATTTTCATACATACTCTACCTCTACTTTACTCTACTGACCGGTACGTTACTGTTTACAATGTATGATCCAAGACAAAATCCAATACCACAAAATAATCAGTTCAAATCAAAAGATTTTTAAAATGCAACTGTTCACTTTTAGAACAACTAAATACAAAACACGACAATATACAAAAGAATGACATTCGATACTATGGTCTTAGAATGAATGTTTTCTTGTTTTCATTGTGGCAAACTGGTCAATGACATCATCAAAATCTGTTTGTCTTGTAAGCTCGTTTTCAATGGACAGCACAGCCAGATCTGACAGTCTCGACTGGCTCATGGTTGACGTAATTTTCTGTTGCTAATTTTCCGTTGCATCATTTTCTGGGTACCATTTAATTATCAATGATGTTTGAAAGTATTTTTCTTGACAAAAATGTTCTATTTAATTTTTAAGCATTTTTCGGAACATTGTAAATCAACTGCATTCTTTTAAAGGTACCTAGAAAATTTATGCAAAGTTTATTTTTTTGTTTTTCTTTATACAAGTAAAATAAATTTACATCGTATTTTGATGTCATTATGATTTTAGTTTTAGTGATAATTTAAAAACAATAAATATTTATCATTAGTACCAATAATGGAAAATTAAGTTATAAATTTAAAAGAATCGTTTTTGGAATCGGAAAATAGGCACAAATTTTTCCGATTTTTCCGATTCTCGATTCCGATTAATCGTCCCAGCACTAGTAGATTTATTCAAAAGTATATCGCTCACTCAATGGAAAATTGTATCTCAGCGAATTGATACACAGGCAAGACTGAAATTGTTGCGCTTTGGGCTTCGTATTTCGCTTTGTTGTTATTAATGATGCAGAGTTAAAACACCATATCATCCAGAGTCTGTCTATATTTCTGAGATGAGGTATTATGTACAGTATTTACATTAGTCAGACTATTGTCCTCATCTTTGTCGCCGTATTTGTCACAACGTTTCGGCCGTTGTACGCTCCGGCCTTCTTCAGTTCGAAATTCTAACCACCTGAAGAAGGCCGGAGCGTACAACGGCCGAAACGTTGTGACAAATATGGCGACAAAGATGAGGACAATAGTCCGACTAATGTAAATACTGTACCATATCATCCGATAAAATGTTACAACAATGTCTCTTGTTAGTAACCACGATTGTAGCAACTGAAACACATAAAAGCTGAAAACATTGCTATTTTTCCTACTCACAAATTTCCCGAAAATTTATTAGAAAATTTCTGACGGGGGGACAAAACTGGGGTGTCATAAATTATTTCTGGGGGGTCATATATGCCCGCCTGCGAAACCCTGTGTCTCCACCACTGTTTTCAGACTATTTTGGGCACCTTAGCCTGGTTAAAAAATTTTTGTTGGGGGTGACATTGTGTCACCCCTCCTGTTCTAGCGCCCTCCTCGCCCCACCTTAGCTACGCCACTGATTGAATCAATTGTTAGGTCAGCTGCTAAGAAAGTCAATTCAGATAATTTCTATCTCTAGAATCTCGCTTAAGTCTGTGACACTCAGATTTCCAGTGGTTGATCAAACAAAAAGAGAAAGAAGGGATAGGAAAGAGTCCACTAACTGGATGATAATTGTTGAACTCGCACGAAGATAGATTGAAAATTTGAGAAGAAAAAAAAAAAAAAAATGCGTTGAAAAAAATCATGTTTTGAGATACTTCCAAGAAAAAGTGAACCTAGACTTAACTAAATACAGTTAAACAAACCCAAGACTGCTGTACTTTCCCATATCCCACTGATAAGAAAGAGACCGTTAATATATCTTTGAAGATGTGTCGGAGTTACCTCCTCCTTCGCTCCTTAAACTAAGAGAACAGGTCATTTCGACCTTGACCTCTCGTTCGTGCTCCCTATACACTGTTAACCTGTGGGAGAGACTAGCAAGTTCCCTTTTTAGTTAAGTTATATTACAAACCTTGTTGTAATATACTTCTAGACATTTTTAGGCCATAGTTCCCTTTAGCTAACCTCGACGTATTATATTATAGAGACTTTACTGTTAGCTTATCCAATTTCATTTGCTGGCCTCCCTTACCACAAGACAGTGGCTTCTCACTAAATCCGGGTCGGTGACTGAAACGGTCGGATACGCAGGCCCTGGCCTTCGTTGGCCAGGGACGTCGATTAACGGGTTGCGTATAAGTTACGCTCCCATTTTTTTTTGTCTGCCAACTTGACGATAGTTGGAAACTTTCCTTTCTCTCTCTACTTCGCCTACTACTCCTTGGCCCTGTTCGACTCTCGACGTTTCGTCCCTACTGGCTGCATGCACGTCGTCCTTAACCTTTCCCGTACACTATGTTAGTAATTAATACGGGAGGTTACTAATATCGGACTCGACCGGCAAAACACGCAACGCCTGCACTGGACCTGTGACATGCCCGAACAACGCCAGCTCTTCTCTCCTTCCCAACACGTCAAGTTGGCATCCTACCAACATCAACTTCAACAACAACAGCGATCACCCCGGCAACGACCAGCTTCAACAACAGCGATCACCCCGGCAACGATCAACTTCAAAACCAACAGCGATCATCCCGGCAACGATCAACTTCAACAACGATGATCCTGCCAGCAACCAACAATCAACTTCAACCATCAATGCCCGCACTAGAACTTCTGCACCTCTATCGTTCCGACCACCTTTATTTCCTTTTCTTTACTAGAATAAATTAGCATATATCATACATATCCTTGTTCTGTCGTCTATATTGTTTCACTGTCAGATTTAAGGTCTTCAAAAATGTTAGCGGGCCTCTTGTGACCTCGTTCACCCTTGTGTAATACGAGGCCGCTCGGGGGTCCGCTACAGATGTCAGATATGTCAACGATAAATAAAAAAAACCGGTTGGTCAGTGAAATAGCATTCACGATTCCCCTGGGCCAGATGAAATTAAACATCTTTCAAATAAAGTAAACCACCCAGAAGAAAAGAGAATTTCGGCGACACTCGTCAAGAGAAAATTTTTATATCCAAACATTAATTCTGATTTCCTTGGATACAAGTGGTAAGGAAAAAACTATTACTATTTTGAAGTGACCATGGTCAAAAGACTGTGTGGTCCAGTTGATCAAAAAGACAGAGAATGGATAAACTTTAAGGAGAGTGGAAATGGAATTTTCTTTCTCTAATTCTTAAGTAGTTTGGTCGATTGAAAGAAATCACAGCATGAGACAAGATGATAAAGAAAAGATTAATGACTGAAAACCCCTTTTCTTTTCATTACGCCATCTTGAAACTGGCTGATGTTGACTGCTGAGAAAGTAGAAGGGAGAGAGCACTGCCTTATATAGAAGCAAAGGTACAAAAGCAATGTATAAGAGAGACGTTCTTAGCTGACTTCCGACGTCTGTCGAACTCTCTGCGTTAGCAGAGAGGAACCTGGACGAAGCTTTGCCGAAGGGCAAGGTTTCGTTCGGGGAAGTAGACAGGGCCTGAATCCGTCAAGGCGGTTTCAAAAGGGCTATATTTTTTGGCCGACCGTACGGGCTCGGGGATACCCACATTAAACCGGCCTTGTGCCATATTCAATCCTTGTGGGTGGGTTGATAAATAGCGAGAGAGTAGGAGTTAAGAGTTGGCTTAATTCCTCTGACCACTCAAAAGGGGACTGGACAACTCCATATTTGGGAAACCATTTGAGTAAATATATTTTTCGATATGCAAATTTGGAAAAGGTTGATGCTCTGGGTAGAAGACAACCGAACCCAGACCCTAGTCAACCCCCACCCCTGCTGGATGCAGAACTTTATATAATCTGGAGATTTGGGTCTCATAAAGAGTGCAGTTAGAGTTTAGTTAAGTCGAGAGTTGAGATAGGAGAAGACTAGAGCGGAAAAGAGAAGCGATACAGAGACCTCCTGACCGTTTCTGGGTATGATGACAAACTACATCCGCATCCTGGGTAAGACGATAAACTACATCCAACAACAAGGCCTCTGATCAGAAGGTTTTGAGGAGTGTAGAACCACCTCTTAATTGCTGGTGACCCCAGATCCACCCTGACCCGGGGTGGTAGCAACTGTTAGGGTCCCAGCTATGGATAAATAGTTAACCCCCAAACCGTGGTCAAAACACTATGAAAGTGTAAATATAGGTTTTAGTACCAGAAACACTTTGTAAAAATTATTACCAGCAATAAATCTTTGAAGAAAAATAATTACCAGCAATACATTTTTGGAAAAAATATTACCAGCAATAAAAATTTTGTCAGCATTAAATAATCTATGGAGGTTGATATGGCGTAAAACAAAACAAACCAAGACCTCCTGACAAGAGACCTTGTGCCGGACATGAAAACCAGAATGCTTAAATTTAAGTTGCCACTAAAACAAACTGCATACTCCGAAGGTGGTTCCAATGTCATTTGAATATAACAAGTGGAAAGAGATAGAACTGCTCTATTCAACAAATCCTATTGTACAGTGTAACCCGGATGTAAGAGAGTTGTCGGGACCGGAGAAGAAGTCTCTTATATCCGGGTTTCTCTTATATCCGGGTTTGGTCTATTTTGTTTAGGTAAGTATGGGAACACTTTGGGACCAGAGAAAATCTCTCTTATATCCGGGTTTCTCTTATATCAGGGTCTCTTATATCCGGGTTACACTGTACCAATATGGAGTGTGTATAAAAACAAAAAGAATGATAATTTTGAAAATGTAAGTTTCCTTCGGGATTCAAAACTCGATTTGTTAATTTGAACGAAGGAAAATATAATGTTAGGTACGGAATGTATGTACATGCAATTAGTCATTGAAGTTTGTTTGGTTATCTAAATCTTCTGGTAACAAATACGCTCCTATCGAGAATTGTGGCTAAATGGTTAGTGGACAGTGTTGAACAAAACTTCCTGACATCTCTTTCCGTAAAAGAAAGAAAAACAGGAAGGAAAGAAAAGGAAGAAATAAAGTAATACTATGCTGAGAACAGTCGGACAAAACCAGTTGATTTTACTGTGAAATTCTTAGCCGGGTAAAACCAGAATCCCTACTGCGTATTGGTTGCAAATTGGGCTGAAGGACTAAGAACCTAATATTATGAAGATATTTTCCAACAGGTGTGAATCACCCCAACGCGCTCTGCCCTTCTCCAGAAAAATGTAAATTTTTATATAAATAGCTAATAGCAGTGGCCTAGGGTGAGTTCAAGAGATAGTTTCGGGAGAGAAGTGGATGCGACTGCCCAACGAGGCTGCTGCTGATTGCTAATTTTAGGTTGTTTCTCTCGTAAATGAACTTATAATAAATCAGGAAGTTTGACAACACTTTATTTTTTTTGTCTTTCTCGTGGATCCTAAAAAGAAACTCATATTGAAGAATTTAATTGTTAATATATTTTTTCTTTTTGTTTGAACATTCTCCAAGCTTTTTTTTTTTTTTTATTAATTCTTGAACTTTTAAAAAGATTATTACTGTAACGTCTAACTGATTGAAAATAAAACTTTAGATTTTGTAACATTTCTTCCTTGACTTCGACATCTGATGAAACCCTAGACGATATTTGTAGACGATCCATTAAATTTACGACGGCGTAATTTTGTTACTTTTTTGTTAAGATATTGGTGTTTGATGATTTGTACTTGTAGAAGCAATGTGATACCTGCACAGGAAGGTTCCAAACTAGGGTCCAGTTGACAGAAAGGGGTGAGTGAGCTGTAATTCAACACAGCTCTGTACTCAAGCAAATATAATGGTGAATGATGGATATAATAATATCATAATATCCACACTAGAAACAGCAGCCAACCAGGAGTCAAAGAATGGGATTGCCTAATTGGCAGAATAGGACATTCCAGCTTGCTAAATATCCCAGCTGTTCTAGCCTTTGGGTACCGGAGAGCTTGCAGTACTTTTTTACTAACCCGTGAGTACGTTGGTTTTGTTTGTGGGATCCGTATTCAGTTACAGCCCAATTAATTTTCCGTTTGGCAACTGGACGCTAGTTGTAACTTTCTGCAGCAGAATGTATGTATACTACACCTAAAAAGTGTTTCTTTTTCTTTGGCGTTTTATATTGCTTTGTATTTGTCTACTGTTTGTCTAAACGTGTCAGGACAATAACGCTTCGCTATGGCGTGATCATCCCCGGAAAAAGAGCCGTTGGACACAAATCCAGTAACTCCTTCAATGTCTGCTTGGACTGAAGAATGGCCCAAGAAAGGACGGGAGTACTTAAAGCCGCCTGAGAGAAGAATATAGCAAATATATCTCAGGAAATGAACATTGCACCGCCGTTTAGTGATGGGGGCGGTCACCATTAGAACCATCTCCCTGTTGACAACGGATGTAAAAAACAAAAACTTTATCGTCGTCAACAGGGAGATGATGGAAGCGGCCCTGAAAGCCTTAAACATCGCGGCCAAAGTGTTGGCCTGCAGATCTAATGCCATGTGGGACATCCTGCTGGCAACAGAGGAGGCAGCTAAGGCGTTGGCCGGCAACGCCCTTACCACCAAATCCATCCGTCTCCAAACTGAATACATGGGTGCCAGGAAGACTAGGATCACCTTACACGGGGTACCCATGTACATCACTGAGGACCATCTGGGGACCTATTTTTCGTCATATAAACGGGTGGACGAGGTTTCCGCAGCAAATGGAAATCTGGCCTCACCACCAGTGATATCAACCAGAAAAAAAATTTGAATAACGTCTCGAATGTGCTCTCATGTGGTGTCGAAACATTTATGTAATTGTGGAAAGGCGCCGTCCTCACTGCTGGTCTTGCGGTACCACGGGGCACCGTGCGAAACTGTGTTCCGGAAAGAACCCGGCCCTGTAGATGCACTCATCAAGAACAGAGCAACCCAAGACGGAAGCACCCAAGAAGGCCTCTAGTGAACCCAGTGAGTGGACTGAAGTGGTGAGAAAAGGATCGAATGTGGTATCTCCGCCTCCCCAGCAGGATGTCCTCAGCAAGGGAGCTGCTAAGCCATGGGAAAAACAGCTGAAGAAGCAGTAGCAGCAGAAACAACGAAAGCAGCAGCAGCCGGTGCGGCAACAACGTCAGCTAGTGCAGCAACCGAAGGAAAAGGTGGATCAAAAGCAACAGTCGGAACATCAGGCCGTAGAGGAGTTGCCTCAGCTGGAATTCTACACGGAAGTGGAGGAAATGCCTCCGCCTCTATCCTCATCATTGAAGGGAGGGGACGAAGAAGAGGAAGAGAACTTTAATGGCACAAAAAAGTAAAAGAGATCTGGTCGGAGTAGGGCAGAGAAGGCCCCGGTAACAACCAAGTCCCAATCTCCATCTGCTTCGCGCGCAAAAATTGATCAGCTCCAAGGTAAGACAAGGAGCCTCCTTTCCTCCTCTTCTATGACCCCGGTTTCCCCCTCAACTCTTCGCAAAAAAAAAAAAAAAAGGAAAAGAAGAAAAAATCTTTCCACAAGGGGAATAAACTGTGTACCATAGATAGGGCTGCTCTTGAGAAGGACCTTTCCTCACAGAGGAAGACCATCTTGAGACCACTATTTAAATGTACTTCCGTGGATTTGCCATCCGTAATTTTCCGGATGCTCTTGGGTTCATCACCCTCATAAGAAATACGAGTGGTAGCCTAAAGGTATGGGAGCATCTAGATGCTGCAAAGGATGTATTCGGAAAAATCTGAATAGTCCATTTTTAGGCTCCGGATCTGCAAAAGATGTCAAAATTATGTTCAGGGAGAGTCCCGGTTCAGCTCCACCTCTCTTTATCTTTTATAGGACGTTAAAACTCGCATATCCAAAGGATGTCGGCGGTATTGTCTCTGAAGGTCGAATTACAACTGATATAGGAACCAGTACTATGGGACAATCCGTCGGGGTCCCGACTGCCATGGATTTCCGTCCAATCTGTGTTTAAGGGTTTCCTAAAAACAGCTTAAAAGATGTCCATCAAGCTAGCTAGCTTGAATGTGAGGGGCCTGAGAGATTGGGGTAAGGCTGCCCGCCTGCTCCATGATCTCTTGTCCTTCGGTGTAGATGTGGCCGCGATCCAGATGACACGCTTTGTTTGCGACGTCGATGCTCGTGTGCTGTCTAGTGACTTTGGCCAGAGGTGTTTCCCTGTTAGTCAAGCGTTCCTTGGATGCGAGGGTAAACCTTGTCCATGTGGGTGCGGAAGGCCAGTTGATCATGGCCGATATTGCCGTGAGCAATGGTTCGTTTCAGGTCATTGCGGTTTATGCGCCCAACAATCATGGGGAGCGCTTAGTCTTAATGGGGGACTGGAATACCATCCTTGACCCCAACATAGACAGGGGGCGGGAAGCTAGTGAGAGGTCACTGGGTGATTGTAGTTAGGTTGATCTGATCGGCGAGTTTGCGCTCGTCGATAGATGGCGGGTCGATCATCCAGAGCGGGAGATGTGGATGTCGGCTCTTAAGTGGCTGTCTCTCCAGGTAGCCAGCTACTTGAATAGAATGTTAGTTAGAAGGGCCGACCTAGATTTATTATATTGTCCCACTGCTTAGACTATTTGGATCATAGACTTGTCTGTGCCCAGATGGTGTTAGGTAATAGGCCTAGAATGGCGGGAATTAGTGGAGGCGGTTATTGGAAGTAGGTGGTGAGAGAGGCTTAAGAATAGGATTAGGTCCTTACCACTAGATATAGCCAACGACTCGCTCTAGTTAAGGCTAAAAAGGTGAAAACTCTAGTCTGTTCCGGGCGGTGGTTGGGGAACCCCTAGAGATAGCCGTAGCTAGGCAGGCCCTGCAGCGTATGGCTGGCAAGTTCTACCACGGTCCAACGAAGCTGTGAACATGAGCGCAGAATTGAAGAAATCTGTCGAAGTTCCGATCGATGTATTCGCGAGGTTATTAACCCGGAGGGGCGTTCTCTGAGGTCGAACAAGGATATGGGCAAGACGTTTCGGCGGCATTTCGAGTGCCGTTTTACCAAGAAGTTGGTCTCAGTGGCAATGGGTTTCGCGGCTATTTGGCTGACTTTCCTCGGCTTTCGCCGACTGAAGCGGCTAGCTGCGCGGTTGAGATCAGAGAAGGCGAAGTTTACTTGGCATTGCAGAAGGTCGGCAGTGGCAAGTCTCCGGTACTTGAGGCTGTCGCACATCTTTGTTCCGATTTTGACAGTGGTCTTCAACAATTGGTTCCTGCAGAGGCCCACCCCCGACCAGATTTCCAGGGGTGTGATCGCGCTGTTGAAAAAGGGCAAAGGTGTTGAGCGGGATTTAGATGATTACAGGCCCATAATTCAACTAAATACAGAGTTAAAGATTTGGGCCAAGATCCCGACGGAGCGTTTGCAGTCAGTTGTCGCGAGCTTGTTGGGACCTGAGAAGAGTTCTGTGAAGGGACGAACAATTCAAAGCAACCTGCATCTGATCCACACGGTCATAGAGGATGTAAAAGGCGGCAAGCGAGCCGCGCTGATCAATTTAGATCAGTCCAGGGCATTCGGCAGGGTTGATCATCAATATCTGGCTGCCGTCCTGCAAGCCGCCAGATTCGAACCCGACTTCTGCAAGTAGATTAACCTCCTGTATCGCTCCCCCAGTTCTGTGGTACAAGTAAACGGAAAGTGGTCAGGCGCTTATCTGCGTTGTCGCGGTCGGTCCGACAGGGCTGTTCGCTGTCGCCCTTACTTTATGCTTTGGCGTTGGAGCCACTCCTTCGCCGGATAAGGGACAGGGCGTGCAATCCGGCCCTATGCGGAATCGCTGTCCCTGGTGGAGCTCGAGCCAGGGTTTCAGCGTACACCAATGACGTATCCATTTTCGTGTAATGCCGCCGCGACATTAAGGTGGTACAGAAGGCGCTTGAACGGTACGAGAGGGCGACGGGGATTGGGTAGAGTGAGGGAGAATCACAGAGGCACAGGAATTGACGGAGACAAGTCTTCCGTGAACGTCATGTCAACCTCTCTGCCAGACCAAGTATTGAACTGCTTATGTAACATTTGAACACCCACGCAACTTCACGTGGCTACGCCTTCTTTTGGTCACGCCTCTTCAGACATGCGCCCACGCTAGAACGCATTTCCTTCTGCTCAGGGCACCTGTGCGCCCTGTTTATTTTAGCCACTGGCTGCATTTCCTGTTTATGTTATCCATTCGCTCACACACTGATGCAGCAGAAGTAAGGCCAAATGTCCTCCTCAACCGATATGCAACACTCCAATGTGGTCTACATCAAGTTGTATCCTTATGTAAAACACAGCACAAGGAACGTATTCAAATCACTGCTATATATGAAAAACCTGAATAGGAAAGAGAAGACAATAGGATAGAAGACTGGGTGAAGTATGCATTTCTCTGGCCACACAGATCAACTTCTTGGTATTTGTGAAAATGAGGACGTTACTGTTATAGAAAAAGCTCTCTCAATGATAAGAAAAATTAGAGAAAAGAAGCATCATGTACTGACAGATCTGATGAGGAGGAAGAATATTCTTCTGTTGCTGTTCACTTGTTAAAGCACATTGATGATAAGGAGAACAGTAAAGATGGAGATGGGAATGAGGATGTGCCTCCTGTACGCAATATGATAAAATTGGTGACTCCCAAACTAAAGTAAGAGACTATCATTCCATGATTAACCAGATGAATGAACTCAAGACTTGCTTCTCTATCATATCAACAGGTTAATGACATTCTTGAGACAACATTAGTAGTGTCCAAACAATGCACAAGTGGGCCAGAAAGGGATAAAAGTAATGACTGAAGCTTGCACTAAAGTCACGTGATACAAGTGAGAGATGGATATATTAAGCAAAATTTATTGTCTAGGAAAATTACAAAATTTTAATCATACTTATTATAAAACCCAGGTTGTGTGTGTGTGTCTGTACGTTTATATATTGGATCAAATTTCCTACATTTCTCAACCGATTTCAACAAAACTTCACAGGACAACGTAAAATTACCTAGCGGTGGTTCTGACAGCGACAAAAATTGGAAAAACACAATTGTTTTCCACGAAATCAATTTGAAAACACGATTAAGAGGCATCGCGAGAATGAAAGGGAGACAACTCATATCGAGTTATACTTATTATAAAACCCAGGTTGTTTGTGTGTGTTCGTTTATATATAGGATCGGATTTCCTATATTTTTCAACCGATTTCAACAAAACTTCACTTTTTTTTTTGGCAGGTAGTGTTTCTTATTGTCTTGCACACTTTTTTCTTTATTTTTACATTCAGAATGCTTTAAAATTCCATTTACAAGACAATTGTTTATAATAAAATTCTATCGATAGACTCATAACGATTGAAAACAATGTTTTTGTTTGAGTTTGGGTTTGACTAATTCGTAAAAAAAAACTAATTAAGACATGCGTGTCCATCAACCTTAAACAATATTCTTTGTCAATTTTATTTTTCAGTCTTTATGATGGTCGATACTTGATCTATCTCTTACTATTAAATCCCCGGGCTCTACTGCTAGTTATATATATATATATATATATATATATATATATATATATAAGTGTGTGTGTGTGTAAGAGAGAGAGAGGTTAGATTAGTTAATCTTGTGTTTTTTATTAATGTAGATTATTAAAACTTTGTATGCTGATAATATCCATCATTGTATCATGTTGCAAGGGTGTGTATATATATATATATATATAATTACATGTGTGTGTACATATATATATATATATATAAACAGGAACACGAAATTGACAGAATAATTTAACCAATTAATCACATATATAATAAAGTGGAAAAGTACAAATATTCTGTAAATGTTTATCTCAATGGATAAATATGTCAGTTTTTTCTCTACAGATGTGAACTTCATTCCAGACCAGAGTTGAAAAGACAGCCACTTTTATTGTCTGCTGAAATAGCCTATTCCCCATATGAGATAAAAGGATTTGTTTGGTTATTAATCATATTGTTCTGTATAAATATAATAAATCAAGCTCTAGTCTTGTGGATCAGTTCTAATATTTTTATATTACTAGGATCCACTTGGATTATATACCAACTTTTTTTTTCACCTTTACTTATATATTTTAAATATTTTTTGGTCTTTTTTTAGAACATTCAGATTTTGGTTAAAAAATTTTGTTTTACTTTTGTCAGTAGTGCTACCGAACATTAGTATGGGAAATATTAGCATCTTTTTTTCAGGGAAAAAACACTTTGATTTGGAAATTCTGACAAAAATCAAATAATTTTTTAATTTTAAATAAACTTTCAGAAAATCTTGATAAATATAACTTTTTAGATTTGTTAATCCTCCCTACTTTTTAATTTTCAGAAATTTATTGAGAAATTGAATTTTGTGCTCTGAACTGTAAGATAAAAAATGCAATAAAATTAAGACATTATTTAATCAGCAAAGACTAATTTCTTTTATGAGTACGATATATTAGAGACACTATTGTTTTAAGAAAATTTTTTTTGATGAATGATGAATTTTCACAAGAATTATTTTCATTTTTAAAAAAAATTTAATTAGAATAATTTATCAAATTTTGAATTTTTTAAATTTCTGCATTACTTTGTCTCTGTTAAAATAAGTGATATTTATTAATCATGAATTGAAAAGCTTAATCATCAAACACAATTAAATATATTTTATGTGCATAAATGTGCCGATTTTTGTAGATATGGATGCTCATATATGACATTATCAGAAAATAACAAGAATACTTAAAAATTATATAAAAAGGTGTGCACATTATATTCCCAAATCATTTTTCCAGATATATCCACCAAATGAAAATCTTATATAAACTTCTATCTGCCAAATAAGTTGTCAACACCTTAAACAAACAGCTATAACTGTGTTAGATTTTCATGATATTTGAAACTTAAAATAATATTTGTTTTAAACCAGATTCATTAAACTTTATTTGAGTAATATTAGCTGAATTAGTTTCAGTAAAGTATATTTAATTTTAGAACATATTTTATTATTATTATATTATTATGAACTATGTTCAATTATATTGTGATGAAAGATAGTGCTAAAATAAAAAAATTCAGCAAATTCAAATTGAAAAATCCTCACAGTCAATTTAAATTAGTTTTCAAATACAGCAAAGTATTTTTCCATTTTTAAAAATTCATCTTAAATCATAGGTATCTTGAATCTGTGGAGGTAAGAATGAAGGAAAGTTAAAAGTGGAAAGAGAGAATCTGATTAAGCTGACAAGAACAGATACTACACTCTGATCTTAGTCAGAAGGCCTAGAAATATGGCGGACATAATAATGCACCATTTTCCAGACACGCAGTATCAAACGATGGAACACAACTAAGGTAATCACCAAAAATCCACTTACCATAAATAAAATAGCATCATCTGCTGAATTATTTTAAAATTATTATAAAGAGAAATATTCATAAGATGGGGATTTGGCTAGAAAGAAGGGAAGACAGAAGCGTTTAACATCTTCTGCTAATACCTCATAAATAACTGACAATTCTGTTTTGAGTGCATAAAAAAACAAAAGACACTGCTCTAGATGGAATAGCTCTGGAACTCCAATCTCTGTCAGAAAGCTATGTAACAACTCAAAGACTGACAGGGGAACTTTCTTCTGAACCTTCTAGTGAGTGGGTTTTAACACCACCAGTGCTTATTTGTTTTGCTGACTGTTCATCTCCACCTTACTTTGTTTTAAGTCATTTAGCAGAGTCGAAATATTGAGGCAGTTTGCTTAAAACATGGTGAGTGAGGGTAAAGTGCCACAAGTTGGTGTATTTGTTTATATTTTATGTTTAGTAGAAATGTCACAGTTACTGATGTTTTCATCTGAAAAGTGTAGCCATTTGTATTTTGTGAGCCACTACTCAAGAAAAATTAGGTTTCTTTTGGAAGATGAAGAGGATTGAAACTTTTCCACAGTTGTCTTTTCAGGCTCAGTCAAAGAAGAGACAGGTTTAAGTACAGGTTGTGTTGAGTTACTCTTGGAGTAATCTGAACATCACAAAACTGCCTTAGTAATTCGAAGAAATTTTAGCATAACTAAATGCATTCTTTGGAATGAAAGAAAGTCAATTCATTCTAATGTCTGTAAAACAAAAGGATTTAATTTAAGGAACAGGAAAGATGGGGAGAGTCTCTCTTTCTCTCTGGTTAGAAACAATTTGACAGAAATTTACAAGAGATAATGATAAAAGAAAAAGTGAATAGGATAAGTGGAGAAACTTTTTTACTGCACAAAAAGAAACATAAAATGAACTTACTTTCTCTCCAGTTTCTTTTTTGGACAACATTTATTTTTACCACACTATCTTGACTTCAAAATGCAATCCACAAATTCCTTAAAGAATTTTCACAAGAATATGGTTTTCTGCAAGTATTTGTTTTGCTATCCATTGGTTTCTTGCTAAATGAGATGTCTGTTTTTAGAAACTTCACAAAAATTTTGGTTTCTCTTCCAGTGTGTGTACGCATATGTTTGACCAAACTTGACTCCACTGAAAATGCAGATCCACAAACTTCAACAAGATAGGTTTTCTCTCAGTATGTGTTTGAAAATAAAAATTAACTAAATTTGATTTGCGCAAAATGTCTATTTTATGCCAACCATACAAAAAAATATTTGAAAGATCTGAAAAAATTTAAAATGTAGATTTGAAACTTCACAAGAATATGGTTTATCTCAGTGTGTGTACGCATATGTTAACTAAATCTGAAAATCTGTGAAAAAATGCAGATCCACAAACTTCACAAGAATAGGGTTTCTCTCCAGTGTTTGTATAATCTATATCTTCATAAATTTGACTTCTGTGAAAATGCAGATCCAAAACTTTCAAAAGAATAGGTTTTCTCTCCAGTGTGTGTATGCATATGTATAACTAAATTCGACTTTTATGAAAATGCAGATCCACAAACTTCACAATAATATGGTTTCTCTCTAGTGTATATAAATATATGTTTGACCAAATGTGACTTTCATGAAAATGCAGATCCTCAAACTTCACAAGAATATAGTTTCACCAATGTGTGTACTATATGTTTCACCTTAAATGTTTTTTTGAAAATGTAGATCCACAAATTTCAAAGAATATGGTTTTCTCCCAGTGTGTGTATGCATATGTCTCACTAAAGGTGACTTCTGTGAAAATGCAAATCCACAAACTTCACAAGAATATGGTTTCTCTCCAGTGTGTGTATGCATATGTTTGACCATATTTGACTTCTGTGAAAATGCAGATCCACAAACTTCACAAGAATATGGTTTCTCTCCAGTGTGTGTACACATATGTTTCATTAAATTTGACTTCAGTGAAAATATATGTCCACAAACTTCACAAGAATATGGTTTTTCTTGAGTGTGTGTACGCATATGTTGTAGCAAATTTGACTTCCGTGAAAATGCAGATTCACAAACTTCACAAGAATAAGGTTTCTCTCCAGTGTGTGTATGCATATGTGACACTAAATATGGCTTGAATGAAAATGCAGATCCACAAACTTCACAAGAATATGGTTTCTCTCCAGTGTGTGTACGCATATGTTTGACCAAATTTGACTTCACTGAAAATGCAGATCCACAAACTTCACAAAAATATGGTTTCTCTCCAGTGTGTGTACGCATATGTGGCACTAAATGTGACTTGAGTGAAAATGCAGATCCACAAACTTCACAAGAATATGGTTTCTCTCCAGTGTGTGTGTATGCATATGTGTCACTAAAATGTGACTTCTGAAAAATGCAGATCCACAAACTTCACAAGAATATGGTTTCTCTCCCAGTGTGTGTATGCATATGTTTGACTAAATAAAAACTTTGTGAAAAAAATGCAGATCCACAAACTTCACAAGAATATGGTTTCTCTCCAGTGTGTGTATGCATATGTTTGACCAAAATGTCTGAAATTCTGTGAAAATGCAGATCCACAAACTTCACAAGAATATGGTTTCTCTCCAGTGTGTGTACGCATATGTGTCACTAAATGTGACTTCTGTGAAAAATGCAGATCCACAAACTTCACAAGAGAATATGGTTTTTCTCCAGTGTGTGTATGCATATGTTTCACTAAATGTGAAATTCTGTGAAAATGCAGATCCACAAACTTCACAAGAATATGGTTTTCTTTTTGTAATATGTGTTTCCATTTTATGCATGCTATGTGTTAATGAAAATGCAAATCTTTTCAAAAAAAGTTTAAAAAATTTCACATGAATATATCCTTTCTTACTGTGTATTTAAAATTTGACATAAAATGTGTTTTTTAAAAAATGCAATATGAATCCATAAAATTCAATTATTTTTGTTTAATTTTTGTTGCAATATGTTTGTGAAAATGAGATTTCAGGATTTGTCCATATGTTTCTCATCATGTGTGTACGATATGTGACACTAAATGCATCTCTTTCCAATGAAAAATGCAGATCCACAAACTTCACAAGAATATGGTTTCTCTCCAGATGTGTGTACGCATATGATTTGACCATATCTGACTTCACAGAAAATGTAGATCCACAAACTTCACAAGAATATGGTTTCTCTCCAGTGTGTGTACAAATTGACCAATAAATGGGATATGTAAAAATGCAGATCCACAAACTTCACAAGAATAAGGTTTTTTTTGTAATATGTCTTCCATTTTGGGACTATTGTCAAACTTCAGAATAGTTTAGTTTCTTTGAAAAACTGTCACATTTTTAATATGTTCTAAATTTTTAAAATCCATAATAAAAATAATTAATAAATAATTGTTTTTTTTTTTTAAACCATATATGTCAAAAAATTATTTTTGTTCATATATTTTATTAATAAATTTCATGGAAAAATGTTTGATGTCTTTTTCCTTCAATTCAAAATTCTTAATAATACCCAATGTATTTGTACAAAATCTGTAAAAAAAAAAAAATATCTAGTTAAAATATTAAACCCCAACTTTAAAAAATATATGAAAGCAATCTATATTCCAAAAGATATTTGCCCTAATGATTATTTCATAAGCAAACTGCATGGGTTTTTTTCAGCAGGTATTTCATTGAAAATCAAATCATTTTCATCAATGAACCAAAAAAAAAAATTTGTTTCACATCATATCTTATGAAATGTATAATTAAAAATCAAACACTTGTCAATTCAGAAAAAATACAAATATGAATCTTGAAAAAAAATCTGTTGATGTTTAAAGTTTTTTAAACCTCATCTTGGACTAATGAAACTAGCCATATGATTATGTCCATAGCTGAACTATCCAATAAAAAATCATCAGGACAAGTGGAGATCTTTCATTAATACCACATTCTATTTATTAAACCAATAGTTAACAATGGAAAAAAAACACAGAAATAATGAAATAATTTCCACAATTAATGTGCTATTGTCCACTTGATTTATTATATTATGTGAAAAAATGTTTTTATTTAAAAATATTTTGTGTGCATAAACATGCTGATTTTTGTAAATATGGGTGTCCATACATGACATTATCAGAAAATAAGAGCAATAGCTATTTAAAATTTACTGGGAATTTTCTAACATTTCATCAGCAAGTGTCTTTTTAAGTAAGACTATAAAGCCAAAGTACCTAAAACTTACCAAGTCTGCAAGGATTTCTTACTGCACAATCACATGACACTATACATGCAGGGAAGGGGAAAGAAATATTCGTACACAGACAATTTTTTAATTTATTGTATTTCCAATTCATGAATAAACATAGTTTTCATATAACTGTATACAGATGCATAATAAGTAAATATGCATAGAAAACAAAATATTCTGATTTAATAGAAAGAAATCACATTTTAACAGGTGAAAAAGTATTTTTACAATACAAAAAAGAATACATAATCTTGATTTAATACTTTGTAGAATAGCCATTATTCACTTCTACAGCAACCAATCTCTTGTAGTTCTCAATTAATGATTTGCAAATTTTAGTTGGGATTTTGTTCCATTCTTCTTTGCATATGGTCTTCAGATCTGGGATGTCTGTTGGAGCTCTTGATTGGATTTGAATTTTCAAATAATGTCACAGATTCTCAACTGGATTTAAATCTGGGGATTGACTTGGCCATTTCAGGATATTTACATCATTTTCAACAAGCCATTTCTTTGTAGATTTTTGAAGTGTGTTTAGTTCCAATGAGCAGAAAGTTCAAGAATTTCAACCAAAATCATTAAATTTGCTTCCAAAATATTTTGATATGCTGCAGCATTCATTCTACCATCTATTATTGATATGCTACCAATACCTTTTTTCACAAAAACATCATTAAACCCCTGCCACCAAAAAATTTCACTAGTGGAACTGTGTTCTTTTGTTTGAAGGCATCACCATCTTTCCTCTATATATTATTTCTAGAATTACATACAAAAAAATCTATTTTGATTTTGTCTGTCCATAATACTCTTACCCAATAGGATTTTTCCTTAACTTCATTCACAAATGAATTCCAACCTGGTATTTCTGTGTCTTTTCAATAGCAGTGGAGTTTTCCAAGGGGTGCATGACTTTAGATTATTCCAATGAATTTTATTGTTTATTGTCCATTTAGTGACACACATTCCTAATCAAAGCAAATTATCCTGCAACTTTTGATAAGTTCCCATTGGATTGTTTAATTTGATGCTTTAATTTTTTCGAGGATCTTGAAGAAATCTTCCATTGAGTAATTGTCCTTTTGTTTTCATCAGTTTTGAGTTTTTATACCTTGCAATGAATGAATTTATGGTAGTAAATGGAATATTCAGTTTATCTGAGATTTCCTGTAACTTTTACCTTCTTTTCAGGGATTAAAAGTCAGTTCTTTTTGCAAATTCATCAATTCTTCACCTCTTGCCATGATGATAACCTTCTTGCATGATCAGCATTTACAGAATGTTCTGTTTGTATTTTTAGACAAAAATAACTACTGATAACATTAATGAAACATTCTAGAATATTCCACTTGAATGATCTAGAGCATTAAAACAATTTAAAAGTTTTAAAATCTAAAATTTGCATTGTACAAATAATTTTTTCTCCTTTTAAAATGGATAAATAGGATTTATTTGTATTAAATCAAAATTTTTTTCTGCTTTCAATGCATATTTAGTTATTATGCATCTGTGTACAGCTAATTATATGAAAATTATGTTTATTCATTAGTTGGAAATACAATAAATTAAAACTTTGTATATGTATGAGTATTTGTTACCCCAACTGTATATTTTTTATATCTGCCACCCTCCCCCAACTCATTTAATGTAAATTCTGAGTAATTCTTTTTTGTATTGCTTCATGTTTATATTAGTTGTATGCCCAAGTCTTTGGGGAATAGAAATAATTAATTTTATTTTGAAAAACAGGGCTCTCCTCAGTTACTGAGAATCTGCTCTGTATCATAAAATAAAAATGCAATAAAACTAAGACATTATTTAATTAGAAAATCTTTAATTGTCTTTGTGAATTAGAAATACTATCATCTCTGTCTTAAGAAAAAAATACAAAAATTCGATGAATAATGAATTTAAAAATTTTTTTAATTAGTCTAATTTATAAAGTTTGAAATCTTTAAAATTCTGCAGCAAATGTATACTGGTTATGTGGTACTGTTATTAAGTAAAATCTTAAATCATAAATGGACAAGAGCCTACTACAATACAGTGACCCCATATTTTATAATTTTGAGTTATTTGTGTGTATAAAAGTAGTGATTTTTTAAATACTGGCATTCACACACAACACTATCATAAAATTAGAGTAGGAAATATAGTAAATTTGAAGCCAAAATACGTAAAATCAATGAATCTTTAGATTATGCAGAATATTTTCCTACATTTTTAAGATTACTGAGTACTTAAAAATTATATAAAAAAGACACTCACATCTTTTGTTTCAATTATGTTTTATGAATAAAGTCTCTGTAGAACAACATT
This sequence comes from Acanthosepion pharaonis, assembly GCA_903632075.3. NCBI lineage: Eukaryota > Metazoa > Mollusca > Cephalopoda > Sepiida > Sepiidae > Acanthosepion > Acanthosepion pharaonis. The sequence goes on along the minus strand of CAHIKZ030005432.1, from coordinate 1,143,160 downwards.
AGACCTCTCATCAAGCTGTCAACACATCAAAAACAACTACAGTAATTTCTTCATAGGCTAAATCTTTCAACATTTTGGGATAGACCAAGATAGAGATTTTTTTATGACCTCATATCCCACTGAGGTCAAAAACAAATCCATAACTTCCTTTTCTCCCCCACTAGATTTGGCATTCTTTAACTTTTGCACTCTTGCTGATGATGTGAAACACCTCAGCCATTTCTTAATATATTCAGGATCCTTTATCATGTTTAAGTAATCAATCAACTGTTATGATCAGTATTCTCTCTGAGAGATGTAGTCTTGTGAAGAGAAGATAACTCTCTCTTTGCTATATTAATACCACCCTTTTCTACAGTACCTCATTACATATCACTACTAGATGGGATACAAAAGGAAAATAAGAGTTACTCCCCTTGAACCATGAAAGCAACAATAATGGCTAGTATAATATATTAATATATATTTTTAACCTCACATAATCTGGAAGCCCTGAATCTGAGCTCAATGAAAATCATTCCCTGCACCTAACTTTTCTAGGGCTTTTGAATGAGTTATGAATCATTGAAATCAGATGAGTGGGTGCAGAGGAGTTGCTTGGACACGGACACACACACACATACACTGTACTTTATAAATAAGATTTTATTTGCAACTTTATATATAAATCTATTTAAAGGTCCATTGTGAAACTATATGTCAGTCTATACATCTATTGTAAACTTATTTTAATACTAGCCCTCCTAATAGTTATATTTTCTGTGAACATACAAAATCCCTTTTCAGGGCTACTTACTTTGGATTGTTACTTTTGGGTAAAGGATTTACTGATGTATTGCCCTTAAATCTGCTTATGTTGGGAATGAAGTAGGATTCAGTGTTCAACAGAGTTATGGATAAAATAAAAAGAAATAGATTTGAGTAACATAGCAGAAAAGCTGTATAAAGAGTCAAGTCACAAATTAACAATAGAAAAAGGAATTATATGTAATGGAGATATCATAGGACCCTTTGAGAAAAGAATTAAAGCTTAATGATGATATACATGGAGGTATATTGGCTATGCAAATGAGATTAAATTTGTAAGCATGGTGGCCAGGCTATTCAAGAAACATATAAGAGTATGTTAAAAAATGCCCAATGTGCAGAAGTAAAGAAACTTAGGCAAACTAAAATTTACTCTTGGCCAAATGAAATGGAGCCATGAACACAAGTACATATGAATCGTGCCTACATTAAAGGTATAGGACTATTTCTTATATTAGTTGACTCGTATTCAGTTTGGCTTGAAGTTATGAAAGTTGCGAAAATGGGTGTTGGTTTTATCAGGAAATGGAGTCGCAAAATCCTTCGTCTCCAACAATGCACCAGAGTTTTGTGAAGTAAGTTTATGTGCATGGTTAAAACGTATTGGCTGCACTCCATACAAAACACCACATTACCACCCACAGTCAAAGGGAATTGAGGAGAGATTGGTGCAAATGGTAAAAATTGGATTAAAGTCATTCTCTCCAGTTGATTGTGATATAGAGAGTTATTTAGCTGTTTGGTCTTTTTGTGTGGGGTATAAATAAACAAATGATTGGGATTACTTGAACATCCTACATAAATTAGGCTATGGAAGAAAACTTATTCCACAAGGTTACGCTCTACCACATCGAAGGACTGCCTGAGTTTTGTTAATGCTGATTGCAAAACTCAGTTTCACTGGGAATTGCAGCTGTTTGAACTGGAAAGGCATATTTGAGGGAATAAGTGGAATTTTAGGAATAAATACAGACTCATCACTTGCTTTGCTAGTCAGATTTCTTGCCTCCAAGACTGTTGATATTGTCTTCTTAATTGTAAATCGTGGGCCACTGCAAAGCTTCTGTAGATCCAGGTGTCTTAGCAGCATCACTGGTGCTCCAATCTTGAGGTGCAAATTGTGAGGTAGGAGGCTTGCTGGTGTTAGGCTATTCAAAGATTCAACTGGATAATTCACAGCTTCTTCAGCATTTAGTATTAATCGTAATGGAATTATTGCTGCAATGCTCACATGGCAACTGTTCCAGAGGTTTGATGTTCAAATCATCAACTGCCACATTCTTTGGAGCTAAAATGGCATGAGTTCTTAGCTAGTTGTGGTCTGTAAACTGATTCCTCAGGTTTGGAAATACCCTACTGATTAGTTCTATAAAATCAGATACCATATGTCCAAAAGACAAACTGACACACCCATCCTGTTCACCAACCAAAACACCATTACCAACATCTAATAGTTGCTTAGAAAAAGTACCAACTTTCTCATCAACACTGAGCTGCACTCTTATGCTGGTTGTGAGTTTTAGCTTTTTCAGACTGCACCACAGGTAGGAAGACTATATACAGGCATTTATCTCGTAAGGTAGATTTGTCTAAAGTCTCCTGCAAGGAAGACTGTTGAATCTCCCATGAACCAGGTGTTGTGCCTATAATCCTGAAGTGCAGTGTCAAGAACCAAAAAGGGACCATTATAGTTCATTGTCGCCTCATCCGAGATGATCGGCATGCAATCACTGATGCTTATGATTATCAATAAAATTAATATTTGTTTGAAATAAGATTTTCTTTGCAATACATAGTTTTAAGGAATAAAATTCATTCCGGATTAAAAGAAATCCTGTAATTGCTCCAAAATATACATATATGTATAAACAGTTTTAAATGTATATATGAAGACTTTCTGGAGATATAAAATAACAAAGACAAATTAACCAAGTTTAACAAATGTGTCCACAAGAGAAGAACAAGAACTCACTTGAAGGTTTATTTAATGATGAATCTTGTAAGAGGCATAGGATAGAATTTAATATTGAATCAAACTCATTACTCAATAGGAATAACAGTCAGCTGGACAAGCCTGGGAAGCTATTGCCCTTCACTGAAGTGAACATTAAATTTCAGTTTTTACTTACAGTATATAAAAAAAAAAAGTTGAAATAAATTACATTGCATTTTGGTTGATATCTTGCATATATTTTTTATTGAAATAGCATCTTCAGGCATGTTTTTTATATAACTGTAAAAAAAAACAAAAAGGATTTAACAACCTCCACCAAATTAAAATCATACATATGAGATATCGAAAGAGGAGGCAGAACCACCACAATATTTATACAACAATTTTTAATAAAATAAATAAACCTACATATTTTCAATAATTCACCAAAAAACTAAACAAAAAAAAAACAGCATAGCATAATAAAAAAAAAAAGCCCCAAACTTAATAAAAACAAAGTTTTATCATCAAAATGTTTGTTATTATTAAGAGGAAAGACCAAATATTTTTTAGTTATTTTAAAAAATTTTTGAATCCTTTCTAGCATGTTCAAAATATTTGATATTTTTTTTTTTTTATGTCAGTGGTCACCTAATATTTACCATTAGTTTTTTTAGCACCTTTTTTCAGGTGAAGAACACATTAATTTGAAAATTCTTGCAAAAATCAAATAATTGTCAGATTTTAGTGAAACTTTCAGAACTTATTCACAAATGAATGAAATTATTTTAGAAATGTTTGTTTTTTAGAAAGTCAGGGTAAAAATATACTTTTATTACATCTGTTACCCCTCTACTTAATGAAAACTTGACTTCTGTGTAATTATTTGATTATATTAGTTAAAAACAGAAGACTTTGAAGAATAAAAGTCAACTTCTTTTGTAAATTTCAATCTGATATTACCCCCAATTCAGCTCTGAATTGTAAAATTTTGTATTTTACAATTCAGAGCTGAATGAAAACAATATCGAGATTGAAATTCATTCTATAAAACTAAGACATTATTTAATTAAAAAAAGCTTGTAATGGCTTTTTTATGAATAATATATATCAAAGACACTATTGTCTCAAGCCAAAAGATTTTTCTGATGAAAAATGGATTTTTACAAGAATTATTTTTTATTGCAATTTTAAATATGAAATGTGATAAATTTATTAAATATTTTAAAATTAAGTTTGAATTTGTGTATTTTTGGAAATGCTGTTATTAAAATATCTATTTTCGCAGATCATAAATTTGAAAGATTATTACAATCTGCAAGCTGATAGTATTTTAAAAATATTTTTCAATATGCAAAAAATGTATTAAAAACGTTTTCTCTGAAACTATTGAGGCACAGTTCAGAAAGAATAGGTCACGTGATTTAAGAGAAAGGCCTTAAGAAATTCCTTTGCTTTCCTTCTGGCTAGCACATATCAAATTCTCTGACAGACAATCATCGTCACATTTTCAAAATTTTTAATATTCTTTTTTACATCCTATTTCATTTCATGGTAAATTTTTTTTTTTTTTTTACATCTGCTAACCACCCACTTACTTAATTTTATGAAAACTTGAAAATCCCAAACTGTAAATTTCTGTATTTGTTTTTATTAAATGCGGAAGACTTTGAAGAATATAAATCATCGATTTTTTTGTAAATCAGTTTAACTGTTCTACCCAAATGTTAGCTCTGAATTGTAAAATACAAAACAAAACCCAATAAAACTAAGACATTATTTAATTAAAAAAGATTTCAATGGCTTTTCTGAATAATATATATTAAGGACATTTTTATTTTTATCTGAAGCCAAAATATTTTTTCAATGAAAAATGAATTTTTACAAGAATTGTTTTCTTTTTTTTTTTTAAATTTTAAATGCAATATGTGATGAAGTTGTTAAATATTTAAAAATTAAGTTTGAATCCGTGTCTCTCAGGAAATGCTCTTATTAAGATATATACCCTTTACAGATCTTAAATTTGAAACTTTATTACAATATGAAAAACTGTGTATTTTTACAATAATTTTATAATATACGAAAAAATGTATAAACAATACTCCCAGCGAAACTACGGAAGCACGATTCTGAAATAATGTCACGCGTGCTTGATTGTTTCTCTTGATAGCGTACAAATTCTTTGACTGACCAGCCAACATCGTCGTCGTATTTAAATTTTTTTTTTTTTTTTTACATATTTCACTAAATATTTTCTTTTCGTTTTTAAATATGATTTTTTTTTCTTTTTCAGTGAAAGATATACTGCAATTATTAATTTTTCTTTTTTTTTTAGATTCAATTTTAGGGACGAAATCAGGCTTTGGACATATCTTCGTTAAAAAAGTACCTAAAAAAAAATCAATAAATTATACTTCGCTAAAAAAAAAAAAAAAAAGAGCATACCCTGATAAAAAAAAAAAACGTGATTAAACAATTTTTTTATCGTCTAAATTTTTATGCTAGAATTAAGAGAAAAGACCAAAGTATTTTTTGAATATTTTTCTTTAATTTTTTAATCCTTTCTAGCACGTCCAAAATTTTTTAGCTAAAAACCTTTTTTTTCTTTTTTTTTTGAGTCATCAAAATTGACATTTCATCTCATTCATTGATATTTTTGACTTTCTTTTTAGTTCTGTCTTTGACAAAACCAGCAAAGTAAGTAAGCATTTCTTTAAATTCCTCCAGAAAGACACTTTGTTGACTAACCTTTGTCTTTTTACCTGTTTACTTTATCAATTTTCTACGATTTTTTTTCATATAATTCTTTTCTTTCGATAGCAATACAAGTCTCGATTCGCTGCAGGCATTCTCATTTCTTATCAAACGTTTAATTTGCTTAAACCAATTTTTAGCTACTTGTTCGTCACAAATCAACAAAAAACATAATATGCACTAAAATCAGTAGATTTAAGAAAAAAAAAAAAAAACTAAATTCATTTCGTCCCTAAATTTCATATAATTTTACTTTTAAGGCTGAACAATGAACGGCACTGGTGAATGAGTTTTTAAAACGTGTAAAAATAAAATAATTCAGACATTTTAACCAAGTATTTTATGTTTTCAGAAAAATAAATTAACTGTTTCTAAATAGCCATATTAAAATAAACTTACCGTTGTACAATATCTTTCGCCTGAGAAGAAATAAAAAATGTTGCAATGATAAATATTTAAGAACCACGAAACTCGAGACAAAAGATTGCAACAAGGGAGATAATCGCTTAAATCTTAATACTGCTTCTTCATACAAGTCGTCATTGACACATTAAAAAATCATTAGAGATTAGGGAAGAAGGAATAATTATAAAAGAATAAAAGATGCTTGTTTAATTTTTTTTTATTCAGTGTAACCCGGATATAAGAGAGTTGTCGGGACCGGAGAAGAAGTCTCTTATATCCGGGTTTCTCTTATATCCGGGTTTGGTCTATTTTGTTTAGGTAAGTAAGTATGGTCTCTAATTTGGGACCAGATAAAATCTCTCTTATATCCGGGTTTCTCTTATATACGGGTTTCTCTTATATCCGGGTTACATACGAATGTTCCTAGAAAGAAATTCATAAACTTGCTTAAGACACATTTATCAAAATCAAATATTTAAAACTCTACCTTTCAATACATGATGTACCAACTCATTCAGTGTTTATTTTGCTTTAAAAAATTCGTTTTTTTAAAATGATGCTCACCCTGTACAATGCCCGAGGGCAACTCAAGGTGGAGGCTTACAGATTAAGAGGTGCAGTCTATATAGATACAGTGTAACCCGGATATAAGAGACCCGGATATAAGAGAAATCCGGATATAAGAGAGATTTTCTCTGGTCCCAAATTAGAGCCTGTGTTAATGTATATAAAATAGACCAAACCCGGATATAAGAGACTTCTTCTCCGGTCCCGACAACTCTCTTATATCCGGGTTACACTGTACAGAGAAACCCGGATATAAGAGAGATTTTCTCTGGTCCCAAATTAGAGCCTGTGTTAATGTATATAAAACAGACTATATAAAACTTCTTCTCGGTCCCGGCAACTCTCTTATATCCGGGTTACACTGATGTGGGAAGATCCTCGGTTTAAATTACGTTAAGACTGTGGTGATCGTGGAAGCAACTTCTTGGGAGTTGGTTCCAGAAGGCCGTGGATCGTGGCAAGAAGTAGCTCAAGTGGAACTTACATCTCGCCAAAGGAATAGAGGTGTGATGGTGGAATGTTCAGAGAACAGAGTTCAAATTGCACTTGGCACTTAGTTTCCGTCATAATGTTGTTGGGTTAAAAAACAACAAAAAAAAGACTCAAAATTTAGCCAGTCAACCTGCGAGATATCTTTACTCCCTGTCTTTTTGCTCACATAAACTGACGAAGAGAGTGCAAAGGTGTAGACTTTGAAAACATTTGACCAACAGGTTTCAAAAGAGGAAGATTAATTGTTTGGATGTTGAGAAAATCTAATTCCTCAGGTTTTAACAGCAGGGATTACTGCATGCCATTTTATTCCACAACATATCACAAGTAACTATATTCACACAGTCGTATATTATACACTGCAGAATTTTAACTAAATAGAACACCAGAAATTTCCCAAAATTAAATTTTCTGAAGAAGAAAACATTTTTGTTTTTGTGGGAAGAATTTTTGGAAAATTGACAAAATTCTCAATAAGCAATAATAAGAGGAAAAATAAACAACAGGGCAAAATGAGGGGAAAATAATGTACATAATGCAAGTAACAGTAAGAGATAGATCAAGTATCCACCATCATAAAGACTGAAAAATAAAATTGACAAAGATTATTGTTTAAGGTTGACGGACACGCATGTCTTAATTAGTTTTTTTTTTTTTACGAATTGGTCAAACACAAACTCAAACAAAAACATTGTTTTCAATTGTTATGAGTCTCTACGGATTGAATAGAATTTTATTATAAACAATTGTCTTGTAAATGGAATTTTTAAAGCATTCTGAATGTAAAAATAAAGAAAAGAGTGTGCATGACAATAAGAAAATTACCTGCAAAAAAAAAAAAAAAAAAAATGAGATTTTTGTTGAAATGGGTTGAAAAATGTAGGAAATCCGATCCCATATATAAACGAACACACACACACACACACACACACACAACTGGATTTTATAATAAGTATAACTCGATATGAGTTTCCCACCTTTCATTCTGGCGACAGTGATGCCTCTTAATCGTGTTTTCAAATTGACTTCGTGCAAAAACAATTGTGTTTTTCCAATTTTTGGCGCTGTCAGAACCACTGCAAGGTAATTTTACGTAGTCCTGTGAAGTTTTGTTGAAATCGGTTGAAAAGTGTAGAAAATCCTATCCAATATATAAGCGTACAGACACACACACGCACACACACACACACAACCTGGGTTTTATAATAAGTATGATGTAAAAGGTTCACAAAATAGGAATAGTGTTCACATGCAAAAGGGATACAGTACAGTGGTTATAGCATTCTGAATGGAAGAAAGTGGTAAGCAAAACGTTCAGGGTTGTGCTCCATTTAGAGCCTTGAAAAAATTCCTCAAGTTTACTCTGGTGAAAGGATTTGTAAATAAATCAGCATTTTCAATTATTTTCTTAAAGCTATTCCTAAAATTATGAATAAAATGCTGTCAGACTAAAAGCTGGTCAAAAAATATGTAATTCATTAATTAAAGGGATTTGTAATCAACTAGACTTTTGAACACAAATAACAATGATTATTGACTTCACTTTACCTAGCCACGCCTTAGAAAATGAGTATTACGAGTCACTTAATACTCCACTTATTACCTGAAAGGATTTGTAAATAAATCAGCATCATTTTCTTCTGACTGAATATTGTCCAACATTGTTGTGCCATTTTGCACTTCATTCCTGTTTTGCATATAGTGAACAGTTTATTCTACAGATTTCACTGTGGAATGAGTTTTTTCCAGTGTGGGTATACATGTGTTGTTGTGAGATGTGAAATGTGAGAAAAATCTAATTTTCAAATATCACAATGGAAACATTTATCTCCAGTGTGTATGAGCATGTATTTTTTGAGATATGAATTTTAGGCAAATTCACATCCACAGATTTCATACTGGAAACGTTTCTCTCCAGTGAGAGTTTTCGGATTTTACTTCATGGAAAATGTAACACCACAGATTTGATAGGAAATGGTTTATCCACTATGTATGCCTTTCTTCCATTTTACTCTGCTGAAAGGATTTGTAAATAAATCAGCATCACTTTCTTTTCATGGGAAATTGTCCAACATTGTTTTGCCATTTTGAACTTCTCTCCTTGTCTCTGAGTTTTGAATGTTGATCGTATATGTTTTTTATATATTGTAATTTCCTGGGGTATCTTCTGATAGAGATCTCCAAACTGGGATTGATTTTCCTGGGGTATCTTCTGGGAGAGGTTTCCACACTGGGATTATTTTCTGTCTTGTTGCTTGCATTACCTGGTTATGGAGACTGACCTTTTCCTTCCCGGCAAGGATTTCTTTGCAAATAGTTGGGAAGAAATGTTTAGTGGAAAAACAAGTAAAAATTTCACATGGGAAAGTAGGTCACTTGAATAGTGAACAGTTTATTCCACAGATTTCACAGCGGGATGGTTTCTTTCCATGTGTTGCGTGAGATGTGAAATGTGAGAAAAATCTAATCTACAAATATCACAGTAGATTTATCCCCAGTGTGTATTAACATGTATTTTTTGAGATATGAATTTTCGGAAAATTCAGATCTACAGATTTCACAATGGAAACGTTTTTCTCCAGTGAGTGTTTTCATGCTTGTTTTGAGATTTTACGTCATGGAAAATGTAACAGCACAGATTTCATAAGAAATGGTTTATCCGCTATGGGTGCTTTGTTAAGTCACTTCTATGTGAACATAAATTTAACTACCAAACCACAAATTTCACAGTGTAAGAATGCCTTCTTTTACATGAATATTCGTCAATATTTTAAGTTACTCTCAAAGATACAAAATGAAAAAGAAAAATATATCAATTTTGCAATGGAGTAAGAAAACACATTATATAAGGTTACAAAAATGCATTTTCTACTATTTTCTTAAATTTGCTCCCAAAATCATGAATAAAATGCACCGTTAGACTATCTGTTGATCAAACAAAAATATATAATTTGTGATTAACTAGACTTTTGAACACAAATAACAATGATTAATGACTTCACTTTACCTAGCCAGGCTTTAGAAAATGAGTATTACCAATCACTCAGAGCACCATGTGTTATTCCCTCCATATTTCTTAAATTAACCAGGTGGCTTTCCTATTTTTTGCTGTCTAAAATTTGTAGATGATTGTTGCAGAAAAGGGAGATCTGGTTTCTCTCTAGTCCTCAGCTTCAAGTTAATTTTGCTCCTTATCAGTTTCAAACCTTGAACTAACTCAATCCAAACAGACACTGTGACCACGGTGGTGGAGATCATAAAACTTTAATGTGAAATTTTTTTTAGAACTTTTTCTGATAGACATTGTTAAAAGCATTCCATCATTAAATGCATCAGATTCATTTTGTAACATTCTTTTGTTTTTATTTGCACATTGATTAATATTCATGCCAACTGAAGTCTTATTCAGATATAATTAAACTCAAATGCTACCTTGTGTGTTTCACATCTCTTATGGAAAGGCATTCAAATATATATAATTGATGATCATTTTAAAATCTTATAAATATTCATTTTGCTCATGATTTTTCTTTCTGTGTGATAAATTTCAAATCCTTTCACTAAAAGAAACTATTAGTTATGGTTGACCATGTGCACACCAGATTATTATAACATATAAAGGGTGCATCAAAAATTTTTAAAACTTTGTGGGTATTTTCCTCACACCAAAGCAAGGATAAAAGTTCGTATAAATATAGGTCCACTAATCCTTCGTTTTTGAGTTACTAAGTTTAAAGTTTACGGTAGACACTGTTAAAGATAAAGTTACTTTTACAAACTTTATTCACTAAAACAAGGTAAAATGTCCATATCAACATATGTCCAAAACGCCATCTTTGTACCTCATTGGCGATGTGCACAATCCTTCTACTCGGTTTTTAATCAAAATTTGGATATTCAATACATTAATAAAATATCGTTACAGGGTCGCTCGTAATTTGGCCGTCTAAAATAATCAAACGTTTTCTTGAAGGAATAAAATTCAGTAGAAAGACGACGAGTTTTCAACAAATAAACATTGATTTAATTAATATAACGATGGAATACAAACAGTTGATAATAGATTGGAAAGTAATGTCTTTTTGTTTGGGTTGATAAAGTTCTGAAAAAAATATAAACTGTCTTTGTGTAAAGGTGAGAAACAATAAAATGTTGTGATATGTGTGTTTGTATGAAAAAAGTCAACATGTGTGTGCGTGATTCATAAAAAAACGGATACGAGAGATACAATTGTTTCTTACTGTTATTTTGCCGTGGTCTGGGTTTTCAACGCTGACGTTTTGACATGAGGTCAAAGGTCATCGGCGAAAAGGTGTGTGTAGCTTGCTGGCAGCCAGATATATATTGTTTTGGGAACGGATTTCGTGTTTTTTACACTTTTTTGAACAATATCGGCTCCAGAATTAAATTGTTTATTTATTCTAATTGGCCCTAAGAAGTCACCTGGTATGTCTTCTACTACGTCCGTACGATTTGGTTGGTATCTACTAAAATAATGATGCCAATAAAATGATTTGTAATCTATGATTTTATTGGTGGGTTTTAAGATGTAAGTGTTTTCTTGAGTGTGATTGGTTTAAAAATTGTAATATTTTAGACACGACATATGCATCCATTGGATCATTGACTGGGCACCCTTTTCAAAAACTATTGAATAAATTCACTTGACCCCCACGATTTGTTGTTGAAACCTCTCTGCATTATTAATGTCTGCTGCATAAACCAATTGTTTCAGGTGGCTTCAACATAAAAATCAAAGGACTGAGTTCAAAGGAATGTTCAAACAATGGAACCGGTCCTCTAACCTGTTCATCTTTTATAGGTAGATGTCAGCCAGTGCATTGCGAACAATGTGAAAAATATTCTATTCCATCAAGTACAGACCACATCATCTTCGTATTAGCAGGGTACATCCCCTAGCAGGTCTGGAAGTGTGTTTGAACCCTGTAACAGATCCTTGGATGTGCTGGGATAACAATGGACCTTTTTCTACCTTAATTCAAAAACAAAATCGTAACGTGATGCTGGTGTTCCCCATATTGCAAATCGAGATTCTGAAATAAATGTTGGTTGCGTAAATTTCTTAACCATCTCTTACAAATTTGCCACATCCGTAAACAAGACTTGCACAATAAACCATTGGCAAATTCTCCTTCAGTAATTTGTCGGTTAACCTCCATAGCTCCTTAAACAGGGGTCTCTTTTGTGTTTAAATCTCATGACACTTTTCGATCTCTTTTTTCCCTCAGGTTATTGGGCTGCCATCTTGTATTTTTTCCTCAGGCTTTAAGCCTTAAATCGCAGATGTGAACCTGGGAACACGCTAAGAACAATATTCACGTAAACACTTCACCACAACACACACACATATAATTTCTCTCAATGTAACTGTCCATTGTAACTTTCTTGTTATTAATACATATTTTGTTTATATATATTTATCGGCCTTGTGTTTGTTTTATTTTAACTTTAATTAAAGTCCAATTTTCAAATTGGACCGGCTGGAAAATTTTAACCCACATGTAGTCTTCTACTTCTACTCAAAACATCAGTAAAAAGATGGCGAAATACCCTCCAACATAGAAATCCACTGATACTTTCGTTTTTGAGTTATATAAGTTATAAAATAAGACATATCTCAGCTGATTTACAGGCAAATACTGTTAAATGTAAAACGGGACAAAACCCAATCACAAAATGACCATTATCTTCATTTACAAATGTTTGACACGGGTTCCGGTCGAAAAATAAAATAATATTTAAAATGCTCTATTTTCCATAAATAAAATGTCAAATTATACTCTATCGTTTTTCGAGCCCGTTAAGCATAAAAACATAAAAGGGGTAACAAATATTCAAGCATGTCCTCTGACCTGTCTACAGATCAGCAAGGGAGCGTCATCCACCGTCAACACTGAACTACTTAAATAAATAAAAAGCCGGCTAAATAAAATTCACCGTTAAGACCATTCCTGTTGAAATAAACCAAAAATCTATTTAATTTGTTATTTTTTCTTGCAACCATACGCTTGTCTATAACAGTACTATTCGATGTATCAACTTGAGACTGAATTGTCTCCGACAGACCGCAGAAGGTGTTCTTTATGGTCAATAACAATGTTTAATTCTTCGATCCATAGTTTGTATACCACGAAGCCACGAATCTTGTCTCAGCGAAATAAACAGCAGCAAAGGTTGGATGACCACTGCCTTCACACCAAAACTGAATCAGCGAGCGATCATCTGCACCTTCAACCTCCCTTAAATCGGTAACCAGAGGTTTCGATACCGACCTCGACCAGTGATGCCTGCACTTCAACGTCCAACCGTCGACAACCGAAACGAACGCACCTCGCTATAAAATTCGTCGACCTCAACGTCAACCGTCGACACGACCGGACATCTCTTTCCAGACGTCGACACGACCGGAACGAACACCTCAGTTCGACCTTAACGTCCAACCATCGACACGACTGGAAATCCGCAATTTCCAAACCGTCGGCGACCGGAACGTCTGCACCTCCCAACCATCGACACTGTCCGACCACCATTACCACGATTGAGACCAATAAAACCCCATCGTCTCTTCTTTATAAAATTTTTAGCAAATCATTATCCTCTTCTGTTGTCCATTTTGTTTCAAAGTCATTCCGTCTTTAATACGAAAAAAGGTTATCATTGTGACCTCATCATTTACGATTCTTTTCGCTTTTATTTCGCGCCCCCTACAGGTGGTCCGCTACACAGTTGTCATTACTTTTCTACACAGAAAAAAAAAGGGTTTAAAAAAATAACAAAAATAACACTTGTCATTCCTTTTCCACACAACTCAAATTGAAATAATTTAGACAAAAGATCAGTATATAATTCCGCGCGAAAATGTCCCGCATTTGTAGTTAAAAAAGATGTATAGAAACAGATGAAAACTTCCGAACTTTCTAATAGATTTTATCAAAATTTCTTTTGTTATGTTCGAATTAAGCATTTTTATTAGATACTTAACGCGGGGCTTAAAAAGCAAATTACCAAAAGAAAACATATTTATAATAATTTCCATCATTTGTAAATAGTTTCTGAAAGTTTCATTAGCATCTGACAATTATTTTTATTTTTGCAAGATTTTCCAAATTCATGTCTGTCGTACAAAAAAAAAAGCGCTAAAATTTTAGTTCCGCTGATACAAAAAGATAAACAATGTTTTTTTAATCAAAAGTTAGAATATTCTGATCAGAAGGAAAAAATTTTTTTTTAAATATTTAAAAAATACTCTGTTCTTTCCTCAAGCATTTTGACGATAAAATTTTGTTTTCGTCATGTTTGGCGTCATTTTCATAATGCTCTTTTCTTTCGTTTTTTTTTTTTTTTTTTTTTTTTTTTTTAGCGATTTCATTGTTCATGGAGATACTTGATACTTTTTTTGAGATTAATAAATTACTTTTTATTTTGTTTTCTCAAACCAAAATATCTCATTGAACCCAACATTTTTTTTTTTTTTTTTTAATTATTCTGAATAATTATTCTAAAAGTAACAAATTGAAACTGCGATGCAATTTTGTGACATCTGCATCCAGACTATTTGTCAGCAAGGAACAAATTCTATTACACCGGTTCCTGCTATTCCTTTGTTTTGTTAAGAAACTACATGTCTCTCTTTTTAAATAATTAATTTTGTTTAATTGCAATTTCTTTCAAAATAGGAAGGTTTATTGTTTACAAAATATTGTCGAGCTTGAGAAAGAAATATCAAGTCCAGCAACTTATTCCTGTTTGTTTTTCTATGAAAAGTTTTTTTTTAACGATTCGCTCTGAAAAGGTAAGTTTTTTAAGACGAACCGTCACAGACTTCCTAAAAGCCACGAAAAACACATTTCAATTAATTTAAATGTGTTCTTTGAAAGAAATTCTGTTATATTTCTGTTTTATTTGAAAGATAGCCTAAAGCTAATGAGAATTTAAAATTTCAGGAAGTTTTTAAAAAATTAACGAAACAACATCATGTAAAATAAAAAAAAGGCCCCAAACTTAAAAACAAAACTTTATTGTGTTTGTTAAGTCTTAAGAGGAAAGACCGAAGTATCTTATTACAGTGTAACCCGGATATAAGAGAAATTTTATCTGGTCCCAAATTAGAGCCTGTGTTAATGTATATAAAATAGACCAAACCCGGATATAAGAGAAACCCGGATATAAGAGACTTCTTCTCCGGTCCCGACAACTCACTTACATCCGGGTTACACTGTATTATATTTTTAATCTTTTGTAGCACGTTTGAAATTTTGAATGAAATTATTTTTTAAATATTTTTATAATATATTTTTTAAAAAAATATTGGTAAAAATATTCTTTTTTATTTTTACTTATACCTCCCGCTAACAAAATTTCATGAAATAAATTTTTATCTTTTAAAAGCAGGACTCCTTGCAGAATGAGTCTTTTTTTTTTTCAAACTGCGACTCTTTTCCCAAAAAAAAATCAACTCCGAATTGTAAAATAAAAAATGCAATAAAAATAATAAAACTATGACATTATTTAATTAGAAAAGTTGTAATTGCTTTATAAATAAGATTTATTAAGGACACTATTGCCTTAAAAAAAATTCATTGAATAATTTTTACATTAGTTTTCATTTTTTTTAATTTTTTAGTTCAAAATCTTGAAATTCTGCATTGCTTTTATCTGGTTAGGTGTTAATGTGATTAAATGAAAATTATATTTCCTAATCAAAAATTGAAAAGCTAAATACAAATAATTTTGCACCAAGATTTTTTAAATACTTTGTTATGCATATAAAATGTTATGTAAATTTCCTGTTTTTTGAAAGTATGGTAGATAAAACACAACATTATCAAAAAGTAAGATTAATGACTATAGCTAGCTAACTATTTAAAGTCAACATTCCTAAAATTAGATTACAGGGAATATTTTCAGAATTTTGAATTTACTGAGTACTTCAAAATTATATAAAAAAAAGTGTGGCAGAGGTACCTCCCACATAAGGACAAGACATTAGTCAGATGAAGACAAAAATTGAAATTGTTAACCTCCCATCTGCATTAAGCAGATGAAGACACCATTGCTACTAATGTCTTACCATTGTGTGAAGGGTATTTCTACATCACAGTGTATATAATGAGCTCTCTTCTGAAATCATTTAGTAAGTATAGATTTTGAAAGTACTCTATTTGTGGGTGTGTATTTGTCACTATTTTAACAGGAAGAGCACTCATTTAACCTTTAACACACTGCGATATTCATAAGTATTTCATTCATTGAGTATAATTAGCCAGTCAACTGCAATAGCATCTTCTTTGATTTTCAGTTAGCCATTTTCCTATTAACATATGACAAAACTTGTACAAAATTCAACCACACTATTGTCTGATGATCAGAATTGTATGCCATGTCTGTACTAACATTTTGTTTGACAATCTGCTGAAGGTTAATTCATAATGTTGCCACAACATGACATGTTGCAGGAGTGGTGGTAGTAGGAATCAGAAACCATTTTTGGCCTCAGTTATTCATATTTATCGAACTTGATGTCAGGAAACCTGGATACTGTTTGGAAGATAAAATAAACAGAAGCTTGTTAGAAAACGTACATCCTCCTCTTCATATTATGATGAATTGGCACTGGCTTTGAAGTGTAAATAGTACACACCCAGTGATTATATGAACTAGCCCATTTTTATAAAGAACTCGAGGTAAGAGGTAGTGGAAGCTGTTTGGAGTCTGTCTTCAGACTAATACATATCAGCATTACAGCAAGCAGTCAAAGTGTTCAGATAGTGACAATGAAGTATTTTTAGCTCAGTTGAAATGTAACACTTTGAGATATGGCATTTGTAATACATATGAGTTATAAACATTGTAATGAAGATTTTGAACTCATATGAGTTGTAATTGAATGAACAAGGAAAAAACATTCTTATGAATATGAAGCCAATTTTTTCTACTACTGTTGAAATTAACAGCAACAAAATCAGCAATTGTTGGAACTACAAAAACAGCAACAGGAGTTTTTGAATATATTTCTGAAGAAAACAGAAAATTCTTCACTGTCTCTTATGCCAGATGCTGTTCAAGGCTCCATATCAAAATTTGTACACAATCCTGAGGAGGGTCTGATTTTTCCTCTGTACTTTCGTAGATATAAACAAATATTCAGTCAGGAATACGGTGTCTCGAATGATAACAAAGACAAGGTTGTTGTTGAGAAAAATACCTCCAATAAAGTATGAAAAATACTGCAATTGTGTATTACCAAAAAAAAAAGAACAGTTGAAAACAGATTTGATATGCATTCTGACAAAAAATCTTTAGTGACAAGAGCTTTCTGTTTCATGCCCATTGGCGGTGCATAAATTTAACAAAAAAAAAAAAGGGGATGTAAAATTTTGGTCACTTATGCGGGTATTGTCAGAAGTTCATAATGCAGGAAATGACTCTACATATGTTCAGAGCATTAATTTTCATTCAGTGATTAATGGTGAAAGAGATGCTGGAACACAAGCAAAAATCTTAACAAAAATTGAACATTATACAGCAAGAAATATTGGACTATTGTCAGACAATTCTAAGTTGGAAACATGATGTTGAAGAAATTCTGGATAAAGATTTTGCATTGGTACAAAGATATATTTAGTGACTTATTGACAGCCTGATGTTTAGGAAACTTAAGTGACATGTCTTGAATTGTAGAAATTATACATTTGCACTACTTGGAGATGTAAGACAATATAAAAATGTTCAACACTTTATTATTAATTATCTTTGTATTAAAACAGAAGGAAGGCAAAACATGAATATCAAAAGATGCTTAATAAAAAAATTAATGCAACATATTTTTTTAGTTAAACAGTATGTCCAGCTGCAGAAAATTCTGCCCTGAATCTTTGTAAAAAACTTTTTAAAAAAGTGAGGTAAAACACCAGAATATCTTTATAAATGTGCCGAATGCTCAATGGCAGAGGGACAATACAAATTCATGTGGTTCACTGTCCATGTTTCATTTTCTATGTATAAGGGTTATAAACAGTTTTCCATTGTTTTCTATCTATAAGGGTTTCGTAAACAGTTTTCCATTGTTTTCTATGTATAAGGGTTTCGTAAACAGTTTTCCATTGTTTTCTATGTATAAGGGTTTCGTAAACAGTTTTCCATTGGTTTTCCTTCTCCATGCATAATAAGTGGTTATGCATAACGAATGGGAGTTGCTAATTAAATGATAATGTAACACTTCAATCTTCATTAATTTACATTTATCCATGCCATTATTTCATCACATACTCTCAGCCACTCTGTGGTGTGCAGGCCTTTTCATTTGACATCCAAAGTCTGGCATGAAGATATATTATCTCTCAGCTGTAAATGAAAGATTACCCAAAGCATCACTATGACTATGTTATTTTTATATCCACCTTGACAACATTCATGTTCTCTTGCCTGCTGTACTGTATGCAGGTGTGAGGTCACATCCTTCACCTCTGCACAATGGCCATGAATAGCCCTAAACCAACTCCAACACCTACCTTTCTTTGATATCAGGTGTGAAATTTGAGTGTAGCATGTATCTGACATAATAGTATACATGCTTCTGAATTCAAAGTTTCCCCTTTTCTAGTCTAGAACTCAGCTTGCTGATTTTGTTTTTCTGTTCTGTTGCCCATTCCAACAACCATACATCCATGTCCACTGATACAAAATAAACTGTATAATATGTCAGATTTAAACTCTAATTGATCAAACTTATTTCTGTTTGTTCAACAGTATAATGGTGTATTTTTATGATTTTGGGAGTAGCAAAAAGAAAATACTTGTAAATGCAAATTTTCATAAACCTATTTCATAACTCTCTAAAATGTATTTTCTGACTACAGTACTCAGTTGTTATATTTTTTATTTTCAGCTTCCATCTTTGAGAGTTTCTGAAACCATGATGAACATTAATGAGAAAGAAGGCATTCTCACACTGAAATTTATGGATTGATAGTTAAGTTCACACAAAAGAGACATAACAGGACATGCATAGGGGATAAACCATTTTGTATGAAATCTGTGGTGTTAAATATTCAATGAATGGAAATTTCAAAATGAACATGAAAATTCACATGCGTGAGAAACGTTTCCACTGTGGAATCTGTGGCTATAAGTGTTCCCAAAATTCAGATCTCAAAACACATCTTAACACATACTGAAAAGAAGCTATTCCATTGTGAAATCTGTGCATATAAGTGTTCCTTATATTCACATCTCAAAGCACACATGTTAACGCACACTGGAGAGAAACCATTCCACTGTGAAATCTGTGGATTTAAATTTTCCCAAATCAGCATTCTCAAAAAACATATGTTGACACACACTAGAGAGAAAACATTCCACTGTGAGGTCTGTGGATATAAGTGTTCTTTTAATTCTACTTTCAAAATACACCTGTTGACACACACTGGAGAGAAACCATTCCACTGTGAAATCTGTGGATTGAAATTTTCCCAAAATGGAAATCTCAAAACACACATGTTAACACACACTGGAGAGAAACCATTCCACTGCAAAATGTGTGGTTTGAAATTTTCTCAGAATGGACATCTCAAAAGACATATGTTAACACACACTGGAGAGAAACCATTCCACTGTGAAATCTGTGGATTGAAATTTTCTGAGAATGGACATTTAAAAATGCATACATTAATACACACAGGAGAGAAACCATTCCACTGTGAAATCTGTGGATTGAAATTTTCCTATAATGGAAATCTCAAACAACATATGCATACACACACTGGAGAGAAACCATTTCACTGTGAAATCTGTGGATTAAATTTTTCTCAGAACAGCAATCGCAAGAAACATATGTTGACACACACTGGAGATAAACCATTCCACTGTGAAATCTGTGGATTGAAATTTTCTCTGAATGGAAATCTCAAAAAACATATATTAATACACAATGGAGAGAATACTAGTGACACAAATGTAACCCAATAGCTACACAAAACAATATCAAAGATCAACTTAGAAAATTTTACAAATAAATATACCAATATTCAGCATGCATATATTCCACAAAACTTGAAACTTGTAGGAAAGTTTTGATTTGAGTAGACAGAATCCATAAAACAAAGTGGATGTAGATTCCATCAATAGGGACTGTGAGGTGTTCATAATGCAGGAAATAACTCAAGATATGTTCAAAACATTAATTTTCATTCAGTGATTGACAGCTAAAAAGATGCTGTAATATGAGTGAATATTTTAACAAAAATTGAACAAATAGTAACAGTACACTGCAAGAAATAGTGGACCATTGTCAGATGATTCTAAGTTGGAAAGAGGATGCTGAAGACTTCAGGATAAAG
The DNA here is from genome assembly GCA_903632075.3 of Acanthosepion pharaonis. Lineage (NCBI taxonomy): Eukaryota > Metazoa > Mollusca > Cephalopoda > Sepiida > Sepiidae > Acanthosepion > Acanthosepion pharaonis. The sequence continues at coordinate 1,122,844 of CAHIKZ030005432.1, read as the reverse complement.
ATTTTGCATTAGTACAAAGAACAAATGTGCAAAAAGAAAAATAAGCTCTTGTTCCAGATATGGAAAATTTAATTTAGGAGAAGGCTATCCATTTGAAAATACAGAATGTTACAGGTGTAGAAAGCGAGGTCATATAAAGTCACACTGCAGAAGGAAATTCATATGCAGTATGATGATGGAAAAATGGTCAGAGGAGACAAATGGAAATTTATAAATATGAATATTAGCAATGTGGAAGTGAAATTAAACCCTTTAAAGGGCAATATTTTTCTAATATTTAATTTTTTTTGTAGTTTATTTCATTTCCATTTGAAATTAATTTTCTCATTTTATAATTAGGAATAGTTTTTCACCATCGTCATTTTTGTATTGTATGCCCCACCTGACAAAATTGACTGAATGACATTATTTGAAATGTTTAATTGAAGTTGCCATTTTAGAAGAAAAGTTGAAGCAACAAATTTAAAAATCTCTTAAAAATTAACCGTATTTTTAAAAAATAATCTTTACTTTTTACTTAAAACTTGATGAAAATAAACAATGTTTATTCATGCATGGTAGACCATAGATTTAGACTAAAAGAAAATAATCAAGATGTTGGCATTTATGTTTAAAAATACATTTTATTTAACTTTATATGACCAAATGTTTCAGAATACATTTTGTTGCATATGGTTTTATGAAATTTAGTAGAATTAATAATTTTAATTTTAAAATGTGAAATATATTTTTTTTTTTATAAATTAAATAATACTTTTGAGTTTAATGAATTTCTTTATATTTTTATTTTCTTGCCAGCTTCTATATTAAATGGCACCGAATATGTTTTTAAACTTCGCCTGAATTTAAGAGTTAATGAATTACCAGTTTACACTCAAGTACTCAAAGATGATAATCTAGAACTATTTTCTTTTTGAACATCCACATCAAAATAATCAATCATTTGCTAAAATGAAAGAAATATTTCTTTGAAAAAAAAGGTGCTCAGTTGAAGATAGCATTAAAGTTATATTGCTGATTTATCATTTATGGCTCTATTTAACTTGAAGTTATTTTTTAAAAATATTAAGCATAATTTTTCTTTCTGTTCATTCTGAAAAAAAATTACATGTTTTGTTAAATTATGGAAGCACCAAATGTCAGAAAAATTTATTTTTTGACTTTTAATTCAGTTATTTTCTGTGGGATTGGGATACATTTTCTGTATATTTGCGCATGATATTGCATATTTTGTTTTTACTGAAATAAAATTAGGAGAGATTTTCTGTAAAAGAATTTGAAGAATATCTCCCCAAATTAAAAAGTAAAGACAAGACATCAAAGAGGGGAAACAGTTAACATAAAATATTTCTACAAATTTTCTAACAAATTAACCTATTCAGTATACAATTCTGAATAAGTACTGTAAATTATGTTTGAATCAGATAATTCACTGATTTATTATTAACATTTAAATGTAGTGGGTAGCAATTTTTATCTTTCATTTTCCAATTTTGTCTGCCCTTGAAGAAACAGTCATCTTTTTTTCAATTATAAGATATATTTTGGCCTTACTTTTTTGAATGAAGAATAAATTTAAACTTTTAATTAGAATAATAAAAACCTCTAAATTTCTGTATTTGTAGTAATCAAGTGATATTATTAAATTAAAACTATTAAAAATAAATGGAAAAACTCATTAAAGTTGAATATTTTAAAAAGAATTTTGATTTTGTATCACTTTTTCTGATTATCATTAAAATCTATCAATTTGTCCATAGTAACAAATCTGTTAAGACGGCATCATTTTCTGTATTAAAAAAACTGAAACACTGAGAAAAATTACCTGTTTTCAAGTTTAATTTATCTAAAGTGAAACAAATGCTGTTTTTATTTAAAATATAGCAGGAAAGTATATTTTTTTAATTCTGGAGAGCTTGAGTTTTCTGATATATTTAGATAATTGATCTAAAGTGAAAGAAATGCCATTTTTATTTATTTGTTATTTATTTTCCACTTCTCTATGATATTTAGATAAATATTCAGTGAATATCTTTTATGAAAAGAATCTTTCATAAAATAACAGAAATACTTTAAAAAGTAAAATAATACTTTGGTTCATGTTAAATTGAAACTCTTTTCAGGTTTGGATGTAAGCATGAACACTCACTTGACATTAAAGAACAAGGATCCTGTACAGTTGGAGACATTAATTATATGGGATAACAACATTTGTGACTTTATTTTGCCAGACAGCTTCCCTTTGGACACTCTATTAATTGATGATATACCAAAAGCCAAAGTGAAGAAAAAAGAAATGGGTAATTTATATTTCACTTTGGCATTTGAAATATTTACAAAAACTGATTTTGCAGAATACAGGAAATTCACTTACATATGTTTACTACAAATGAAATTTGTTTCTTCTAAGTTTTAAAATGTTTAACTGTTTGATTCAATTCTTTAACTTTAAAAGAAAGTATGTTTATAAACACAGATTGTTTTTTTTTAAATTACCTTTAAGAGTAAGTATCAAATGATTTTCCTATCGGACTGTCATAGAATGACTTAATTCAGATTAAACTAGGCAATTATTTCTCATATATTTTCATCAAGGTTTTATTAATTTTTCAAGACTCAAGAGAAAAAATAAAATTTATTTAAATTAAAAGAAGTAAATTTAACAAACCTTATGTTATAAGAACAGGAACAGAAGATATTTAAGAAAAGGTTTTAATAAACAAATGTCAGCAAAAATATACCAAACAGAGTGCTAAGAGGAGGAGGTAATAATTACATGAATAGTTCCAATTAAAGCATATGGTAACCACCCCATCTTTCGCATTCCTATTTTTTTACCGGATATCAAAATATCAATTCTTTGAAAATCATCTTCGTGTCAGTGCATCTTTGGGGAACACAAGGGGTTGAATTTTAGAGTTTATGATGGGTATCTGACTTCCATTCGTTTATTTCTGCAGAGATATTTTCGATACAAGTTTTTTCTTCTCTGATAATTGTAGATTTGTTCTTTTCATGTTTGTTCTCAGGTTTTTTTTCATTACAGTATCGTTCACCCGAGCCATATTTCCAATTTTCTGAGCACAAAATTTTCTTTATTAAAATTCTTTCAAAAAGAAAATGTACTTGTCTGAAACTTTATTTGAGGAAGATTAACTGATTTAAAGTTTAAAATATTGCAGGAAACCATTTTTTAACTCAGATTTTGATGTTGTTATTAGGTGCTTACAACTGTCGATACACTTATGTTTGGAAATTGTTAAATTATGTACATGTGTATTAGTTAACATCTCCATATATTTTTGACAATGAAATTCAAGTCAACCTGCCTAGATTGAGACTTCCTACTAAAGAAAAATGTTTCCTCCACAGAATTCAACATGTATACTCTTTTGCCATTGGATAAATAAAAAAACAGTAATCTCATTTCAAACATGTATACCCTTTTGCTATTAGATAAATAAAAAAACAGTAATCTCATTTCAAACATGTATACCCTTTTGCTATTAGATAAATAAAAAAACAGTAATCTCATTTCAAACATTGGATAAATAAAAAACAGTAATCTCATTTCAAACATGTATTTTTTGCTATTAGATAAATAAAAAAAACAGTAATCTCATTTCAAACATGTATTTTTGGATTGGAAAATAAAAACAGTAATTTTTCAAAATGTATCATTTCTAATTTTGAAAAAAAAACAATTTTGGATTAAAAAAATCCATTTTAAAATCATTTCTATTTAATAAAAAAAATCCTATTTATTTTTTTTACTTAGTAGGAGTAGAATGTTTGCCTATTGTACAGATAGTGTAGAAGGTGTGACAGTCCTGGGCATCCAATCAAAGTGTGAAATAAAAATTTAGTTTTTGAAATTGTCTGTTAATATTGTTGTAAAGGTGCCTTAGAGTCCCACAAGCTGGTGTGAATTAGGGTCTGTGTTTTGATAAGTAAAACCAGAGTAGCCCCCACCTCCTTCCAACTAATGTCTTAGGAGCATACAATCAAGGAATTGGACCTGTGCATCATCAAACCTCTGCACATCACTGCTATCACCCTACCCAGTCTTTTGAACAGGAGTAGAGGTTTATCTTAGTGGCATTATTGCTTTGCTTGGAGTGAATTGATAAAAGAAAATGACATGAGATCTCTTTAGTATGTATTGAATTCTAGAAGCAATTTGCCTAAATATTCTATCTCTCAAGCCCAGTAACATTTTTTTCTACATGGTATGGCAGGAGTACCTCCCACATAATGGTAAGACATTAGTGAAATGAATACAGTATTCCCACTAATATTTTACCATTGTGTGGAGGGTATTTCTGTTGCACAGTGTATAATAGGCCCACTTCTGAAATCATTTTTAGTAAGTATAGATTTTGAAAGTATTCTGTTTGTGTGTGGGTATTTTTTATTTTAACAAGAAGAGCACTCATTTAACCTTCTAAGTATTTCATCCATCTCTATCTATAAAAGGCAGGATGTGTGTGTGTGTGTGTGTGTGTAATGAATGCATGGCCGCAATTTTCAATGGATTTGCACCAAAATTTACATGCACATGCTCCAAGTTAGTGGGAACGACAAGACCAACATTGCATTTCCCAACTCCCATCGATAGTGGAAATAATCGATTTTTTCATGCTTCTACGGCAGTTTTCATGTACTTTGCGGCCATTTTCTACTGGCCAGCGTGAGAGCCTATAGCTAGCTGCCATGAATAGGCAGGAAGATTCTATTGGCCAGTGTGAGAGCCAACAGCTGATTGACACGAATGTTAACTAGCATGCAAAAAAAAATCGATTGCTGCATTCGTCACAGGTGGGAAAATTTGAATCTGTATGGCACTTTACTCCAATTGGCTCATTCACTTGCTTAAACTCAATGTTGATTCTGATTCCGGAGAACTGGGTTGGGTGTGAAAAAGTATTTGTTGTTAACATTCTTTTTTCATTCGATTTTTCCAGTTATGAGTCCATTTTTAAAGCTGATCGTTTTGTGTTAATTTTGTTTAGTTCTTTTTTCGTAACAGATTTAATGTTTAGTATAGAGCTTAGAAAAAATTTGCAGTGTGAGATAGGCAAGAACTAAGGCATGTAACAACATCAGCATGGCAAAGGGCACTCCTTTAAATGCAAGGAAGGGCAAAAATATTTTAAGTCAAGTGATAGCGATTACTGTATGAGTTGTACGATTTTTGAATCAAGCACGGGCAACGCCGGGCCATGCTGCTAGTACATCGATATAGCGATATGATTGAATCTTTTACAAACTTGAGAAAGAGGAATAATGAATTTCAGTGGACTGAAAGACAGGAGGTAGCCTTCAAAAAGCTAAAGGAAGCACTTAGAATCAAGCTTGTAGTTAAGGTATTTGACTCGACAAAAGAACTCACACTGATGCTAGTGAACATGCCATAGCAGCGATCTTATCACAAGAGGGACAACCTTTTATGTAATTGTCCAGAAAGTTGACGGCAGCAAAGAAGAATTGTTCTAACATTGAAAAAGAACTGCTGGCAATTGTCTGGAGTACTGAAAAGGCGTGCAATTTTTTATTGGGTGATAAATTTCTACTAAAGTTGGACCACTAGCCCTTAGAGTCTATTTTCATCCAGAGGAAAGAGTTGCCTAAAGTCACGTCGTCCAGAATTTTGAGGTGGGCAATTAAGGTTAGGGCATTTGATTTCGACATGTATAGTAAAGTAAATGAAGCAATTGCTACATGGTGGAAAGGCCGTCTAAGGAAGCAAAGCACATATTAACAACTGAAAGAGGAGTCATATGTAGTGGAGATCTTATTGTACAACAGAAATTATTAGGAAAAGATGTTATTAAAGCAGTACACAATGACATACATGGTGATGTAGTGAACACAAAAGGTTGAAACTACAAGCTTGGTGGCCAGGGTATAAAGACATGGTGGATTATCTCAGAAATTGCCCTAAGTGTGCAACGATAAAGAGATTTATGCAAACCAAGATTCATTTATGCCATGAATAAGAGTACACATGAATCATGCGTATATTAAAGCTGTAGGTCTATTTTGACTCAAGACATCTGGAACTTTTGCTCATATTATTGTTATTGTAGTTTTATTTATTATCTTAGATTTTGACAAACGTTTTAAAATGGGGTGCAATTGCCCTTTTACCTCATTTTTTTTAGGTATGTGAACTGCATTTTAGACATGAGGACATAAGGTTTGGAACACCAGCGTTTGATAAGAAAACTGGTACGACAACTGTTAGTGTGAGCCTTAAGAAACCAATTCTTCATGTAGGTGCAATCCCTAGAACTTTACCAAAATGTCCCTCATATTTATCTTCTCTAACCTCCTCTAGAGAGTCACCACAATCCTGAAAAATTCAACAAGAGAATTCTACCCTTAAAAGAGCTCTATATCAAAGTATTGCTGAGTATGTGGAATACAAACAGCAGAGGAAATTCTATACCATTAAAGATAATGGAGGGAAAATTAAATTTTTGTGCCGTACTTTCGCACTTGAATCCGACTTCTGTATGCGTCCCTCGGTCTGCTGGTGGCAGTGAAGAGAGTAGGCTCGAAACCTTTCTCATTGTCTCGCTCCACTTGTCAAGGTTGTCCGCCTTTGCTGTATGTTCTTGAGTCGGAGCCCTACCTTCCCAAATCAGTCCTTCGCGAAATTTTCCTACTTGGTGCTACCACCTCAGCTAGGTACCCCACCTATGATGACTTTGTTCCGATTCTTGTGTCGAGCAGAGCAAAAATTAAAGAAGTCGCAAAAGAAAGAGGGTACATGATGGTGACAGGAGCCAGGATTAACCGCGATAAATCTGTTGGCTTGCGGTTGGGTTTGTGGAAGGGAGTTTCTCTTCCCGGATCTTTCCTCTGGACGGACGGGCCGGTCAAGATACTCAGTGTCTGGTTCGGTTCAGATCTCCTCTTGGAAATGAATTGGTCTTAGGTGCAGGAGAAGGTCGAAGTCGCAGTTTGTCTGTGGTCCCGGAGGAATCTTTCTTTGAAGGGGAGTGCAGAACCATGTGCCTCGCACATCTACCCGATTCTCCTTTACCGACCCACCGTATATCTATTCCCGTCGGCCACTTTATTGGATTTCGTAAGGCTCTTGTTCTCCTCCTTGGGAGGCAAGGCTTCCAATGTATGTCACGAGACCTGTTACCACCACCCTTCCGAGGGCTCTCTGGGTGTGTCTTGCAATCGGATTTGAATGGAGAATTCTGAAAGACGTCCGTAAGAACTTCTCATCCTTGAGAAGTGTGCGCTTTTGCTAGGAGGAGGCCGGCCGTTTACCCCGAGGCGAGTGCTTCTTCTATCACGAATGTCGGCTCGCCTTCAAGTGCCTCTTCTGGGCGACGGATGTCCTCTCCGACGTTCAGCCATTGTCCCGTAAGACATTATATCACGTGTTATTGATTGGGGAGTGTTCAGGTTGATTTGATAGGCAAGTTCGGTATGACGAAGCAGAAGGCTCGCTCCATATGGCCTTGGGTGTTCGGGTTGAAATCTCAATAATACAGAGGTAACACTCACCTAGCTAGTGATTCGAGGGCTCCTCTGAGCCAGCAAAAAGCTTTGTTCGGCGGGTTTGGTAAGGCCTCCAAACTGCGTTCGCAGTGGTGAGGTGGTGGAGACCATTGGTCACGCCTTCTTTCATTCTAGGGTCGTAGGTCCTTTGTGCAAGTTTGTTTAGGGCATCATGCTTCGTATGCTGCGCGGAACGTTCTTGTCCTCGAGGCCAATTCCGTTTGTAGCAATGTCGTGCCGCCGTTGACTAAGGCCGAGCACTATATGTTCTTTTGCTTACTAGGAGTTATGCGAGCCGTTATATGGACGACGCGATAGAAGGAATTCCATGGGGACGGAAAAGTTTACCTCTTCCTAACTGATTCAGTTCTTTAAGCATCAGCTTAAAGTCAAGACTCCATCCATCGGAATTTGGCTAAAGGCGGATGAGTCTTGCGCATTGGTGCCGAGTGAAAGGTGCTGAATTCGAGTGGCATTTTGATGATGTTCAGGAATTAAGGATACTGGAGTGAATATTGCCAACCCCCTCAAGGACACATGGCACAGCAATAAAGGCGTTGGTTAGATCCAGTGACAGGACCCAAAGAGTGTGAGTTCAATACCTGGTTAGGGCAGTGGAGAACTTGGAGTGGGGAATTAACAGGAGATAACTGATAACTGACATGGCACATGGAACTAGAACAGTCTACCCCAGAGAACGAAATAAAGGGTTCAGTTTGACATTCCAACCACCTGAAGAAGGCCGGAGCGTACATCGGCCGAAACGTTGTGATAAATATGGCAACAAAGATGAGGACAATAGTTCGAATAATGTAAATAGTGTATATAATACCACATCTCAGAAATATAGACAGATATTGCCAAACCCGCCCAAAAACCAGTGACCGGGGGGCATCTTAGTTAGGGTATATATACGCATTGGCCTCTTTTATTTATTTATTTACTTTTTTGCCTCTGTAGAGGACCGTGGCTGTGATGTTGTTGAGTAGAAGTAGATGAATACACGTGGGTTAAGATTTTCCTGCTAGCCGGTTCAACTACATGAGAAAGTTGGACTTTAATTAAGTCCAAAAGAAGGCAAAGAAAAACAAACACAAGACCGATAAATATATGTAAACAAATATATGTATTAATAACAAGAAAGGTTACAAGTTACATGGACAGAGTGTGTGTGGTGAATATTATATATATGTGTGTGTGTGTGTGTGTGTGTGTGTGTGTGTGGTGAATGTTCGTACGTACGTGTATTATGCTTAGCGTGTTTCCAGCATTTGGGAAACGCTGTTCACATCTGCGAAGTGGAAAGGCCGAAAGCATGCGGAAAAAGTATATTTGGAAGTTGCAGGAGTGAGCTGGAAGCTGCTGGAGTGCTGGATACTGCAGAAGTTTTAGTGCAGGCATTGCCGGGATGCCAACTTGACGTGTTGGGAAGGAGAGAGTGAGAGAGACAGAGAAAAAGTTCCCAACTATCGTCAAGTTGGCAGACAAAAAAAAGTGGGAGCGTAACTTAATACACAGCCCGTAGATCGGCGTCCTTGGCCAATGAAGGGGCCTGCGTAGACGACCGTTGCGGCCGCCGACAGCCTCCCCCGAATCTAGGGAGAAATCACTGTCTTGTGACGCGGGAGGCCAGCAAGAGAAATTGGCTAAGCTAACCGAAAAGTCTCTATAATAAAATACTACAAGGTTAGCTAAAGAGAACTAATGTCTAAAAATGACTAGTAGTATATTACAACTAGGTTTGTAATATAGCCTAACTAAAAAGGGGATTTGCTAGTCCCTCCGACGTGTTAACAGTGTGTAAGGAGCATGAATGAGAGGTCAAGGTCGAAATGACCTGTTCCTCTACCGGTTCAAGGATAGAAGGAGGAGGTAACTCCGACAGTTCTCTCGTGGATGCCTTTCGTTTTTTGGGTGTAGTTTTTCACATTTGTTGTTGTTGTGCTTGAATGAGTGTGTGTTTCTGTGAGTAGTAGGACGAGTAAGTGTTTTTTTATTATTTAAGTCACGCGTTAATCTCGTCCGGTTGTCCTGGGGGACATTTAGTGATTGTAGGGTGTTTTATTACTACAGTGTAACCCGGATATAAGAGTTGTCGGGACCGGAAAAGAAGTCTCTTATATCAGGGTTTCTCTTATATCCGGGTTGGGTCTAATTTATATACAGTGTAACCCGGATATAAGAGAAACCCGAATATAAGAGAGATTTTCTCTGGTCCCAAATTAGAGCCTGTGTTAATGTTCTGTTAAAAAACCAAGTTAAAAAAAAACAAACAGAAACACTCTAGAAAAGCCCTGGGCACCTCGAGGTGGTGTAATGTTTAGCAAGCTTGTCTTGCTAGCACAATTATGACTCGGTGCCCCATAATTTCGGCCTCGTGCCACATCTGAGCTACGCTTGGTAAATCACTACTCTAGAAAAACCCTGGCATCATACGGGCATTAGATTCTGAGTAATGGAAGAAAAATATTAAAAATTGATAGGTGTACTGTATTATTTCATCGTTGACTAATATATAAACTTTAAGGGGTTAATGTCTATTGTATTGTATTCATTCTGGGGAGGGGTGGCAAATTTGAGGGCCGCCCCGGGCGGCAAAAATCACTAGCTTACGCCAATGCCTTTTATAAGTTTTGATTTGATTAAAAATGCTAGTTTCTCTTGAACTTCATTTAACCTGAACGCACTGCCATTCGTTTATTTAGAATTTTAATATTTACCTTTTTTTTCTTTTTTTTTTTTACATGTTATTTTGCCTAGGGATCAAATCATACGAATGAATGCAACAAGTGCCTTATTTTTATACTTTTTGCATTCCCCGTGTTTTTGTTTTTTACATTGCAATGACTTCAGCTGATTGTAATTTTAAGTAACTTAAAGCCATTCTGAAAATTTTTTAATTATTCAATTAATGAGAAAGAAATTAAATTCTTTCGAGTTGAATTTTGTATTTTTTCTCTTCAACATGAAATCTTACTTATTATAAAACGCAGATTGTGTCTGTGTGTGTGTGTGTGTGTGTGTGTGTGTGTGTGTGTGTGTGTGTGTGTACATTTATATATTGGATATGATTTCTTACATTTTTCAACCGATTTCAACAAAACTTCACAGGACTGCGTAAAATTACCTTGCGGTGGCTCTGACAGTGCCAAAAAATGGGAAAAACACAATTGTTTTTGCACGAAATCAATTTGAAAACACGATTGACAGTCATCGCTGTCGCGAGAATGAAAGGGGAACAACTCATATCGAGTTATACTTATTATAAAACCCAGGTTGTTTGTGTGTTCATTTTTATATGGGATTGGATTTCCTACATTTTTCAACCGATTTCAACAAAACTTCACTTTTTTGGCAGGTAGTGTTTCTTATTGTCTTGCACACTTTTTTTCTTTATTTTTACATTCAGATTGCTTTAAAAATTCCATTTACAAGACAATTGTTTATAATAAAATTCTATTCAATCGGTAGACTCATAACGATTGAAAACAATGTTTTTGTTTAGGTTTGGGTTTGACCAATTCGTAAAAAAACAAAAAACAAAAACTAATTATGCGTGTCCGTCAACCTTAAACAATAATCTTTATCAATATGGTCGATACTTGATCTATCTCTTACTGTTACATCCCCGGGCAACGCCGGGTTCTCCTGCTAGTTTCTAATAATGTTCATTTTAATTTTATTGTCAAGTGCTTGAACTGATGCCATTTTAACTTTCATTATCGTTCCTAATATTTTTACTTTTAATTGAATGCACGTAATACAGTGTAACCCGGATATAAGAGAGTTGTCGGGACCGGAGAAGAAGTCTCTTATATCCGGGTTTCTCTTATATCCGGGTTTGGTCTATTAACACAGGCTCTAATTTGGAACCAGAGAAAATCTCTCTTATATCCGGGTTACACTGTAAAATAATTGGTCAACTAATTATTTAATCATCATGTTATTTATTGGTAAACCTAATATTTTGTTTGAGAAATTGTTTAATTCAAAGTTTACCATCCGAGTTGAAGGAAAACGTAGTTAATTTGAAAGGAAAATTTTTTTTATTTTTTTTTTTTATTTATTTTCGTATTTTTTTCTCTTCACCTATTAGATTCTCAACGTTTTGACAGAATGACAACGTATAGAGGCATCGTGTCATAGATTTGTTGGGATTCTGGCATTGTCTGCTGTCAGGAACAAACATCAGGCATTATATTTTGACTGTCAAGAGATCTAAGGATTTTTAAACACGAAGAACCACATCTTGTCTAACACCGACACGTCGTGCTCATCCGTTATTACGAAGCGAAATATTGTCTGAAAAACAAAAGTAATTTCGTGTTTTTTCCTTTTCTTAATTCTTTCCTTGTGACATTATCGTTACAACTTCGACATTATATCAACTGAACGAACAATACAAAACTTGGGTCGGTTGAAGGGGGAGAAATTTTAATGAATTGAATTTTCTGGTCTGAGGTAAGTGAAAGGATTTTGATAGAAAAATTAAAATAGTTTATTCCTTACTTATTGATTTCTCTTACTTCTCTTAGTTACCGGGGGTCGGAGGCTGTCAGCAAGATAAAAAAAAAAAATGAAAATAAATCGTCGCAAAAACTATTGCATTTTTTTGTTTTCAGTTAAAAACTTCCACGTTAACGCTGGATTAGACGAAAAATGACATAAAAACATATTTTTAGAGTTCGATGTCATTTTTAAGACATTTGGACCAAATTGATGTTGCTGCATTATTGACCAAATAATTTTTGGTCATACAGGGTATTAGTTTTTCATAGGTAATTTCAATAATTCGTAAAAAGACCATGAGGAAAGACCGAAGTATTTTTTAATTATTTTTTTAAATTTCTTTCTCGCACATTCGAAATTTGGTAAACTTTCATTTTAACACCCGAGCGTCATTTACTGCTGAACTATTTTCTTTCAGAAATTAGTACGCGCTTCCGTAAAGCGATTTTTTTTTTTTACTTAATTTAAGAATAAAGTTAACTTTCAAATGTATGTAAACATCGACAAATAAAAGAATATCAAAAGAAAAAAAACACCTAACTCTAATTTGAAAGTTAACTTTCATCTTAAAAAAATAAAAAATAAAAGAATAACCAAAAAAAAAACCACCTAACCCTAATTTGAAAGTTAACTATCTTCTTAAAAAAAAATTTAAAAAATGAAAGAATAACCAAAAGAAAAATACCTAACTCTAATTAGAAAGTTAACTTTCATATTAAAAAAATAAAAGAATAACCAAAAAAAAAAAAAAGAAAGACCACCTAACCGTAATTTGAAAGTTAACTACAGGGAATTACTGTGAAGGGAGTAAATAGGCCCAAATTGTATACGTCCACCAACAAAATTCAGCACTGAATTACTTATCAATAAGCCGGTAATGGCTGACAAAAGACCAGGAAAAAGTCCGATTTTTTTTCTGGTCGTTAACATCCAAAAAGGTAGGTTTCTTTAATATCGATTTGAGTTCAGCATATACATTTGCACGGAAATAAGAATATTTGGGAAAAATTTGAAGGGATATTACTGCTCGGGTGTTAAAATGAAAATTTACCTGAAATTTTGGTTGAAAATCTTTTTTTTTTATTTTTACGTCAGCGGTTCCGTAATTTTTAGAATTAGCATTCGTTTTTTTTTTTTTAGTTTTTTTTAGCGCTTTTTTCAGTTGAAAACATTAATTTGGACATTTTTGTAAAAATCAAGTAATTGTCAGATTTTAATGAAACTTTCAGAACTTATTTAGAAATGATTTAAATTATTTTAGAAATGTTTATTTTTTTAGAAAGTCATGGTAAAAACATTTTTTTAACATCTGTTACCAACCCCCTTACTTAATTTTATCAAAACTCGAAAATTTGACTTTGTGTAATTTTGTGATTATTTTAATTAAATGCAGAAGACTTTGAAGAATACAAATCATTGATATAAATCGAGAACAGCATACTAGGGTACCTCCATGAGATCGCTAAAAATGATTATATAGCATAATGAAAAAGACGGCAAACTTGAAAACAAAATTTTATCATCTAAATGTTTATGTTATTATAAAACGGAAAGACCAAAGTATTTTTTAATTATTTTTTTTAAATTTTTTTTTTTTTTTTTTAGAACATTCTAAATTTTGATTGAAAAAAAAAAAAAAACCTTGTTTCTTTTTGTATCACTGGAACTAGTAAATAACACATTTTTAGCACATTTTTTTTTTTACTATGACAGACATTAATTTGGAAAATCTTGAAAAAATAAAAATAATTGTCGGATAATAATGAAACTTTTAGAAACTATTCACAAATGACGGAAATTATTAAAAATATGTTTTCATTTTTTAAAGTCATGACAAAAATATTTTTTTATATTTATTATCGCCTCTATAACTAATTTTATGAAAACTCTAGAAATTAAACAGTGTTCAGTTTAGTTATTATATTAGTTAAAAGCACGAGGCTTTGAGAAAAGCAAATCGTGTATTTTTTTTTTTAATTGGACCTCCCCCCACCCGGGTCCACTGAAAATCAGCTCTGAATTGTAACATACAAAACTCAGTAAAACAAAGATATTATTTAATTTCAAATGCTTTTATTTGCTTTTAGTTGTTTTTATGAATAAGGACAATATTTTCAGAAAGCAAAAAACTTTTTCAATGAAAAATGAATTTTTATTACAATTATTTGTTATTTCATTAATTATAATAGATTTTTACATTTAAGTTGTTAAAATATAAAATTAGTGAAAACTGCATTCAGTTTCGTAAATGGCCTTATGAGATACATCTTTCTTTTTTACAGCATTGTAAATTGTATCGATTTGACAAATCAGAAAACCCACACTAATTAAGAAATTTAATGTTGTGTTCAAAAACAGCTGAAATTAAAAAGTGCAGAAGACCAGAAAGAATACAATTAAGTCGTGTTATTTGATTTAAGCATTGTTCTCTGCTGTTAGGGCCTTTATTTTTGCGAAATACATGTGAAGAAGTTTATGTATTTTTATAATGAAAAATCCTTTTTGAAACTTCCCTGCACCCAGCTTCAATTGAAAGCTAAAGTATTAAATTTTCTAATTCCAGAAAACAAAATAGAAATTGTAATGAATTGTAGTTGATTCTTCTGAAAAACCAATCAAATGGGCATTTTTAACTTTTGAGAGAAATGTAAACAAAACTTAATTCTCGGTTTCAAAAATCCTGCAAAAATTAAATATACATTTTTGAAATGTTAGTATTAGTACATCACACATAAAAAATTCAGATGGTCTCCTAAATAAATTAAAAAACATAGTCATTAAAAATAAATATGTGGCTAGTTTAGATATAAAATCTCTATACACAAACGTCCCCATAGAGAAATGCTTAAATCTTCTTAAAAAACACCTAAGAAAAGCAAAAATTAAATTACCTATACCTACACATAAAATCATAAAAATATACCAGCTAATCATCAAGCAATGTTTCTTCACATCTGATGACCAATTTTACAGACAAAAATGTGGTTTACTATTGGGATCTTCTCTCAGCGACGTTCTTGCTTGTCTATTATTAGAGTTTCTGGAAAGTGACCTATTCAAAAACATTCTCCCTCCAAACTCTTCCTATTAGAGATACAGAGACAACTCACTATTAATATATCCACAAAATATTAATTTAACAGATATTTGTGACAGCTCCCTAGGTCTTGTCCTGTGCTGGTCGTGGTGCCAATTGTGATGCCACCAGTCAGTCCTGGTCATGGCTGCCAATTGTGATGCCTCTAACCCTGGGCTGACTGCAGCACCATCTGTTACGATCTAACCCTTGGCTGGTTCGGATGGAAATTTGGTTTACCACAGAACCATGTGTGACACTGACCCCTCTGGTTGTCTTGGTTGCGGTCGATGTCTGCTTAGATTCGATATCAGCCTTGCCATTCCCAGCTCGCCTCCAACATCTGGTTACCGAAGTAACTGCTTTGATCTCTAGTCTAACCTACCCACGTTGTGATTTGATCTTAGGTAGACAAAATCAATCAGGCGTCAGGCCATAGTGCAAGCTGAATCCAGGGCAAAGGTGATACTGCACAAGTGCATGTAAAAGAAAAATAATGAAACAAACTCAAAAGGTTCAAATGTGTTGAAAAAATAACAAGTATCTTTATATCTGTTTGCTGAATACAGGACTGCGTCTTTCTCCCAACCTGCTTCTTTTATGGATTCATGACACTTTGTGTTTCTCAGGCGAGTCTTGATATCTTAAGTTGTTTTTCAATAAACTGCTTTTTGGTATCTTCAGGCGATATTCGTTAAAACTTGTTTTGGTGGTATGAGTCTAAGTCGTTCTTCAAAAAAAATTGCTTTTGGTTAGAAGTCTAAGTCGGAATGCGTGGAATTCTTTCAGTCAGCTCCTAGCAGATTTCAAATACCATTTTAATTTGTTTCTGTTTCCATTTCATCACTCCATCCAACAGACATCAAAGGATAACTCAGTAATCTTTTAATACATCTACTTATCTACTGTCTACAGTATTTATGAACAAAATTGGCTTGATTTAATTAGAAAAAATAGAGGAGTATTCAAAATTTTATCTTTTTGCTTTTTCCTATCACCTGATGATGGGCAGTTTGCCATTTTATGAATGAGACTTCTTTTCTTTTTTTTTTCAAAAAAGTTATTTAATAATTTCCAATAAAGTGACCAAATGATCATGTAGCTTTTCCTCTTTAGATGACTTTGTGGTGCTATTTCTCTGTAAGTTTTGCCACTCTCATTTAATTCTTATTTAAGATTGTAGCATTATTTTCAAGTGTTGTCACAGAAGCTCATCAAATTAGATTAAAGGCTGAAGTATGAGGTACGAAAGCCTATCAAGCTGGAGCAACTTAGAAAACAGGTAGATATTCCAGCAAGTAAAAGGTTTTCATTTTCCTTTTATTTTCTTATTTTAATGACATATATAGTTACACTTTCTCACTAAGTACTATAATGAAATAAAAACAAAATTCCACTGTGAAAATTGGATTAAAAAACAGAATTCTATACAGAAAACAGAAAAAATGGAATTCCCTAAAACTTGAAATGGAAAATTGATCCCTGTGAAATTGACAGATGCTAATAGTTCACTGTGTAAAATAAAGTTCAATTGAAGTCACTGAAAACGTAAACACTATTATTTTTGGTTAAAAGGAAGTCACAAGAATTGTTTTAAAAAGTCTTTGTTTATTTTGAAGACAGAAAAATATGATTTGTTTCAGAGCAATTTTGAAAATTTTGCTCAAGAATTTGTGAGAGAATTTTTTTAAGTTCCCCAAGGATTTGTGTATATATCTGATATAAACATGAAGTAATATAAAAAAGAATATTCTCAGAATTTACATTAAATAAGTTGGGAGTGGGTGGGAGATATAAAAATTATATATATAGTGGTCATTGGGATTCTGCAGAGATTTGGGGTGAGAAATCTTTGCAGATTTCATATGTTTCAGTTAGGTATTTTGGCTTTATAGACTTTCTGATGAAATGTTAAAAAAATCTCAAATCAATCTTAAATAGTTATTGCTCTTATTTTTTTTGATAATATCATTTATGGACACCCATATTTACAAAATTGGCATGTTTATACAGACACAAAACTTTTTAAAATACTGTGGTCACTGAATTGGTCTCTGCTTTTCAATTCATGATTAGTAAATACACTTTTTACTTGATAACAATATCACCTCTCTGATGCAAATTAATATGGAATTTTAAAAGAGTTAAAACTTTATAGAAAGTATTAATTTAAAATCTTTCAAAAGTGATCACAAATGTAAAATTTCATTCTTCACCAAAAAAATTTCACTGTGAAAAGATACTCAAATTTCCTATTCTAATTTATAGTATCCCTTTGATGCACGCGAAACAAAATTTTTAACCAAAACACAATTTAATACTAATAGTTAAAAATTTCTTTGGTCGTTCATCTTAATGATAGATATTGACATTAAAACTTTGTTTTTATCAAGTTTAGGGCATTTTTTCATTATGTGTACTTATTTTTTAGTGTTCTATATGCCATACATTTTCTGGATATATCAGTATCAGTTAATTCCCCTGTGGATAAAAGCATTGGTTGAGTAATCCAAAAAATGACTTAACTGAAAGAATTGTGAGTTCAATACCTGGCCACAGCAGAGTGAACACATAACCTGGAGTGTTGAGTTACTAAATTGAATTAACTGATACTGAGATATCTAAAAAGTAACTCAAATGCATGGCACATGGAATTACAACAATCTACACCCATGAAATAAAAGTGTTTTAGTTCAAAATTCCAGTGTATGTCACCTGAAGAAGGCCTGTGCATACAACAGCAAAAACGTTGTAAATATGGCAATAATGATGAGGACAACAGTCTGTACAATATAAATAGTTTAAATATCTACAATATCTCAGAAATATACACAGATAATATCTACTATATCTACAGAAGTAAAGTTACTTTCTTTATTTCTCTACCAAACAGCCAAACAACCATTTCAGCATTAATGATCCATAGTGGTTGAAATGCTGGTAAAATAACCAATCAATCTGCATTTGCCTCATTTTTCCTTTCAAATTTAATTTTCTCTCATTCATGTGTTACTATCAATATTTTTATCAATTGTAATTTGCACTTTACTTTTCCTAAATGAAAGTATATTCTCACATAATATATAATGAAATCAAGTGGACAATAGAACATTAATTATAGAAATTATTTCATTATTTCTGTGTTTTTTTTTTGTTTTTTTCAGTCGTTAACTATTAGCTTAATAAATAGACGGTGGAATTAACAGAAGATATTCTCTTCTCCCTGACAATGATGAAAATGATGGCTTGTTTGTATTGGAAAGGTCAACTATCAGCTCTCATGTTTGTCATATTCCTGAAATTTCCATAAAGGTTAATCACCGATGCATCTCAGCTGGTTGCAGGTTTTGGGTGTAAAATGTCCCAGCCCTCTATTTACCTAATACAAGGTACTAAACTAAAATGAAAATGTTATTGATTATATAATATAGGCATTCCTATATAGAAATCGCCATGACATATATATTTACCTGTAGCTAAAAAATCATGGAATGCTCATTAGTTATTCTAATTTTGAATGTATTAGAAGTGGGAGTGAAATAAGTGTGATATGCAAAATCAACCTGTATAAGCTTTTTTTATGCTTCTTATCTCTTATGAAATGGACAAAGTCCAACAATTATTTAAGACATTTTTTTTTATGTTCATATGTTCTTTTTATAGATACAAATATTTAAGTAAATGCTCTGTTTATAATAAACATAAAAAAATCTCTGAAAATAATTGTGATGTCATTTGTTTACATTTGGATACACAGCGAGCAGATATCAATGTACGAGAGAAAATCATGGAGAATTCTAGTTTAAAAACAGTAAAATCACCCTTGCTAACCGAAATGCTCCTCTGTGGCTCAATTGGCAAAGCACATCAGGCTATATGACTGTCCTGAATAGGATACAAGTTTGATTCCTGTCAGAGGTCACATATTTCTATGAAAATTTCTCAGACATTCAGACCGGTAAATGTTTTTAATACTGTTTATTATAAATAGAGCATTTACTTAAATATTTGTATCTATAAAAAGAAAGTATAAAAATAAAAAAGTGTCTTAATATATATATTATAAATTAATTGATTTAAAATATGTTTTTTTTTATCGCTACACAGTTCTAACCATGTTTCAAAAATGGAAGCTAAAAGCCACGAATTTAATTTTGTAATTAAATTAAAGACATTAGTTCCATTTCATCCTCAAGTGAATTTTGAATTTTAATTTATAATATTAATGCTCTGTAAATTTACATTGAGAACTATTTTGTAGAAATAAAAATATCTATAAGAACACCAGATTATATATCTTACTGTTCTTTCTTTTTATTTATATACATATATATATATATATATCAGTACTTTTCCATAAGAGATTTATTAAAGATAATTTCATTTCAGTTTGATAGTTATAAATTTTGACCACCAATGAATATTGAGAAACACATGAGGTAAAAGAACATGGTATCATAAGTGATTGACTAAGGAAGAGCATATGAACGTCGCTCTCATTTGAAGAGATTCTTGGCTGGTAGTGATGCTATTTCTAGTCCAGAATAGTGACACATGTGTTTACAACTGCCATTAAAGTAGGAGCTTCATTTATCATTGGACTTTTTCTCAGTACTCGTCATGGCAACTTGTCAGATTCCTCCACTCACAATGGACTGGAATAACCATTGTATTGGAAGAGAAATGGACAGATTTATACCACAAATGAAGTTGCATTTCAATAGGCCACTCTGCTTCATTAATAAAGGTGAGAAGATAAACTACCTCCTAATTATGGCAGGAAATACACACACAAGAAAATTCAACATTATTTCATTGACGTTTCTTTTTTTACTAATTGTTAACTATTAGTTTAACAAAAGATCTGTTCTTTTCCTTGGCACTGATGACAATGATGGCTTCTTTGTTGGGCAGAGATGCCTCAGCAGATAATCTCACACCAGGTGGTGTCAGCTGTGAACTTGATCAAGTTTTCAGTGATGGTAGTCCAAGACAAGGTAAAAAAAAATTAATGACATATTCTTCAAGATTCATATTAGAAATGTTTCTGAATTGAAAATGTTCTGATTTTATTCACATACATTTCATAAGATATGACGTGATGGTGAAGCAATCTTGTTTCACTGTTTGATCTTCAATGGCAGCGGCTGCTGCTGCTGCATTAATGAAATAATAATTCCATGTATCTCTCATAATATAAACTGCTTTCATATATTACTCATTGCTCCTATTAATATGAAATCTATAACTTTTTTTTCTTCACAGATGTTTTGGCTGTAGAAAATCTACAGTGGTTATTATTGAAGATTTCAATGAAGGAAAAGACATTTCACTTTTCATGAAAACACAGACAAATATAACCTGCAGGGTTCATGTGAAAGTCATGGATGTACATTGTCAAAAGAATGATAATGAATTTTATCTAGCAAGAAATTATGCACTTTGAAATGTGTGGTTTATCTTTCTACAAAAACACATCAAGATTTATGTTTGAATAGACAGGAAAGGTAAGCCATATTCATGTGACATCTGCTAAACTGTAGTGAAGACTGACAGCCCAGATGGAAAAACATATTACAAAGAAACCATATTCTTGTGAAGTTTATGGATCTACATTTTCATGGTGATCTGGTTTGGTCATTCATATGGGTACGCACACTGGAAAAAAAGAATATTTTTGTTAAATTTGTAGATCTGCATTTTCACAGAAGTCACATTTAATGAGACATATGCATAAACATACTGGAGAAAAAACATATTCTTGTGAAGTTTGCAGTTCTGCATTTTCACACAAGTTAAATTTGGTCAAACATAAACATACACACAATGAAGAGAAACCATATTCTTGTGAAGACTGTGGATCTGCATTTTCAGCGACGTCACCTTTAGTGACGCATAAGTGTACACACACTGGAAAGAAACCTTATGCTTGTGAAGTTTGTGGATCTGCATATTCAGGGAAGTCATACTTAGTGAGACATATGCGTACACACACTGGAGAGAAACCATATTCTTGTGAAGTTTGTGGATCTGCATTTTCATGGAGGCCAAATTTGGTCAACCATATGCGTACACACAGAGGAGAAAAATGATAATTCCATTCATTTTTTGGATCTCCATTTTCATGGAAGTTTTGCTTTGTGAGCCATCTGCATTTACACACTGCAGAGAAAAAATATTCTTGAGGTGTTTGCTGACATGTATTTTCAGACATATCAGTTTTGGTGCATCATTGGACAGAATGCTTATCTTAGTGCACATTTAGTTTCTAAATTAATTTTGTATTTCTTTTAATGCATCATGTGAAAACCTGTAGAAATAGAAAAAAAATCATTCTTTATAGATTTGTGGATATACCTTTTCTAAGAGTCATATCTTGTGATCAGTATGAATATTTTTGTAAAAACTGTAATGCATTATTTTCAAATACTGAAAAATGCAATAGACATGCAGCAATGCTGTTTGGTGCACATCCTGCATCTCAGTTGCATAAAAATGTTAACACAGTAACTTCTCCATCTGTCCATCCCAGGGGCGTAACTAAATTTTCACAAACATAGCAATACATTGCACAAAACTAACCCATAACAATTGATATATTTAAAGGAATTTGTTGTTGGTTGATACTAAGTTAATGCCATCGATTTAATTTCAGATGTAGCACTACATTCTTTCTGTAGACAAATCTGAATCATCAGATGGACAAGTTGTTGATGATTAAGAGTACATAGATATTTCCTTAAACATTTTGTATTTTTGTCGTTAACTTTTCACAAATCATTTGATGTTATTCTTTGAAATACTCATTATGAATTTTTCTTCCTTTCACTTCTTTATGCCATCAGTCTTTGGGCAGTGTGATGTATGGGTGGCATGAAATACACACCAATGTTACTTTATGAGACACCTTTTTGGTTCATTTTCTAAATTTATTTGAAGCACCTGAACTCATTGAAATTTGCTGAACCTTGTTTTCAAACAATCTAATGGACAGTAAAACCAAAACTCTTCCAAGATGCAACTAAAAACATACATACACTGGAGGGAAACTAATGGATAGCAAAACCAAAATACTTGCATAAAAATATGGATGCATCTAAAAACCTACATACTTGAAAGAAACCTTATTCTTGTTAAGTTTTTGGATTTGCAATTTCAGTCAAGATAGTGTGTTAATAAAAATAAATTTTGTCTAAATAAAAGTCACTTTTCAAAGTAAGTTAATTTTATGTTTGACTTTCTGCTGTGCAGTAAAAATGTATTCTCCACTTATCCTATTCACTCTTCCTCTTTTATCATTATTGCAACTCTCCCCATCTTTCCTGTTCCCTGAATTAAATCTTTTTGTTTTACAGACATGAGAATAAATTGACTTTCTTTCACTCAAAAGGACACATTTAGTTATGGTGAAATTTCTTAGAATTACTAAGGCAGTTGTGTGATGTTCAGATTACTCCAAGAGTAACTCAACACAACCTGTGCCTACATCTGTCTCCTCTTTGACTGAGCCTGAAAAGACAACTGTGGAAAAGTTGCAATCCTCTTCATCTTCTTCCAAAAGAAACCTAATTTTTCTTGAGTAGTGGCTCACAAAATACAAATGGCTATGCTTTTCAGATGAAAACATCACTAACTGTGACATTTCTACTAAACATAAAATATAAACAAATACACCAACTTGTGACACTTTACCCTCACTCACCATGTTTTAAGCAAAAAAAAAACAACTGCCCTGCCTCAATATTTCTGCTCTGCTAAACTACTTAAAACAAAGTAACATGAAGTTGAACAGTCAGCAAGACAAAGTAGCACTGATGGTGTTAAAAACCACTCACTAGATGGTCCAGAAGAGAGTTCGCCCATCAGAGCCAAATTACACAGATTTCTGACAGAGATTGGAGTCCCAGAGCTCTTACATCTAGAGCACAATGTCTTGTTTTTCTATGCAATCAAAACAATAGTTCTTTATTTATGAGGTATTGGCAGATGTTAAACACTTCTTTTTTGAGTTCTTTCCCCCATCTTAAAACATTTCTCTAAATAATAATTTTAAAATAATTCAGCAATGTTATTTTATTTATGATACCTGGATTTGTGGTGATTACCTTATTCAGGTTCCATCATCTGATACCATGTGTTGAGAGAATAGGGCATTTATTGCAGTCACCATACTTTTGACTAAGATCAAAGCAGAGTATCTGTTCTTATCTTAATCTTGTTATAAAATAAAATGACATATCTCGGCTGATTTACAGGCAAATACTCAAGAGCGAGAACCGGATGTGAACGGGACAAAGCCCAGTCACAAAATGACCATTAACTTTCTTTACAAATGTTTCCGACACACGTGTTCCGGTCGAAAAATAAAATAATAATTAAAGTGCTCTATTTTTCGTCCAATAAAAATGCTTCCCTCCTAATTATACTCGCTTTGTTTCTCGAGCCTGTTAAGCCATAAAAAAACGCTATAAAAGGGGCCACAGGGAAGTTCAGCAGCAGTCAACAGGTGGCCACAAAGGAGACCGGTCACGTTCAGCAGCTGCCAGCAGGAGAGCGTCAACCACCGGCAACATGTGTGAACTACTATGAGAGATCGACCTAGATCCGAAAGCCGGCTTATGAACTTTACCACACCAAGGTAGCTGTCCTAAACCCTTACGTTCCTGTTGAAATAAACCACATAAATCTATTTCTACTGTTGTCGTATTTCTTTCTTGCAACCATACGCTTGTCTATAACAATCTAATTCTCTCTCTCTACTTCTAACTTCCCTTCATTCTTACCTGCACAGTTTTGAGATACCTCTGATTTAAAATGAATTTTTAAAAATGGGAAATACTTTGCTGTATTTCAAAACTAATTTAAATTGATTTGGAGGAGTTTTTAATTTAAAATTGCTGAAATGCACATCTTTCATCACAATATAATTCATAATATAATAATATGTTCTAAAATCAAATATACTTTGAAACTTTATTTGAGCAATATTAACTGACTTAAAGTTTAATGAATCTTATTTGAAACAAATATTACTTAGAGTTTAAAATATGAAAATCTTTTTAACATGGTCGTAGCTGTTTATTTTAGGTGTTGAGTTGACAGTTTTTATGGCAGACAGAAGTGTCTATAATGGTTTTCTTTGGTGGACATATCTATGAAAATATTTCCAGAATATAACATGCGCATGTTTTTTTTATAATTTTTAAGTAGTCTGAAAACTTACAAATTTAGGAAAATATTCTCCATAAGCTAATGTTTTATTGAATTTTAGATTCTTTCTTGTTTTAAATTTATTATAGTTATTATGATTATTGAATGATAATGTCATATATGAACATTCTTATCTACAAAAATTAGCGCATAAATATATTTTTAATATATTGGTGTTTGATGATTAAGCATTTTGATTTATGATTAATAAATATAGCTTTTATTTTAATGGGGAGAAAGTAATGCAGAAATTTAAAAGATTCGAAACCTTATAAATTATTTTAATGAATTTTTTTTTAAATTAAAGTAATTGTAAAAATTCATCGAAAAAAAATCTTTCCTATAACAAGTGTCTGTAACAAATTAAATCTTTTCTGAATAATGTCAGAATTTTATTGCATTTTTTATTTTACAATTCAGAGCACAAAATTTAATTTCTTGATAAATCTCATAAAATTAAATAAGTGGGGGTAACAAATCCAAAAATATATATTTACCAAGATTTTCTAAAAAAAAAAAACATTTTTATAATAGTTTTCTTCATTTGTGAATAAGTCCTGAAAGTTTCATTAAAATCCGACAACTATTTGGTTTTTGTAAGAATTTCCAAATGTTGCTTTGCCTTATTTCTATTAATATGTCGTGTTTACTTGCTCTATATAAATTTTTTTTGCCCTCTTCGTTTACCTTGTAAACTTTGTCAATTCTGTTTGTCGGGCAGTTGTGCCATTTATTAACAAATATAATTTAATAATCAAAAGATGATGTGGTCTTACCTCTGAAAAATAAAGATTTTGACAATAAAGCTTTTGTCTTTATTACATTGGGGCCATTTTTTTCATCACAGTCTGCTAATCTTTTAGTAAATCAATAGAGGTACCATTGCAAAATGTTTCATACTAACTGAGTGGATTAATTTCCTCATTAATTAAAATACCAGTTGATGTAATTGATTATCTTCAGACTAAAAGATCTTAGTAACAGATTGTAGACTCTGTGAGAATATTTTATCCAGTAACCTCATT